>QANW01007298.1:913294-1020239 GCA_003254865.1 Dryas drummondii | reverse complement strand
TTAACTGAGTAATAAATAATTGATAAAGTAATGGTACAAATAAAAGACTTAGGAACAATAGTAGATAAGTCACGTATGAAAGTATAGCCATATATAAACATGAGTATAATTGCATAAAGAATTTTAATTAAACAACTCATGTAAAGAAATTCATGCAATCGGCCTTGACAGAAAATTTGAATCAAACAATATTTGATACAAAACAAACAATTAAATTAATTATTTGTATACGTAATAATACTCCAGGTTGAAAATTATTCTCAAATAAAGAAAACTAGAATTAAGCATTCGGTGAGTAAGGTGGAATAACATTCATAATTGTGAACATCTAATTGATTAAAAACAATTAATTGTTTGTCAGATGGTAGATATCCAAAGATATAACAAGAAAATATTAAATGAGAGAAGACTAATTGATTAATTAGATAATCATGCAAGCAGTGTCATGATCTATTAAATTGTTTAATATATCTCTTACTATAAATTGATTAGATTAATCAAAAGCCAAACAATACTTGAAAGAAACAATGTTATAAAAGCATAGCACCAAGTTGTACGATTTATAACATAAACGTAATATTTTTAAGCATAAACGAAAACAAGGAAAAAGATTATAATAACCTGTATTTCCTTATATCAATTTGAGCAATCATTATGCATGCACTCACTCACGTACAGTAGCATTGATTAAAGAAAGCACTCACTCATAGTAGCATTGATTAAAGAAACGAACAGGAACAATAAGAGCAATCAAGTTGAGCACACATGCTCTTGCTTCTTATTAATAAAAGCCTCAAAATTGTCATCAGCATAATATTGCAACTATAATAATAGAAGAAAAGAATAATATTATACCAGAGCTCTCGTGCTGATAACGTATTGTAAAAATAAAGAACTTTAGAGAGAAAAGATGGGAGAACAGTATGTCTTTTTCCATTCCATAGAGTCTCTATTTATAGGCTTCAAGTGATAAACATTTACATCAGATAAACATCTTATGATAAATACATTATCACTAAGATAAATACAAGAAAATAAAATGAGTATTTATCTAGCTAATATTATATGATTATCTATGGAGATAAATACATGAAATGTGGTATGTAGTTATCTGATGAGGACATTCACATTATCTGCAACATATACATATATCTTGGAGCTCACAATTTTTTCCCTTCTTGTGCCTTTTATTTTATAACAAAAACTTACTTTTATGGTTTACATGACATTCTGATACAAAATGTGTATATTATTAGAACTAAATAGATTAACTTTTTTTTATTCCTCAAAGTAGAATAACTATAAGGAAACTAATTCATGACTTTCATAAATTAACAAAAAAGGAAGAGAAGTAAGAGAAAACTTATGGTAAATTAACTAAACATGGGCATGCGCATTTCAACAAACACACAGTGGAACACAGCAGGTACGTACTGCATCACAACTGGTCGCACTTTGTAGGAACAAACGACAGCGTTTCCTTCACAAGATCATGGAAAACCAGCATATTCTGCTGCTGATAGTTCCCAAACACAGACATATCCCCAGTGCTTCCCATGGCCAAGCACATCACTCCAACATCTCTATCAGCGAGTATATAGTTCTCGCGTGGCAACTCCAAATCTGCATCTTTGAAATGGAACACCAGCTTTGGCACCTCCACGTCGTTGTTGTCCTCCGGCAACTTGAAGCACAGCTCCAGCCCTTCGGTATCCAACCCGTCTTCTTTCGAAAGTTTCATCTGGGAAGTGAATTCTTGTGAGAGTGCACCAAAAGCGTCTTCTGGTATGTATGTCAGCGTCGTGCCAGAGTCTATGATTAGGCCACCAGTACCATCATCCGCGAGGGCAAAAGTGTCTTTATCGATATTGGGCAGCCGAGTGTCACCAACCGAGATTCCTTGGAGAGAAAGATAGTAAAAAGTTGGTTGGTCTGGGTTTGGGCTTTTTATCAGAGGGGTTGTTTTGATATTTGCTTCTTTAGACGATGATGATGATGATGATGAGCTGGTGCTATCCAAGCTTGCTAGAGACCCCATCAAAAGAGTACTAGCACCACCGGTGTCATCAATGGATGTTAAGCAATAGGAGAACTTGGGCTCGTTGAGCTGTGAGACCAAGGACAAGGGTCCGCGGCCTAGCCCAACAAGCCCAGCACCCTGATCGAACCCACTACCTTGATTGTCTTTCCCACATCCAAACCCAATTTTGGGAATCGAAACCTTATTGTGTTGGTCTTCGAATGTGAAAGTTTCTGTTCCCAAAATGCCATCGGTTGAAGAAAAATCGCCATAACTGTAGAAGTACTCACAACCATCGTTGGTGCATTTGTGTGAGGGCAGTGCATGACATAACTCGCTATCACATGGGAGCTTTGAGAAAGTTTTGGACTTTTTGGGGTCGAAAATTGGCGTTGACTGATGAAAGCAGTCCTCGCAAGGCTTGCATTGAGTCCATATCAGATCACTCCCCGTGTCCAGGATCGCAGAGAAGCTCTCTGCCGGAGTCCCAATCGAAAACTTCATTAAGAACTCCCCTAGGCCGGCGTGAACCGGGGCGGCGACACGGGAATCATCCGATGCAGGCGCCACCGCTTTCAGCGGC
The DNA here is from genome assembly GCA_003254865.1 of Dryas drummondii. NCBI lineage: Eukaryota > Viridiplantae > Streptophyta > Magnoliopsida > Rosales > Rosaceae > Dryas > Dryas drummondii. The sequence continues at coordinate 1,017,636 of QANW01007298.1, read as the reverse complement.
GCCATTGCGTTCAGCCTCTGCAACCTGCTTCGTCCGCGCTTGATCCCTCGCATGACGCGCTCGAGCTTGGTCAAGTTCTTTCCGGCGTCTACGTGTTGGAGCGTCACCCTGAACCCGTTTTGCATCGTTTCGTTGTGGCGGAGGAGGGCTTTCAGCGAAGCCGAGCTCGCCGGATTAATTAAGAGGACTACTTCTAGGGTTAATAATAATAACACAACAGTTGATGATGAAAGAAGCCAACCCATGATGGATTGATATTGGTACAAGAATTAAGGTGGTGGTGGATATATATATATATATATATAGTGTTGTAACGCTAGCTCGATCTCCGTAGGTATTAGTTTTGAAGATGGGAGCAACTGTAATGAAGAGCTTGCATGATTTGCATTTGTCTGTTTGTTACAGTTAATGAGCGGAAAGACGTACCAACAATTGAGCGTGAGATGAGCTTGATGCCGGGTCTTGCTTGTAATGTACAATGCAGCAACAATTTTGTGAGTGAGATATGGAGAAGAATTAAAGTCTCACACGTACGCTTTTATTTGATCTCTTTCATCATAGAGACCTCTAACATGGGGGTGGGACATTGTTTGTGTTGGCCACCAACTTTGATGAATAAGGTGATCTGTAAAAAATATATATATCATTGGGTGTGATGATGGTTGTGTTTATGTTAAGAATTGAATTACTAATTCATATATGCACACACTTTCTGAATATTTGGGGGCCCATAAGTAGATGATTACTGAAGACTACTAATAGCGAGCTGAGTACGTACTCTAAAGAATTATGAAGAATGACATACCCAAAGATATATCTTTACATCATTACATGTCTTTGCTTTCAATTTCTTCAAAATAATCATAGAGATAAAAATTGATCTGCAAGTGAACGAGAAATGATGTATTGGAGGGTAGGTGGGCTACCTGGTTTACTATTGGCTGAAAAGGTACTTGGGGTTGGTTTGATTTCCACGCGGACCACGCATAGGGAAGAAGTGAAGAACAATGTGGTTTGATGGTCTAATTTTTGTTAGGTGCAGGGTTATTATATTATATTATATATTGTTTCTTTTTATTTATTTTACCCCATCTAATATAAGCGCATTACTAAGGAAATATTATAACATTACCGATTATACCAGAGAGAGAGAAGGAAGGGGCGCAAAGGGTAGCTTGCCTTCGCATCTACATTTAACATTATCATAAACATGTTTGATGTATCACAAAATAAGATTGTTTATAGTTGATGGGCCGGGTAGGTTAAGGACCATTATTTTATATTGGCATTAGTTCGTTCACACAAACACGCCTAATTCTATATTGCTATAAGTTCTACCATCTCCATGATCCTTACCATGACAAAAGCGTCAATAAAACATTCAAATATGGTCTTGGATATGACTTTATTACCTAGACTCTTAAGTGACTAAATATTCCGCTCATTTCATGAATCAACTTATTTCAGATTTAATGTTGGTTGCTTACACTGCGTGTACACACATGTACATCCTATAAACCCTGCATGTCTTAAATTGCATGACAAAATAATTAATTTTTATTTAAATTAAAATGAAAAAATTATTAATTTTATATCAAATCTTTTCTACGCAAACACGCGACACGCGACACGCGAACTCACAAAACACGCAACACATAGCACGCAAAGTCATAAAAGACTTGACATTAGTACCGAGCGCTCGACAATGCGATTTTATAAGTAACTCGAGATCTCATCTCACTTCACTTCTTCAGCTTTTCATTTTATGAAAACCCGAAAAGCTCTCGGCCTTCTCTTTCATATTCCCGTAAGATATATCTCACGTACAAATGATTTATTGGTTGCTTATCTCTATGCGTGTATCTTCTCCTAAGATTGATTAGATGATTACATAAACTCTTATTCTTGATTGTATCACAAATGGTCCCTCAACTTTGACCAAAATAACAATTTGGTCCTTAAAGTGCATTTTCACTCAATGTGGTTCTCCATATTTACCAGTACCGCACATCAATGTTGCCCTTCCATTCAAATGCCGTAAAAAATGGTCACGTCTGTTGAACGAAACATTTTTTTTAGGGGTTAAGACCATTATTTTTCCCGTCATAAAAGGGTCACGTGCACGTACTACACATAACAATTTTTGACAAAAATTTGGACAGACTACAATGGAAGGACAACATTAATGTATTGTAGTAAAGATGGACGACTGCATTGAGTGAAAATGCAGTTTAAAGACCAAATTGATATTTGACTGAAAATTGGGGGACTATTTGTGATAAAAAGCCTATCATCTATACCCTGAACCTTGCTTCGAAAATCCATCCTTAAGGAGGAGTACATCCATTGAATGTTATGTCTTGTTCATCTTATGGATTCAATCTTTTTTAGGTTGGTAGTTGATTATATCATCTTGACCTTGCATTAACCATATATATGCCCTAGAAATCCTAGTATTAGAAAAACCTAAAACCAATCACTTTGAGATTATGGAAACGTGTGGATTTAGGTTTAGGGTTGAGGACTAAACCCTTTTAGATTTCTGGTAGATTCGAGTATCGTGGGCTTGTGGACTCAAACTTGAGTGGAGGTTTGTTCAAACACAAAGATGATCCCGATCATGGATTCGGTTAGCGTGAAGCGCTTGTGGTTGTAAGTCTTACTTGTACTCATTTACTTCATAGTGGATATTGTTGCTTGGATGACTTGCATCCTGTAGTTTGATTTCCATGCATAAGGAAGAATAATATATGTGGTTTGATGGTCTAATTTTTGTTAGGTGGTACGGTTAATTATTATATTATATGACTTTTTTTTTATATATATATTTTACCCCAACTAATATAAGCATTACTATGGAAATATTATAACATTACCGATTATACTTTAAGATTATCATAAACATGTTTGATGTATCATAAAGTCAAATTTGTTTATAGTTGATGGAATAGCCTAGTTAGAAGGGCCATTAAACTGCCCCCTTGCACCCAAGTTGGGTTCCCTCCTCAAATCAAAAGAAAAGAAAAGAAAACTCGATTATTTAGGACATATGTTATATATTTAAGGCCAAAGTTCACTTTTGGTCCATGTAATTTTAGCTAAGTTTCATTTTGGTCTCTGTAGTTTCAATTGTTATGATCTTGGTCCTGCAGTTTCTAAATTGTTGCAATTCAAGGAAATCTTAACATTTTCGTTCATCAAATGATTAAATTTATTGTGCTTTTGGTCATATAATTTACAAAGCATTTTGATTTCGGTCATGTACTTTGCATACCGTTAGCAATTTAATAACTAATTTAACGAATTAATTGTCAACAATGCTAACGTGTCCTTGAATTGTAATGATTTGTAAACTACAGGACCAAAATCATAACAATTGAAACTATATGGACCAAAGTGGAACCCAATTTAAACTATAGGGACCAAAAGTGAAATTTAGCCTATATTTAATTATTATTAATTATTGATAAAGAGTAGTCATTCACCCTTTGTCAAGTCTAGTTACTCAGCATGCATGAGTTCAAGTTTTATGAGTGCACATAAATTTGAGAATAACATTCAAACTCTTTCACAAATTTGTTTGGTTCCACAATTTAATATAAGTGCATACATAGTAATTCAACAACTAAAAAGGAAATAAAAAATGAGTATAAGCATTTAAATGGTTCAAGTAGGAAAATGAAATAATTTACAGAATTAAACTTGTACATTGAATCCACTCTATAGTTTAACGATGTGAAAATTAACTCTAAACTAAGCAATTAACTAGGTAACACCTTTTAACCAAAATTCAAGAAATTTGGGGTGTTACAGTTTGTAATATAGTGAATAAATGGTGTAATTATATTTTGATTTTTCATGAATTGAAAAATGAACAATGCATTTATCATGTATGACATATGTTGAAACAAGATTCTCATTTAAATATTTATAGTTTAAATATTAATTTTATAATATAAGACACAAATAAATGTGCTTTTTTATAGGACACAAATATGTATAAATGTGCCCACCCACTATTTAGAAACACACCAGCCTTTCTGACACGATGAGTCGTGGTGCTGAGCTGCATGTAAATACCCTACAAGGCACGATTTATGTAAATTGTGCCTTTTATTTTTCACTATATAATTGTTTTGAACCACAATTGTTCTTGTATGTTTTAAAAACATATTACACTTCAACTCTATATAGCTGCTCATAAATTTCCAATGGGTGATCGTCATAGGCGTGGCGTTAGTATACGGACGGAATCCCCGCCCAGTGGTAATTCTTCGGACTCACATATGACAACTGCATTTTCTTCTACAAATCATGGACTCTACCATCAAAGTGCTCGTATTGATGGTCCGAGCAACTCTCGTTGTCCCACCATCAATGGGTTCATACCATATTCGATCTGTTACCAATGGTCGTTGCACTGATACCCTGCCACCCATTAACGAAGTAATATCTCCGACACAAAGACGTGTTTTACCGAATTGGGCTTATCCAGGTAGAACCATTCAATATCCCATTAACTTAGTATCTGAAGAAAGCACACAAGATCTTTCTGAGAGCTCCATTGTATGTCTTGATGATTATGATGTGTAAAATTACATCTTTGTTAACCGTGCATCACGCATCCCATCTCAAACACCTGCTCATCCTCAATTGAACAATGTGGAGGCAGGTCGTGTTGGTCCTAGCAACGTTGAGGTTATAAGTATTTCAGATGATGAGTAGTAGTTCCTCTATGCAATGTTTGCTTGTAATAAATTTGTGTGTAAGGTATTTGTTGTAATGGTTTATTATGTATTTCGATGTTGTAGTCAAATGTTTTTAAATCTAGTTGATCACCTTAATTATCATGTAGTTTCCATCGGGTTGGTTCCTTCTAAGTAATAAATTATGTTTTTTTTTTATTAGGTTGAATATGGTGATTTCATATGGTTGTAGTAGTTTACAATTAGCAACTATGAATTTTGTCATTAATTTATATAATATTTGATAAAAAAAATTTATAGAATATGTAAGTAATTTGACTATTTCACTATAGTTAAGACATACTTGGATTTTGGCCAAAAAAAGACATACTTGGATTAATCGTGCCTTTTATGTAGTCATTGGACACAAATATTAAAATCGATTGGGTCACCTATTTGGTAGTCATGTCAACCTAAGTTTGGCAGAACGTGATGTCAGATGGCAAGAGAACCATTTGACTACTACATTGGGCACATATAATTGTGCCATATGGGTCCCTCAAAAAGCCACATTTTCATATTTGTGTCTCCCTAAAATATTTTATTGCCAAAACAACTTTACCTTTTCTCCGTTCTTCTTCTTTGTCTTGAAGAAACAACTTTACCATCTCTCTAATTTGCTATCTTCTTTGCAGTGGAAAAGAGAGTGAAGACTGGTGGAGAGCTTGATAGATTTGTTGTCCAACCTGCAGAAATAATACAATATCCCCAACAAGGTAAGCACCAAATCGATTATCTTTCATCTATAGTTATTATTACAAAATGGATATATGTAAACCATAATAAATTAATTATGTATTTTTCCTTTTGAATTCCAACAATATGAATAAGCTAGTCTGAATCACCCTATACAGTAGATGAAATATTCGGAAATTGCTAAAATAAGATTAATTTATGTCATCCTAAATAACATAAACACTTATAGTTTACATGTTTAATTGAGGTTTTAATTAGTGTGTACAATTCACACAAATCAAAATACATTAATCAGTTTACATGGCCAATTACATGATTTGAAAGAGATTAACAATTTTTAAATTAGTGTCATCATAAATGGAATATACCTGTTCGGATAATTACCTTTACATACATAAAAATTTATTATATACATTAATTCACCAACACATACATGTATGTATTTAGCATAAAAATGTCATCCTATATGACCAAAATTAGCTTGTGGGCAATTGATATGTGATGTGTGTTTGTATGAGATGATATACTATCCTCTCTACCTAGCTAGTTAATTTTAATTGTGCATGTTCATTAAAGCCTAGATCACTTGTTTGAGGATTTGCAAATGATGTTTACACATCCAATGTGAATTCTTGAAATGTCCCATTTTTGGACAGTTTGGTAATGTTATTTTCTATATTACTGGTTTTAGTTTTGCAAGTTGCTACCATTTTGAAAATTCGGCACCGCATTCCCCTTGGTTCTCGTGGTATATATATCTTACGTGTGTTGCAGGACCATGGGGGTATGCTGCCGAAATTTCTAAAAGTAGTAACAGTTTGCAAAACTCATGCCGGTAATGTAGAAAAAAACATTACTGAATGAGTTAGGATTGTAGTGAATTAACAACCCCTGTGATCTTTTCTTGATGTATCTGGGATTAGAAAGTTTAGCAAATAGGAACAAGTAGCACACAGAAAAACAACAAAAGTAAAACACATGAGAACACCAGATATTTATACTGGTGTTTCCACTAAAAATCACAGCAAAGATGACTGGATATTTAGCAAAGAACCACTGCAGTCTTTTTAATGATTTGCGGGCGTGCCACTGATTCTCGGCCGATAGACCGTTAGAAGCAAAGAAAGTGAATTTAAATACTTGAATTTGTTATTTGCATCGAGAATAATCTAACTCTAAACAAACAATTGCACTGTGAGAAAGGAACAGGAACCTCGCCTAGGCCCGAATTGCTTTGATCTTCAAGGACTTTAAATACCTGGTGAAACAATGACTGTATGCTCAAAATTAAAGATGTGATGAATGGGTGCTTGAGTGATTGGATGTAAAGAAAAGCTATGAACTTTAACATAAAAAGTATGAACAATCTGATTGTCTTGAAACTAAGTAACAATGGTAGCTCAAACCACAAATCTCATACTAAAAGCAAACTAGAATTAAAAGAAATCACTCCTTAAAATAGAATCAATACTAAGAATAATCAAAATCTTAGCAGAGCAAAACTAAGAACAAGGTTCTAGTATCTGAAGGAAAGCAAAGAACACGTTGTGATCTTGAGAATTCTGAGAAAATTATCGAAAAGTTTGTGCTTGATTTTTGTGAGATGTGTTGAGAGAGATTTCTGCCTCCAATGCCTTTCTTATATAGTGATCAACTTCTAGGGTTATAGGAGACCCTTTCCTATTTGAATTTGGACACTTCCTTCCATTTCTTTACGCACAAGACTTACTTGTCTTGGAAATCCTAATATGCTAAGGAGAACTCAGCGAAGAGTTACTTTCCTCACTAAATCATGAATCTCAGCAATATGGGCCTACCCCTTTTAAAACTTGTCGTGGGCCTGGGCTTCGACTTTTAGACTTGGTGCACTCTTGGTCTCTATTAGTTATTTACAGGCTTGGCCGTGAGATTCGGCCCAAAACCAAAATAGGGTGTAAACATATGCCCCCCCATTTTCTTGATCTTCAGCCATCTCGCCGAGTTGGTTAAGAAAATGTAAAGTACTTCTTCAATGCTTTTCTTTGTCGTGTTCCTAAAAACTTAGAATTGGCTCGACTCGGCACAAATGCCAGACTTCCAACACTTTGATTGCTCTTTGTCTAACCCTTTGACATGTTGATTCCATAGAGTGAGGATGGGCAAACCGTCGAGGAAACTTTGGATCCACCCCAAGTTGCTCAAGATGAGTCCCCTTCGGCCATGGCAACCGAGGTCGTTATAAGTATTCTAATACTTTGAAACCTGATACATTTTGAACTCATTTCATTATGGTTGTATGTTTAACTTTGTATGGCCGTGCAGGTGGAGGAGACAAATGAAGCTCTCGACGATGTTCTGTCGGAATGCAAGATTTCGGTCGAGGTGATAATTACTTTCCCTTTCTTCCTGTGTTGTAAAACCCCAACTATTACTAATCTTAACCATCTGATGTAGGCTAACCTCATCGTTCGAGATGTAGCTCCACCACCACATTCTCCTCCATATGTTGAAGGTCTAGAGCCCTCAGCCCAAATTTGGCCGCTGAGACAACTATCCTCCCTCAACCCACTGTGAGTGCTCTCATTACTTCTATTTTATATGTTTTCAAATTCTTTTTAGTACTTATTCTTCTGACGATGTAGGTTGAGAGTGTTTCTACCAACCCCCTAACTCCGCTGAGGGATCCAACTCCTCCTCAATCTTCGACGAGGATGCCATCTCTTCTCGAGACTCTGGCTCCTCGGTCCATCCCAGTGATAACTTTCTTTCACTATTCATTTTGTCTTGCTGTTTATAAGCTATTACTAAAATTTCCCAACTTTCAGATGGTTGAGAAAACAATGGATGTTCAATAGGAGCCTGCAGTTACCTTGGCACAACAAGACACGAGAGGGGCCTCTAATTCTACGTAGCCAATCATTTTGAGTGATTCTTCTGTAAGTTTCTTTACTTCTTTTTGCCGTAATTTTTTATTGCAACATAGGCTAAGCACTCACCCAACACTTGTTCACTTAGAACTCCAATCACCTTCGCCGTGATCCTAAGGCTTGGTTTGAAAAATAGAAATCCAAGGGTACATATTCACATGCATCCTCCCCTAGTTTGAGTGAACCTAATGACCCGCCGGGTATTGAGAAATACTTTAGAGCTTACCTAAACGTCAGCCCCTTTAGGTCCTTTAGACCAGAGTCACCTTGACCGAGGGCCTTTTCTCCTGAAACCAAATTCGTTGAGCATGTCTTTTTCTAGTGTGTAACCATGTTTCAATTATTCTTGCTACTTTTATGTGCTCATTTTCTTTTCCTTGAATGCAGTTTCCGCCGGAGGCTAAGGCTCAAATGGCTGTGTTCCTAGAGGTCTTCTCTTCACTTCCTTTAGCCACTCAGTCTCCTCCCAAATCTCAGACGGTGATCGCGGCGATTGATAGTTTGAAGGTTTTAACAACTTTAGATATCGCCAAGATATAGAAAGAGGATAATCTTGAGAAGCTACCCACCGCTATGAAAGTGCTCCTTAACTCTCATCTTTTCCAAGACTCTAGTCTGGACTTAGTGAAGAACAAGCTTGCTTCCGCCGACATTGATCTTTAAATCTCTCGGCGGATTGCATGTGAAGTTCAACAGGAGTGAAGGCTACAATTCAGCTTGAAGCTCTTACAGCCAAGATACAACCACAAACGGTCAAGTACCAAGAACTCAAGACTTCATAGGCCACAATTGATGAGAGAATCGCCGAGACTGTGGCTAGAGTATTGGCGTTGAAGATAGAGAAGGAATGGCATGGTACCAGCCTATGCTAGCTCCTTATTGAATCTCAAGACGATGCCGCCATGTATCAAAGTCTGAAACCTGTGGTGGAAGATTTTCGGTGAAAACACAAGGAGCGTGAGACCATCAAGAAAGTCGGGGTTGGCTCTTGGGAGGCCTTGAAAACTATCTTGCAGTCCTACGTATAATTTTCTATTTTCTTTTCTTATTCGGCCAATTTAATTGGTCGTATTTTGTAATTGACACTTTTAATTTTTGAATGAAAAGAAAAGAAGGCCTTTGGGCCGAATCTCACGGCCAAGCCTGGAAGTAACTAATAGAGCCCAAGAATGCACAAACTCCACTCAAAGTTGAAACCCAGGCCCATGGCAAGTTTTAAAAGGGCTAGGCCCATATTGTTGAGATTCATGATTCAGTGAGAAAAGTAACTCTTCGCTGAGTTCTCCTTAGCAGAGTAGGATTTCCATGACAGGTAAGTCTTGTGCACAAAAAAAGGGAAGGAAGAGTCCAAATTCAAATAGGAAACGGATTCTAAACCCTAGTAATTGATCACTATATAAACAAGGCTTTGAAGAAGAAAATCTCTCTTAACACATCTCACAAAAAATCAAGCACAAGCTTCTCAACAAATCCGACCAGAACTCTCAAGATCACAACTTGTTCTTCAATTTCTTTTCGGATCTTAGACCTATCTTCTTTTGTTTTTAGCTTTACGAAGACCCTGTTTCTTAGTATCGATTTCTTTAAGTTGTTACTTTCCGTTCTTCATGTTCTTTTCTTCATGAATTTTGTTGTCAGAACTAGCATCGTTACTCAATTCAGAGATAATCAAATCATTCATACTTTTTTCATCAAGGTTCATTATTTTGCAGTTAATCCTGTTACACAAGCCACAATTGTTCGCACTTACGATTTTGAGCATCGAGTCATTGAAACCAACAACAATTGAAAGTCCTTGAGGATCAAGGAAATTTAGAGTTAGGCGAGTTTCTTGTTCCTTTCTCGCCGTGCAATTGTTTGGTTAGAGTTAGATTACTTTCGGCGCAAATAACAAATTCAAGTATTTAAATTCACTTTCTTTTCTTCTAACAGTTTCTCGGCCGAGAAGCAGTGGCACGCCCGTAAATCATTTAAAAGGATTGCAATGGCTCTTTGCTAAATAGGACAACTCAAAGGCACCCTTGGAAAAGACCTTAGAAACAACATAGGGTCCTTCCCATTTTGATTGAAATTTTCCATGGGTCTTTCTGGTAATAACAACTAGTCTTTAGACAGTTAGAACTAAGTATCCCACCGAGAAAGATTTGAATTTTACTTTCTTATTATAAGCGCTTGCCACTTGGGCTTGATGGACTTTGAGTTTCTGTTGGACTACTAGCCTTTTCTCGTCAAGCGCTTCTAACTCTGCTAATCTGACCTTTGTATTTTTATCTAGGTTTGTCAATTGAATGGCTACCCTTAGGGACGGTAGTTTCACCTCCAAATGTAACACTGCTTCTCAGCCGTAAACCATATTGAAAGGAGTGCATCCAGTTGATGTATGAAGAGTTGTCCTATAAGCCAATAATAATTCAAGGAGATGTTCATGCCAATCTCTTTTATTTTCGGACATCATCTTTTTTAAAATGTTACAGAGCACTTTGTTAAAAGCTTGACTAAAGCTTTACATTTGAAGTATGTTATCTTTGACGGAACCCCAAAACGGTAAATTATATGGTCCCTGATAAAATCTGCAACGTCCTCTGCTTTTCTTTAAGAGGAATCGCCATTTTGGAGAAATAATCTGTCCTAGAAAAAATATATTGATGCAATTGGCCGGGAAGTTTTAGGCCTTATGATACCGACAACGTCTAGTCCCCAAGTTTCAAAAGGCCATGACAACATCGTCGGATGGAGAGGTTGTGGAGGCTGATGTATGAAGTCTCTGTGGACCTGGCATGTCTTACAGGTGGCTGCGAACTTTATTGCATCTTGTACTACTGTCGGCCAATAGTACCCCAATCTTTTTAACTAGGCTCCGAGTTTTGGACCAACCTGATGAGCACCACAAGTTCCAGCATGAGTTTTAGAAAGAGCACAGGCCGCTTCACTTTTTGATAGGCACCTCAGGAGTACCTCATCGAAGGATCTCTTGTATAAGGTGTCATTTTGATAGATGTATTAGGTGGCTCTTCATCTTACATCAACCCTTCTCTTTGAGTCAGTTGACAATCTTTCCTGCTGAAGGCATTCTATAATAGGCTGATGCTAGTATGTTTCTTCCTCATCCTCAGATATGATCACATTATTGGCTTCATGACTAATATACATGAGTTATTTAAATCTATGCGTTTGAGGGCTTCATGATGTTTTCGAAAGGAGTTTGTAAATTGGTTTTAAAACTGGGGGAATTCAAAGTGCGAGGTGAGGCCTTAGAGTTAATTAAATTTTAACCCTTGTGAAAAGATAATTAAATTTTGTGCTTCGTTTTCATGACTTGTCCACTCACTGAGTTTATCTCACGTTTTCTCGATTTGTTAATCTTTCCCCCCAGGTAGTAACGGTGGTGGAGGTCGAGTCAATCACGTCGATGCATTAACGTCCATTTCTTTACTCGGACCCTGTAGGCGCCACTTCCATTTTGAAAAATTCCTTTCACGTTAATGTAGAATTCTTTGTAACAGAAGTAGTGGCTCTGATAACCATACTTAAATTATAAGTTATTTTGTATTTGTTGGGTTTGAGACCCCTTTTTGGTTGTGGTAGAGGCGGTTGTTGGTTTTAGAAGTGTTTTACAAGTTTTATAAATTTTGGGTTAGTCCATTTTCAAGGAAGGTTATGCCGAATTTTCGGTAGGATTTTTCTTGAATTTGGATCTCATAGGACCCCTCCGAGTTTCAGGATGAAATCCGGGGGCGGTCCTGTCATCAGATATCATAGTGTGTTGAGGGTTTTCCGCGTCAACAAATCTTGTGTGTTGTTTGTGTTCTTGCTTTATTGAGTTAATGCTTCACGTTTAACTAATCCGCTGCATATCTAATCAACTTGGTAAATTAAAATTAATATAATTTTTGGTTAAGCCTATTCACCCCCCCCCTCTAGGCTTGTTTGTGATCTAATTGGAAATTTCACCCTAAACCTCATCTTATCTTTATGTAATTCAAATGTATAGTTTGATTTTCTATTGTAGTTTGAAAGACTGTGTACTTATCTAGAACTCGTATATATGTAACTATATATAAACAAAAATATGCAGTACCTCAATTATCTAAGGCTTTACCAAAACATTCAATATGCACTACATTTGTTTACTTATATGGATTATACAATGTAGAGAGCATGCGTATAACAAGGACTCCTTGAGAACCGAGACATTTTAATCAGCACATAAACTTGTTGTTTTGCTTCATACATGTTGTTTTGCTTTTACTGGAAACTATTTGTGTGTTCTGATATTCTTAATTTGCACATACTTACACATATCTGATATTCTTAATTTGCACATACTTACACATATTTGTATGAATTTTGTCTCCTTGTATCTTGTGTTGTACCAGTATAAATTTTTTCATGCTTCACACAAATCATGTAGTTGTTTCTTTTTTATGATTTTGTTAATCATGTGTTACTCGTGAACCCATTTTAGAGGGATAAATAAGGGAGTAGGAGGCTAATCTGTTTAGTTGCAACAGAAACTGTGCTAGACCAAGTCGAAGAAAGCAAAAGTGCTGGCAAGAAAAAGAATTGGCTAATACTAGTTTAAAACTATCTCAAAATAGTATAGGGTAGATTTGTGTTGAACAAAGTTACAATTTATATTAAATTAGTAACATTTGCATTTTATATAATGTTTGTGCACTTTTGTTAATTTTTAAATATCTCCTTTAATATAATGCTTGTATTTCATTTGCGTGATGAATACTATATGCAATAAATTAATTAACCCTATTTAAAAAAAATTGAATTATTCATTATCTTTTTAATTTTTTTTTTGCCACTATTATTCAATATCAATTTTATAAGAATAAATGTAAATTGTACAATAAAAAATATTAATTTTTAAGTTTTATTAATTAATAAAACATTTTGTGACGGCAAGGTATTGTCACAAATGCTCAAATCAAAACCTTTGAACTCAATTTTGCAATGAGAAAACAATCGTCGCATAGAGATTCAAGTATGCGACGGGACAATTTTTGTCGTCGCAAATCACCGTGCGATGGCAAAATGTTGTCGTAAAACCCTTTTACGTCGCCATTATTCGCAACGCCTCCAATGCCGTCACAAAAGCTATTTTGCCACGGCAAAGACAAATATTACTCTGGCAAATATCCGTCGCAACAACTATTTTTCTTGTATATCCATACGTACGTGAGCACCAAACCCGTGAATCCTAGAAGATAGGAAGCTAGCCTTGATGAAAAGATGATGAAGATGGCGTCTGGATTTCCTTTGGAGCAGCTGTTGTTCTTGGTCTTCTTATGGATGAATTTGAAGGCACACAAGTGTGGAATGATGACCCAAAGGTACCTAGGAGTCACGACAAGGTTTGGGGGTGATTTGGTGATGATTAAGAGGTGTTTTAGGGCTGTTTCTGTGGTGGTTGTGTAGATGGACGAATTTTGGAGAGTGGCTACCGTGAATGCTAGGGTGAATGATGCCTCCTCTTAAATGCGGCAATTAGGTCCTTTTATAGTGCTTAGGGCTTCCTAAAATTATGCCTTCAATCCTTGGGAAATTAGTCTCCTTAAAACCACCTTGGATTTCTTTCCTTTTCTGAAACAAGAAATCACAAAGCCATCAACAAGTAAAACAAAAGAGGGCAGCCACTAGAAAGGGATTAGGATGCCTAGAGTATAAGGGATAAGGGCTGATCAAAGCCCTTCTCTTTGTCAAAGCTTGAAGCCCAAGTTTGCTATCCTAACAGATGACTTTGCAAATTCGCAAACAACCATTTTGATCTACACTACCTGTAGTAAAACGGCCATAACTCCTTGTAGAAAATTTCGAATCACAAACCAGAAAATTCTTTAGAAAGCTAACATCCGTAGCTTTCCAATGGTACCAGTCTCACAAGTTGGTTTGAACTCGGCAAGTACAGTTTAATCCACAAAGTTGGCTCCTCTACACAAGAATTTTCTGCTCCATAATGCTTTTCCATCCAAGTTGGCTTATTTTTCTTTGTTTTCATCTCCTTTACCTATAAACACCAAAAAAAAAAAAAATACAAATCAAGGGAAAAGATGGGATACAACACAAGAATCAAGTCTAAAAAGTACTAAAGATAGGTAAAATTATGCACCTATCACCATGCATGAAATGTAACAATGGTAAATTAAATAGTATGGAGATTATGTTACATAACTGAGCATGTTTTGACAATGTCTGGAGATCGAGATTGTCCTGCTTAGATATCTAGAATAATAACATGTGATGGTATGATGTGTGGACCCCTACTAAAAATAAGACATGTTCGTGTTTGGCCTGGTTTTTCCAAAAACATTTTTAGAAAATTGAGTATTTCCTATAAACCTATTTTAAAACCTTATGTGCAATGAATTTTGCATTGGGTGAGCCGAGCATATGATTCGGTGGTTTGGGATGCTTACCCCCACATAGACTTTTCTGCAAGGATAGTGGAGATGGTGATTATCAAGATTCTGTATGATGATGAGACCCCATCGACTTCGACGACAATTGGTTATTCGAGCTCGAGCAGCTCTTGGATGTGCGAGTGAGTACACCGTCGATTAGGTCTTGTAAATTTTGTGCAGAGATAGTGGATAATTTTGGTGTATACTTCTAAAGTAGCAGGACATTTTGGGGTAGAGAAGACTCTATTGAATCTTCGTCGTTATGTATTCTGGCCAAAGATGCATCTCGATTTTCTCGTTACATTCGAGGTTGTGTTCTATGCAATACATCGAAGCCCTCCTATAAGAAGTTAGGATTGTATATACCATTGCCAGTACCTAGCCGATCTTGGGAGAGCATTTCGATGGATTTTCTTGGTGGATTACCTAAAACTAAGTCTGGAAATGACTACTTGTTTGTGGTGGTGGATCGTTTTAGCAAGATGGTCATTCTCATTCCATGTAAGAAGACCATAACCGGAGAAGGAGCAGCTAAGTTGTTTTTTCAACATGTTTGGAAACATTTTGGTCTATCTACATCAATTATTTCTGACAGAGATAGTCGATTCCTAGGACATTTCTGGAGGTTCTTATGGGGAATGATGGATACCAGGTTGAAGCGGAGCACTGCTTTTCATCCACAGACCGATGGTCAAACAGAGGTTGTTAACCAGACTATGGTGCATATGTTAAGTGGTTATAATTCCAAGCATCCAAAAACTTGGGATGAAAGTCTCCCTTACTTACAGTTTGCTTTTAATCGAGCAATTCAAGGCTCCACACTAAAATCTCCATTTGAGGTTTGTTTAGGATACTTACCTCAGAGTCCTTTCGACTTGGCATTCACTACGAGTGACAAGAAATTGAGTGGAAAGGAAGAAGAAGAACATGTTCCAGCAGAGAGATTTCTCGAACAAGTAAGTAAGATCCATAAAGAGGTAGAGGCACAACTGCAACAATCTCAACAACGATATAAAGCTCGCCATGACAAGCATCGTGTGCCATTTAACTTTACGGAGGGTGACCTAGTATGGTTACACCTTGGAAAAGAGTGGTTAACTGAAGAAGACAAGAAGCTCAAGCCTATTCGTTATGGACCATTCAAGATTATCAAGCAAACTGGTGATAACGCCTTCCAGCTTGACTTACCATGTAACGACCCGACCCAAATTTTCACTAGAAATTTAAATTTTTATTTAACTATGTTTTGAAGAGGTTTATAAAAGATGTTGGATTGTATTTTAAAGATTTTGAGATTTATTTGGAAAATAAAAAGAGTTTTGATTTATTTACTTTTGTTTTAATTTAAGCTTGACCAAAAGTTGACTTTTAAAATGAATGGGTTTTCGATTTTGACTTTGGGTCCGTTAGATAGGTTTCGATCCCACGATTTCATAGACACGTAGCACGCTTCGATCTGAGTTACGGTTTGAAAGATATAGGCGTTTAAAGTGAGGGGCAATGTTGTAAATTTATAAAAGTGGGTTTTAAAAATCAGATTTCCTCTCTCTAGTTTTTTCTAGAAATTTCTCTCTCTAGAACTCTCTCTCCCTCTATTTATTCTCTCTCCCCGCACCCTCTCTCTCGGTTTTCCCTCTCCTTCGCACCCTCTCCCCTGCGCGCATCACCCAGCCACCCCCACTCACCATCACCGGCCAGCCCCTGGCTCCGGCAAACACCCCCCAGCGCCGACCAGCTTCCCTGAGCCTATTCTCTCTCTCTCCTTGTGTTTTCTCTCTCTCCCCTTTCTCTGTGCGCACCCAACCTCTGCACCCAGCCACCCAAAACCCACGCCGCCGACCATTCCGGCCACCTGAGACCTCCGACGAGCCTTCCCGACGCCGACCATCTCTCCTGGCCATTCCTCCAGCCATCCCAGCCACCCCCTACGCGCGGTTGCTGTCAGAAGAGCTCCACTGGCCGCCGGCTTCTCTCCCTTCTCCGACCAGTTTTCCGGCGCCAATCACCTCCATACCAGGTGGGTTTTCCTCCATTTTTTCTGGGCTTTAATTCTCCTTACTCTGTCTTGACCAAATTGAGCATTTGGAAATTTGATTTTTGGAGGATTGAAGGGCCATTTCGGGTTCCTATATAGATTTCAAATTGATGGCTTTTCTCTTTGGTTTCTGAGATGATTTACATCCCTAAAGTACCCATTGGTCATATAGAACCTGAAATTTAGAATAATGTAGAGACATTTGAGTTTTGGGAAGTTTGATTTACAAGTGGGAAACCATTTCGGGTTTGCTGAGGATTGGCTCAGTCTTGGGGTAATTTTGGTGTGATTTGGACAATCTCATGTTTAGGAAACCCGAAATTGGATGTTAGATGTGAATGTATATGAAGATTGAGAAATTTTTGTATATTTAGTTAATTTTTGGGCTTGAAACAACCACATTGGGCAGCAACCTCTATGATTTCGAAACCCCCACTGATAATTCATAATTTTAGAGTATTTATGATAATTGGTTGATTGGGTTATCGTTAATAGTCATAGTGATTGTGGTTAGGTTGAACCGGGAAACCTTAGGGGCGTTTGTGGAAGTGTTATTGGTCAATTCGTGTAGATCGTAAACCAATCGCGTAGGAACGAAGTCGAGTGGGACGTTAGGCTACACACACACACACACTCTCTTTAAATATCGTAGAACCGAGGCTAATCTACGGTTTTGTTGTGCATTTTATAGGCGAGACGACCGTGGTTCGTGACGATCCGGCGGAGGATCGAAGCTAGGGCTATCACTGTGAGTGGACTTTTGTTTTAAANCTCTGCGCATGTATGACAGATTATACGGGTAACTGACTGGTGTGTGTTTTCAACTGTTAAGTATTTTAAGTGATAAGTTTATGGCAACAAAGGTTTTTAAGTATAACGGTTTTAGCTGAGCAGTTTTATTAATTTTTCAGTATATTGAAAGTGGTTTGAGAAAGAAGTTTTCAGCTTATATTATTTTATTACAAATGCATTATACAGTTTTATTGCGATAGTTTATTTTAAAGCTACTTAGAATCTTAATGTTTGACCTTTTATTTAATAAAGAGTTTATGCTTCGGTTTGGTTTATTGAATTTTTGATAGTAACTTTGAACGTGTTTTTCGGAAAACGTTTTAAAACTGGGGGTGTTCAAAAAGCGACGTGACGTTTTAGAGTTAAAAGATAGTGAGACTTGATTTCATTTTCATCTAACTGTCCACTCACTGAGCCTATCTCACCATTTTCTTTAATTGTCTCCCCCCAGGTAGTAGCATTGGTGGAGGTCGAGCCAAACGCGTCGAGGCAAATCACATCCATTTTCCATTTCCAGACCCTGTAGGCGCCATGTTTATTTTTGTAAAAACTTCTTGTAATAGATTAGTAGCTCTGATAACCACTCCTAAGGTTAATTTATTTTGTTGGGTCTGAGACCTTTTTGGTTGTGGTAGAGGTGGTTGCTGTCTTAGAAGTGTTTTTAACAAGTTTGAAATTTTGGGTTAGTCCATTTTCAGGGGAGGTTCTGCCGAATTTTCGGTAGGATTTTCCTTGAATTTGGATTCCCGCAGGACCTCTTCGGGTTTCTGGGTAAAACTCGGGGGTGGTCCTGTCATACCACCATACATGCATATGTACTCGGTCATCAATGCCGAGAATTTGAAGCTCTTCGAACCATCTCTACTTGATGATTGCCCCGACGAAGACACTCGTCTCCCATCAGTCGATGACTTGAGGATGGAACGAGAAGACCCTCTAACGAAAGATTACATCTTAGAGAAGAAGGTTAATGAGACCCGACATGGAAAGTATGAGTATTTTCGCATTGGCAGAAAAGGTCAACTTCCCAGCAAATCGAAGTGGTATATACGAGACAAGGCAACTCAGGAGTTCCTACATCTCACCATTTAACTTGAGTAGGAGCTCAAGGTTCTTAAATGGGGGAGCCATGATCTAGGAGGATCTTACATATTATATAAAATATATAATATAATATAATTATTTATATTATATTATATTATATATTTAAATTTAAATTAATTAATTAATTAAAACCATTAAAACTAATGGTTTAAAACATTCCGTTCCTATTGATTATGAATTTATCGTTCTATCGCCTAGAAGTTTTGGATCAAGTGGTATCAGAGCAATAGATCCGAGAGGGTGACGGTGGTTTATGGTCCTAACTCGCGGTCGGCGCAAAGCTTCTGGTGAAGAACTTATAGGTCCTTTGATTGTCCATAGAAGACCAAAGTCCAAGAGAGGCCCCATGACAGGAGAAAACTCGAGCGAAACACCAATTGGTGATGGTGAACGAATCACCAAATTAGAGAAACAAGTGGAAATTTTATCAGCATCGATTTCTAAGCTTGTGGAAAATTTAATTTCCACACAGGCATCCACTTCTAAGGAGAAATATCTTAAGAAGAAGGATGACGAGGAGAGCGAAGAAAAAGACGATGCCAACCCTAACACAGGGGATAACCAAGACGAAACGGGTAAGTACAAAAATCCCTTAGATACCTTAAAAATTGATTTTAAGGTTGATATCCCTGCGTATAGAGGTGATGTTGATGCTGATACATTAGAAACTTATTACACAATGTATAAGTATTGTAATTCTCAGAAAATAAAATTTGCAAGCTTGAAACTTACAAGTCATGCCCTTACATGGTGGAGGTCTTACCAAAGACGACACAATGTATCGGACTTGACTTGGAAGAAATTCAAGATGCTACTGAGAACACAATTCTATCCAGTTGGCTATGAAGAAGAGAGGTGGTACAGGTGGCAACATTTCAAACAAATATTCGGGCAGACAGTACAAGAGTATACAACTGAGTTCCATAACCAAGCTATGGTTTTGGATATCGATGTCAATGACTACGATGTATTCATGAAGTATACCGGAGGTCTAGCCGACTATATACGGAAAGAACTAAAATTGTTCACCGTAGAGTCTACTGAAGAAGCTACAGTAAAGGCCATCGCCATTGAGGCCAAAAACAAAAGAACTGACAAAAAAGATGATAAATCTAGTAGCAAATCCGATTGGAAGAATAAAGGGAAGAAAAACAAGGACGGTCCATTGCAGAAAAAGTACTGTGAACATTGTCGAACCAGTGGACATGTCAAAGACAAGTGCTGGATACTCCATCCTGAGTTGCAACCGAAGAACCGGAGAAATAACTAGGGGAGAAATGACAGAAAGGCTACCTTGACTGTGCAACAGGCAGAAGAACTTCCAGAGTTGAACCAACCTGATGCTACACTTGCCCTAATAACAAAACCCACAGATATTGGAGATCTCCACAACCGAGAAGAGCTTTTCTACGTGAACATTCAAGTAAAGCCATGATCCAGGAGGATCTTACGTATTATATATAAAATATTATATAATATAATTATTTATATTATATTATATATTTAAATTTAAATTAATTAATTAATTAAAACCATTAAAACTAATGGTTTAAAACATTCCGTTCTAAACCATTAGAATTGAAAGGTTTATATTAATTAAGAATTTAAACCATTCATGTTTTATGGTTTAAGTTCATTTGTTAATTTTAGTTATTTATTTTTATCTATCAGAACTTGTATATAAACTCAAGTTATTCAATCAAATAAATCAAGCAGTTCCTAAAGCTTATTCTTCCTTTTGTTTCTTTATTTTATCTTTAGTTTTCCTCTCGTTCTAAGGAAGTCCGCTTCTAAAGAGAAGCAACGACTCCTTGTTCCTATTGATTAGGAATTTATCGTTCTATCGCCTAGAAGTTTTGGATCAAGTGGTATCAGAACAATAGATCCGAGAGGGTGACGGTGGTTTATGGTCCTAACTCGCGGTCGATGCAAAGCTTCTGGTGAAGAACTTATAGTTCCTTTGATTGTCCATAGAAGACCAAAGTCCAAGAGAGGCACCATGACAGGAGAAAACTCAAGCGAAACACATATTGGTGACGGTGAACGAATCACCAAATTAGAGAAACAAGTAGAAACTTTATCAGTATCGATTTCTAAGCTTGTGGAAAATTTAATTTCCACACACGCATCCACTTCTAAGGAGAAATACCTTAAGAAGAAGGATGACGAGGAGAGCGAAGAAGAAGACGATGCCAAACCTAACACAGGGGATAACCAAGACGAAACGGGTAAGTACAAAAATCCTGTAGATACCTTAAAAATTGATTATAAGGTTGATATCCCTGCGTATAGAGGTGACGTTGATGCTGAAAAATTAGACAATTGGATTGACACATTAGAAACTTATTACACAATGTATAAGTATTGTAATTCTCAGAAAATAAAATTTGCAAGCTTGAAACTTACAAGTCATGCCCTTACATGGTGGAGGTCTTACCAAAGACGACACAATGTATCGGACTTGACTTAGAAGAAATTCAAGATGCTACTGAGAACACAATTCTATCCAGTTGGCTATGAAGAAGAGAGGTGGTACAGGTGGCAATATTTCAAACAAAGATTCGGACAGACAGTACAAGAGTATACAACTAAGTTCCATAACCAAGCTATGGTTTTGGATATCGATGTCAATGACTACGATGTATTCATGAAGTATACCGGAGGTCTAGCCGACTATATACGGAAAGAACTAAAATTGTTCACTGTAGAGTCTACTGAAGAAGCTACACTAAAGGCCATCGCCATTGAGGCCAAAAACAAAAGAACTGACAAAAAAGATGATAAATCTAGTAGCAAATCCGATTGGAAGAATAAAGGGAAGAAAAACAAGGACGGTCCATCGCAGAAAATTTACTGTGAACATTGTCGAACAAGTGGACATGTCAAAGACAAGTGCTGGATACTCCATCCTGAGTTGCAACCGAAGAACTGGAGAAATAACCAGGGGAGAAATGACAGAAAGGCTACCTTGACTGTGCAACAGGCAGAAAAACTTCCAGAGTTGAAGCAATCTGATGCTACACTTGCCCTAATGACAAAACCCATATATATTGGAGATCCCCACAACCGAGAAGAGCTTTTCTACGTGAACATTCAAGTAAATCAAAGTGTTGTGCAGGCAATTATTGATCCAGGAAGTCAAAAGAACCTGATTTCAGAGGCTTTAGTGAGAAAGGTGGGCTTAGAAAGTACACCTCACCCTAGGCCTTATCCACTTGGGTGGATTCAAAAGGACATTGACATGCAGATCACAAAGCAATGTACCTTCAAATTTGCAATCTCCAATTGATCCATTGGACGTATGCCAAGTTATATTAGGTAGTCCGTATCTATGGGACCGAGATGCCATTCACTACAGGAGGCTTTGCAAGTATTGTCTTGTTAAAGATGGGAAGGAATTTCACATCAACTCTTGCAAGCCGCAAACTACAGATCGTTTGTTAATAGCATCCAAGGCCAAGAGATTGGTCAATTCATGTGGGCGATTTGTTTTATTAATGATTCGACCCCAGGAGCTAAGTTCGGGAGCTATGACACTATCAACATTGATGTTATCACCTTCACAATATTCCGATATCGGGAAATTACAGGAGGAATTCAAGGACTTATTCCAGGATGTGCAGGGATTGTCACCGCGGAGAGCTATTGAACATGAAATCCATTTGGTAGGAGATTCACCACTACCAAACCTGGGTTTGTATCGCACTTTTCTGACAAAATATGAAGAGATCAAGAGGCAAGTTCAAGAACTTCTTGAACAAGGAGTCATTCGGCCTAGCTGTTCACCATGCGGTTCACCAGTCTTACTTGTGCCCAAGAAAGATGGAGGATGGCGCATGTGTGTTGATTATAGGGCACTAAATAAAATAACCATTAAGAATCTGTATCCACTACCGAGGATTGATGATCTATTAGACCAACTACACAGTGCTCACTACTTTACAAAGCTTGATCTCAAATCTGGCTATCACTAAGTTCGCATCCATGAAGAAGACACTTGGAAGACTGCTTTCAAGACGAAGCAGGGATTGTTTGAGTGGATGGTTATGCCATTCAGATTATGCAATGCTCCAGCCACTTTCATGCGATTGATGAATGAGGTCCTTCGTCATTGTTTACTTGGATGACATACTGATATTTAGTATCACTTGGGAGGATCATCTTCGTCATATTGTTAAGGTTTTGGAGGTGTTACAAAAAAATCAACTACAGTTGAACGGTAAGAAGTGTGAATTTGGGAAGCAACATCTTGTATACTTGGGGTTCATTGTTGGTACAGGAGAACTGAAGGTGGATCCAGAGAAAGTACAAGTTATCTCTCAATGGCCTACACCCCGTTCAGTGACTGAAGTTCGGAGCTTCATTGGTGCATGCCAATATTTGCGGAAGTTTATTTGACACTTCTCACAAATTGCAGGACCTTTGCACTCCCTTACAAAGGCCAATTCAAAATTTGAATGGTCAAACAAACATGAGGAATCTTTTCAGTTGTTAAAACGGAAGATTACCGAGGCCCCAGTGTTAGCACTACCGAATCTGTAGAAGTCATTTGAGGTAGAAGCAGATGCGTCTAACTACGCCATGGGAGCCATTTTGTTCCAGGATGGGAAGCCTGTTGCATACCATTCTGAGATGTTCAATGGACCAGTTTTGAACTATCCAACTTATGACAAAGAGCTTTATGCATTACACCAATCAGTGAAGCATTGGAGAGCTTACTTGTTGGGAAAGGAAGTCGTAGTTCACTCAGATCACAAGCCTCTTCAGTTTTTGACTACACAGTCAAAGTTGCAGCAAGCTCGCCATATGAAATGGATGTCTTACCTCCAACAATTCAACATTGTGATCAAGTACAAGAAATGAGTGACTAACAAGTTGGCAGATATGTTATCTCGACCACCTACACCAGTTAGTTCCGCATTACTGGTGGCTATGAAGATCCAGCCAATTATTCATTCTGAGTACACCAAAGGGTATGACACAGACGTTGATTTCAGCTCAACTTATGCGAAGCTACAACAAGGAAAGACTAGTGAGTATCAACTGAAGGATGGAATGATTTACAAAGGAACACAATTATGCATTCTAGAAGATGGAGATAGACTACATTGGATTCGAGAGGCTCATACTTCTAAAGTAGCAGGACATTTTGGGGTAGAGAAGACTCTATTGAATCTTCGTCGTTATGTATTCTGGCAAAAGATGCATCTCGTTACATTCAAGGTTGTGTTCTATGCAATACATCGAAGCCCTCCAATAGGAAGTTAGGATTGTATATACCATTTCCAGTACCTAGCCGACCTTGGGAGAGCATTTCGATGGATTTTCTTGGTGGATTGCCTAAAACTAAGTCTGGAAATGACTACTTGTTTGTGGTGGTGGATCGTTTTAGCAAGATGGTCATTCTCATTCCATGTAAGAAGACCATAACTGGAGAAGGAGCAGCTAAGTTGTTTTTTCAACATGTTTACATCAATTATTTCTGTCAGAGATAGTCGATTCTTAGGACATTTCTGGAGGTTCTTATGGGGAATGATGGATACCAAGTTGAAGCGGAGCACTGCTTTTCATCCACAGACCGATGGTCAAACAGAGGTTGTTAACCGGACTATGGTGCATATGTTAAGGGGTTATAATTCCAAGCATCCAAAAACTTGGGATGAAAGTCTCCCTTACTTACAATTTGCTTTTAATCGAGCAATTCATGGCTCCACACTGAAATCTCCATTTGAGGTTTGTTTAGGATACTTACCTCAGAGTCCTTTCGACTTGGCATTCACTACGAGTGACAAGCAATTGAGTGGAAAGGAAGAAGAAGAACATGTTCCAGCACAGAGATTTCTCGAACAAGTGACTAAGATCCATAAAGAGGTAGAGGCACAACTGCAACGATCTCAACAACGATATAAAGCTCGCCATGACAAGCATCGTGTGCCATTTAACTTTACGGAGGGTGACCTAGTATGGTTACACCTTGGAAAAGAGCGGTTAACTGAAGAAGGCAAGAAGCTCAAGCCTATTCGTTATGGACCATTCAAGATCATCAAGCAAATTGGTGATAACGCCTTCCAGCTTGACTTACCACCATACATGCATATGTACTCGGTCATCAATGCCGAGAATTTGAAGCTCTTCGAACCATCTCTACTTGATGATTGCCCCGACGAAGACACTCGTCTCCCATCAGTCGATGACTTGAGGATGGAACGAGAAGACCCTCTAACGGTAGATTGCATCTTAGAGAAGAAGGTTAATGAGACCCGACATGGAAAGTATGAGTATTTTCGCATTGGCAGAAAAGGTCAACTTCCCAGCAAATCGAAGTGGTATATACGAGACAAGGGAACTCAGGAGTTCCCACATCTCACCATTTAACTTGAGCAGAAGCTCAAGGTTCTTAAATGGGGGAGCCATGATCCAGGAGGATCTTACGTATTATATAAAATATATAATATAATATAATTATTTATATTATATTATATTATATTATATATTTAAATTTAAATTAATTAATTAATTAAAACCATTAAAACTAATGGTTTAAAACATTCCGTTCCTAACCATTAGATTGAAAGGTTTATATTAATTAAGAATTTAAACCATTCATGTTTTATGGTTTAAGTTCATTTGTTAATTTTAGTTATTTATTTTAGCTATCAGAACTTGTATATAAACTCAAGTTATTCAATCAAATAAATCAAGCAGTTCCTAAAGCTTCTTCTTCCTTTTGTTTCTTTATTTTATCTTTAGTTTTCCTCTCGTTCTAAGGAAGTCCGCTTCTGAAGAGAAGCAACGACTCCTTGTTCCTATTGATTAGGAATTTATCGTTCTATCGCCTAGAAGTGTTGGATCAGTCTTGTAAATTTTGTGCAGGGATCGTGGAGATGGTGATTATCAAGAGTTTTTCTAATGATGAGAGCCTACCGACTTCGACGACAATTGGTTATTCGAGCTCAAGCAGCCCTTTGATGAGCTAGTGAGTACACCGTCGATCAGGTCTTGTAAATTTATTTCAATTGTTAGGACATCAATTAATTGCTAATAAACAATTTGTCTACAAAACAATTGATGCTAACCACAAAATTTAATATATACATATATATATACAAACCTTGATGCCATGTAATCTTCTAGACATGGTAGCATAACCATCAAATACAAAATCTCCACCAAAGCTGCAATATTTGTTGGTTGTATACACCTTAGAACAAAACAAACAAAATAGCATTATTTAGCATGTTGCACAGTTTCACTTAAACATAGAATACATCAAAACACAAAAATAGAATTAGTCCAAGATACTTATAAGAAACCAAACAGCCAGCAACTATCCAACTTTAAGCAACAAAATAGCCCAAAAGAATTAACTAACATGGATCACAGTTTCATCTAAACATTGTTCTTCTTGCCTTTCTAGAAGCAAAATAATTCATTACACTGTCATAATCAATTTCTCAATAAGATCATGTAACGACCCGACCCAAATTTATTTGGAAATTTAAAAATTTTGGGCTAATTTTTAATTTTCATTTTAAATTAGGCTTGACCCGAAAGTTGACTTTTAAAATTTGTGGATTTTTGATTTTGACTTTGGGCTTGTTGGGAAGGTATCGAGTCCACGAGTTCGTAGACACGAAGCATACGCGGATCTGAGTTACGATTCGAAAGTTACGGGCTTTTGAAGTGAGGAGCAATTATGTAAAATTTCATTTAATGATTTTTTTTAACCCAAAAATCAGTTTTAAAAACTGACTTTTCTCTCTCCTCACTCACGACTCACCCCCCTCCCCCGATTCTCTCCTTCTCTCCCCGGAGCTCTCTCTCTCCGGCCTTCCTCCCTTGCCCTCCGGCCAGGGGGCGGCGACGCCACCGTCCCATCCCTCTCCTTCTCTCTCTCTCTCCCCTTCGCAGACTCATCTCTCTCTTCCCCTCTGTGCGCGCGACACCACCACTGGAGGACAGCCTCCGGCCACTTTCCCGGCGGCACGAGACCACCGTTGTGACCCCCGTGAGCCGGCTATCCACCTCCGTGCCTCCCCTTGCGGGCCTGCCACCCCTGTGCGTAGGAAATCGCCGAAGAAAACTTCCCCAGCCGCCGGCTTCTATTGCCGATTCCGGCCATCTTCGAGCTCCGATCAAAAAATTGGTTAGTGGGTTTTTTTCCTCTCTTCATGGGCTTCCAAACCCATATGGTGTTACTTGTCAATTTTGAGCAATTGTGATTTTGGAAAATTGGGGTTTAGGGCTCATTTCGGGTTCCTATCAAATTTTCAAAATTCGATGGTGTTGTATGTGTTTTTGTACAATTCTTATCCCTAAAAACCTTTAATTTATGTTTAGAACTGATGGTTTGAAGCAATTTTGGAGAATTGATAGTTTTTGGGTATTTAGGAACTTGATTTTGAGGAATTATGGGCCATTTCGGGTTGGCCTTGCAAATTTTGTTTTGGAGTTTATTTTTGGACCTTCGTCAGACAATATTTATCCATTTGAAACCCAATTAAAATCTAGAATTTAAAAAGGTTGTGAAATTTGAGGAAATTGTGGAATTTGATCTTAGAACTGCCACTTTGAGCGGCGACGACGGAGGTTCTGAATTCCCCACTGTCATTTTCAGTTCCTAGCATTAATTTGAATATTTTGACTAAGTTGGTAGGTGATCTTGGGTGTCGTAGGTTGAAACGAGGATGTTTTGGGAATAAGTTTTAGAATGTCATCGTTTTAAAGAGGCGACTTCTAACCATAGGGAAGAACGCGAAGTAGCTAGGACGTCGGGTTTTCTTGTATTCACACACACTTTATTGGTTGTTGACATGGGTCTAATTGTGTGCTATTGCTTTTATTAGGTGAGGCGACCATGGCTCGTGACGATCCGGCGGAGGATCGAAACTAGATTTCCCAATTTGTGAGTGGACATTGTTTTCTAAATGTTTATGTTTCTAGATGATTTTGATTTCATTGGTTTAATGGTGGATTTGAGTTGATAATTCTTATTTAAATCTTCTTCAAATGATATTCTGGTTGAGACTAATAACTTTAAAAATTGAGATGTTGTGATTTGAGGAAAGACACATGTTTGATGAGTTGGGTTGTTAAAGGGAATTGTGAAAAAAGTATTTAAAACTGATGTATAAATGCACGTATTGACCGGTCGAGCCTGCCTGTGTTAAATGCACAGGATTGTGGCTAGGATACGATCCCACTCGTGCGGAGTGACCCCTCCGTACGAGATTGTGGCCAAGATTCGAGCCTGCCCGTGCGCGGGATTGTGGCCAGGACTTGTCTACAGTACGGGTATGAGAATGGTATGAGTCTTAAGTATAAGCGTTTGAGATATTAGTTTCCAAAGATAAATTCAGTTCAGATTTGTTATTTCTCAGCTTGAAATGTTTTATTGCTTTTTCAGTGTATCAAGGTTTATTTGAGACGATTTTCGAAAATGGATTGCGTATGGTTTTAAATCTGGGGGATTGCAAAGAACGATTGTGAGATCTTAGAGATTTTTATTTCAAGACTTCTAAAAGAATAAATAAATTTTATGTTTCGTTTTCTGAACTTGTCCGCTCACTGAGTTATCTCACAATTTTCTTGTTTTGACTTAAATTGTTTTCCCCCAGGTAGTAGCTTTGGTGGAGGTCGAGCCAATCACGTCGACGCATATACGTCCATATCTTTACTCAAACCTTGTAGGCGTCATTTTCATTGTGTAAAAATTCCTTATAATAGATTAGTGGCTCTGATAACCACACTTAAATTTTAGGATGGTTTTTCTTTGAAATTGTTAGGTCTGAGACTCTTTTTGGTTGTGGTAGAGGTGGTGAATATTTTAGAAGTGCTTTTACAAGATTTCAATTTTTGAGTTAGTCCATTTTCAGGGGAGATTCTGCCGAATTTTCAGTAGAATTTTTCTTGATTTTGAATCCCTCAAGATATCTCCGGATTTCGGAGTGAAAACTCTGGGGGCGGTTCTATCAACTTGGTATCAAAGCATTAGGTTTTAAGTTTCCTGTAGACTCCGCACCTCATGTGCATCCTTCAGTGTACAGAGAGGTTTTCCTCTGCTAGTATGGATATGCCTCCTCGACGTGGCCGACCTCAAAGAAATAAAGGTTGCAAGAAATTGATTCATAAATAAGTGGGATTGTAGAAATGCCTTGACGTTCGAGTTCGGGAAGTGTCTTAATTAATCTTATCGAGATAGCATCGCTTAGACTTTTAGTATGACATCTTGAACTTGTTCCGAGCATTCAGGTTTGAGTCTTATGGATTATAATATGGATACTTTGTTAATGATTATGAGTTTTATGGTTTGAATGTATTTATGAAACTCTTTGATGACTACTAAGGAAATTGAGTAAGGAAACCTGACATGAGTCTAATTGTGTGCTATTGCTTTTATTAGGCGAGGCGACCGTGGCTTGTGACGATCCGGCGAAGGATCGAAACTAGATTTCCCAATTTGTGAGTGGACTTTGTTTTATAAATGTTTATGTTTCTAGATGATTTTGATTTCATTGGTTTAATGGTGGATTTGAGTTGAGAATTCTTATTTAAATCTTTTTCAAATGATATTCTGGTTGACACTAATAACTTTAAAAATTGAGATGTTGTGATTTGAGGAAAGACACATGTTTAATGAGTTGGGTTTTAAAGGGAATTGTGAAAAGAGTATTTAAAACTGATGTATAAATGTACGTATTGACTGGTCGAGCCTGCTTGTGTTAAATGCACGGGATTGTGGCCAGGATACGAGCCTGCTCGTGCGGAGGCACCCCTCTGTATGAGATTGTGGCCAGGATTCGAGCCTGCCCATGCGCGGGATTGTGGCCAGGACTTGTCTACAGTACGAGTATGAGAATGGTATGAGTCTTAAGTATAAGCGTTTGAGATATCAGTTTCCAAAGATAAATTTAGTTCAGATTTGTTATTTCTCAACTTAAAATGTTTTATTGCTTTTTCTGTGTATCAAGGTTTATTTGAGATGATTTTCGAAAATGGATTGCGTATGGTTTTAAAACTGGCGGATTGCAAAGAACGATTGTGAGATCTTAGAGATTTTTATTTCAAGACTTCTAAAAGAATAAATAAATTTTATGTTTTGTTTTCTGAACTTGTCAACTCACTGAGTTACCTCACAATTTTCTTGCTTTGTCTTAAATTGTTTTCCCTCAGGTAGTAACTTTGGTGGAGGTCGAGCCAATCACGTCGAGGCATATACGTCCATATCTTTACTCAAATCTTGTAGGCGTCATTTTCATTGTGTAAATATTTCATATTATAGCTTAGTGGCTCTGATAACCACACTTAAATTTTAAAATGGTTTTTCTTTGAAATTGTTGGGTCTGAGACTCTTTTTGGTTGTGATAGAAGTGGTTGATATTTTAGAAGTGCTTTTACAGGATTTCAATTTTTGGGTTAATCCATTTTCAGGAGAGATTCTGCCGAATTTTCAGTAGGATTTTTTTTTATTTTGGATCCCTCAGGATCTCTCCGGATTTCAGAGTGAAAAATCCGGGGGCGATTCTATCAGATCATTTTCAATTGAAATCAAAGCTAGTCCATTCAATCTTTCTTGCGACATTGTTGATCGCAAGTAAGATTTCAGCAATTTCAATTTCGAAAAACTTTTTTCTGCAGAAGCAACTGTAACAGGTACAGTTAACAATATCCGATAAGCAATGCATGCATTTGGAAATGAATTCAACATTTTCAAAAATTTTAATATATCAACAACTGCCTTTGTTTCCTTTGGTAAAAGCTCTTGTAACAGCTTTAATACAACAAATAGATCATTACCATCAACATCAAAAAACTTCTCATTTTGTAAAATAGTTTCAAGATGACTGCAACATGTTTTCAAATTATTGTCATCCAATGAATTTAACTTCTCTGAATTGAACAGAAATCTAAAAATATCTTCATATACTTGATATTGTTCAAATATCCAATTCAATGAACCAATAGCTTGATCAACAATATAGAGGAAATAATTTAGGGTTTTTTTAAAGCCCAATTATTAAATAACAGTGATTGTGCGGCCCAGTTGCAAAAATGCGGTACCAACGCGGCCCACTTTTAAAATGGCCCGAAAGACTCGCAACAAAAACCATTAAAAAGCAGCAAATTTACGGGCCCTGCCACCGATTCCTTTAACTATCCGTTAATTGCCATAACTACAATTAACCTCTTAAAACCTCTTTAAACCGTATTAGTAGATGATTATAAAAAAATAAAGAATCAAAGAGCCTTCTGGAATCAAAAACACCAAGAACAAAAACCGTCTTCGATTGCCTTGAAGAATAAAAAACCACAGACCTATTCTGAACGAGAGATTCAAGCAAAGAGAAACAAAACCTAGTAGCTACTGACCACCATTGTCGAGGAAGAAGAAGAAGCGACACCCAATTTCTACCTCAATAGCTATTGACTTCCAGGTACAATTTCTTCTACAAAATATTATATATTGAACCGAGTATCAAAAAATATTTTCAACGAAAAACCTAGACCCATTTCAATGAAAGACAGTATTGTCAATATCTACTAACAGCCATAAACCCATTTCGATATTTACTAAACGGTTGCTTTTTAATGGTTTTCCAGACCCATTCTCGAAAAGAGATCCGAGCAGAGAGAAAGAAAACCCTAATAACTACTGACCAACATTGTCCAAGAAGAAGAAGAATAAGCTATCTCAATAAAACATTGAAGAAGAAGAAGAAGCTACTTACTATCAGGTACTATTGGGTTGCTTGGTAATATATGTCATTGTCTGGTTAAATTGCCTATGTTTATGTAATATTCCCCAATGTCAAATACGTGGGATTCTAATTGATCTATATGCATATGGTAGTCGTCTAATTGATATAGATTAATATCTAATTTGTGAGATTCCAGTTGTTACTGTCTGGTAGTAACAATTGGAATCTCACAAATTAGATATTGGCACTGCCTATGCAAATTTTCCAATAGCAAATACATGGGATTCTAATTGTTACTGGATGGTAGTAACAATTGGAATCTCACAAAAAAATAGATATGTCCACTGCCTATGTATTGTCACTGCATATGTATTGCACATTTTCTTTGAATTGGAGACTGGGGCATTCGGTTAGACTTAAAAACAGTGTTGCATTTGAATTGTTACTGAGGGAAAAGAGTGAGGATTCTTAGGATTGAAAAGTGGAGGAAGTGGACTTGTTACTGGCTGGTAGTAACAATTGGAATCTCATAAATTAAATATTGGCACTCCCTATGCAGATTTTCCAATGACAAATATGTGGGAGTCTAATTGTTACTAGCTGATAGTAACAATTAGAATCTCACATTTGGTAGTAACTATCTGCTTTTTTGCAACCATATTGCAAGATTCAAAGAAAATTGCCACAAAAAAGGCAATAACAAGTGCAAAAGAAAAAAGGTTATACCAAAACAGTCCGGAAAAATTCAATACAATGCAACATGGTTGCATTCCAAAGTACTATGGACAAAATTAAAGATGACCTGACTGCCAAGGCATACGAGAAGCTACAGAAAACACCTTTTTGGCCACTTATAAATGCATTTCGCAATGAAATGATGGGAAGCAACCCTGTGAAATCAAACGACGGTGTTGGATTCTTCATCCAAGCATAAAACAAGGAAACAGAGAAGTTCCATTTTGATAAGAAAGAAGTAGAACTTACAACAAGTGACATTGCTGATTTATTTGGGCTGCCAGAATTGGGAAATGAAGTTCTCTTGACAAAAAAATGTTTCAAGAAATCCAAGTTCATTACAGATCACTTTAAGGATGATGAACAAAGGATAAATAGAACCTCAGTGCAAAATGCTCTCTATAAAGCAGTAGAGGAAGGAAAACAACCTCAAACACCAGCAGGGAAACAGAAAACTTCAAGGAAGAGAAGACTGAAAGACAACAGTGACGATGTTGCACGTCTGATAATTTTGTACCTGTTGGCTACTTTCCTATTCCCAAACTCTGGATACCACCTTGCTTGGGACTTGGTCAAGCATGCTGAAGACTTGGATGGAATGGTACATAAAGCATGGCCAAAGGGAGTGCATGATTACTTGCACAAATCATTGTGTAAAGGCAGTAAATCAATGGCTGGTTGTGTTGTTGCCATACTGGTAAGCACT
The DNA here is from genome assembly GCA_003254865.1 of Dryas drummondii. Taxonomy (NCBI): domain Eukaryota; kingdom Viridiplantae; phylum Streptophyta; class Magnoliopsida; order Rosales; family Rosaceae; genus Dryas; species Dryas drummondii. Next base: position 984,806 of record QANW01007298.1, on the reverse strand, counting down.
AAACTGAATTCATTAAATATGAATGTATTATTTTAGACACTATGTTTAACCATTTTTGTACGCTTTTTCTCTTTGATGAATTCCAGTATTGGATATGCAAAAAGACAAACATCATTAATCTAATCAAGGGCAGAGAGGAGGAAACTCCTGGCATAGTCAAATGGGATCTGGATGATCTCAATCTGAAGTTGAAACATTACAGACTTGAAGACTTTGAGGTAAAAAAGCAAAACAAAACATAGTTACTTTATACTAGTAACTATTTTCAAAACCAAAATACTAACAATATTCACTTTAAATTGTGAAGAACATGTTTGATGATGAAGAAAAAGGGGAGAAACCAACTAATGAGGAAACATGCCGGCTAGGAGACACAGAAGAATTAGAAGAAGATAAAGATCCACAACCGACACTCCAAGATTGGTTAGATAAAAAAGACAAAGAGGAGGAAATGGAAGTAGAACCGTCACTCGAAGTTTGGTTAAGAATTCAAAAATAATAACAAAACGCCATTGCATATTTATTGTGCATGTTTGTTGTATAAGTTGCCACTATTAGACAATAACAAACACAAGAAAACCAGAAATTGTCACTGCCTATGCATATTTCTTAATTGTTATGTATATGCCATACTTCCTTTTATTTTGTGTCTTTTATGAGCAACCAAACAGTAGCAAAAATGTGGAATTCTAATTGTTACTTCTAGGTAGTAACAACTGGAAATTCTTATATTGGTGTGCCTATTTCCTACTGTCAAATATGTGGGATTCTAATTGTTACTTCCAGGTAGTAACAACTGGAATTTCACATTTCCGTTTGTAATAAAATGCCACTTTATCAAAGTAACAATATGGCAAACACTAGCATTTTCTTTTATGCATGTAGTTAAACACTTTGAAAGTGAACAAATCAGTAGAGGGGATATGAAAGACATGTAAGAATTCCGTAACATCTATAAAGAAGTCATAAGGGAATTAAAGACATTAGTGGTAAATGAAGATGAAGATCACAATGAAGATGAAGATGAAGTCACAGGCAAAAAATTGATTAAACAACTCACCACTTACAATGCCATACTTGTTGAGAAAATGCTAGTTATTGGCAAATGGTTCTCACTGCAAAGGACAAAATTGGGAAACTCAAGAGTGACAATTATGAACTGAGCCAAGAAAATAAGAAATTGAAAATGATGAACAACAAAGTTAAGCAATTACTCAATGAAGAGAAAGAAAAGAGAAGAAGTGATATAGAGGAACAACAAGTCCAAGAGACCAAAACAAAATCACTCTTTGAAGAGATTGAGAAGCTGAAAGAAACAATTTGAAGACAGAAAGAGATGATTGAGAAGTTGGATAACAGTGGGAACATTGAGTTCCAAGCACAAAGGTCAGGCCCACTTGTCTCACTTGAAAGAGACGAGCAAATGGAAGGAGAGCATCCAGCTGAAGATTCTTTTAAGCATCAACATGAGCCTCAAGCTGCAAGGACTCCTCAACAAGGGCATACAGCTGAAGACTCTTCTGAGCATCAAGATTAGCCTTCACCATCTTTTGCCTTTAAGAATGCTGCCTCAGTTGAATTAACTGTCAATCAACCTGCAGAGAATCAACCTGAACAGTCTTCTCCCTGCCTTGCAATTGTACAATACTCAATGATGGGAAGGTTAAAGGAGAGAGAAGACAGAGTTAGAAAAGTTGATGATATATATGAACACAACTTAATTTGAACCAAGGAAGAAGAAGAAAGCTGCAAGAAAAGACGTCCCAGAATTGCCACCCAAAACAAGAAAGATAAAGACAAGAGCTGAAAAAGGCAAAGGAAAAAGTGAACAACCAAACTTTGATTTGGACCTGGACCTGACCCAAGAAGATGATGACCTGACCCAGGAAGGTGATACAGACTTAACACTACAAGCTACAAAAAGACCAAATCTTGAAAACATAAAGAGGTCAAAGTATCCGGTCTTCAAATTATTGAATGAAAGAGTTCAACAACTCCTAATTGAATTTTGGACAAATGCCCCACACAGGTACTATTCCATTTTTATGTTGAATTTTAAAACACCTGATTGCCACTACCTGGGAAGGTTAAAGGAGAGAGAAGACAGAGTTAGAAAGGTTGATGATATATATGAATACAACTTTGAACCAAGGAAGAAGAAGAAAACTGCAAGAAAAGACGTACCAGAATTGACACCCAAAACAAGAAAGATAAAGACAAGAGCTGAAAAAGGCAAAGGAAAAAGTGAACAACCAAACTTTGATTTGGACCTGCACCTGACCCAAGAAGATGACGACCTAACCCAGGAAGGTGATACAGACTTAACACTACAAGCTACAAAAAGACCAAATCTTGAAAACATAAAGTGGTCAAAGTATCCGGTCTTCAAATTATTGAATGAAAGAGTTCAACAACTCCTAATTGAATTTTGGACAAATGTCCCACACAGGTACTATTCCATTTTTATGTTGAATTTTAAAACACCTGATTGCCACTGCCATGCAGTAACAATAGCTTAAGCTACTGACACACACTGACTACAATATACTGTTTATGCAGCACCTTACTATGGCAAAAAGGAGAAGGTGGAATCAATGCAATCTCTAGACAAGATGTTCTAAACTTGATCATGGACAATGCAGTGGCAAATAATGTAAGACCAATTTCTACGCAAACGGAAATTAATTTAAAGAGTAAAAATTATTGTAAACTACTTAACATTGTTTAAATCTTGCATACCAGGTGATTGATGCATTTGGAGAACTACTGCAAGAGGAAATGGACAAAATAGAATCTGAAACACCTGCAAAGTCAACATTCCTCACAACCTTTGCTTCAGTAAGTTCATTTAAAACTTCATTACTCAAAATTAACCAAGACTTCATCATTGTTACTGACAGTCAGTGGCAATTCAATAACAGATTAAGTATGCAGAAGATGATCAGTTGGGGATAGAACAATTCCTTTTTGAACCTCTCCTTAATTGCTTGGGGAAGTCGGACAAGATATTCATCCCAATGGTCACTTCTGAAGCTTTTCATCACACACTACTTATGATGGACAAGGATGCGGGAAATTGGCTTCACTTCAACCCCCTAAAGCAAAGAAGGATCGAGATGGATATATGCTACAAAAAAGCTCAAAGACTAGTATGAAATGTGTTTAAATTTCATAAAACTAAATTCTATGTACTTAAAGATTGATATGAAATGTGTTTAAATTTTTAAGAACAATGTACTTTAAAATGCAGAAAACGCGCGTGGACAGTTGGATCTATGTCATGCAGGAAGTAGCGGATAGTATTCTAGAATCAAGAATAAGAAGAAAGCTAAGCAAAAGAAGCACTGCAAGAGAGCTCAAATTCACTGAAGTTGAGCTTACAGATGACAATGAAGCAACACTTAGATGGTTGAAAGACTTCAGCAATGACTACGAACTACACCAATCTAAAATTTGTCCACAGCAGTTAGAGACATCGTAAGTCGTCTACCATATGCATATAGATCAATTTCAACAAAATTATTAAAAAAATAATCTTAAACTGATGTCATTCAATTTTATAATTTGCAGATTGGATTGTGGGGTCTTTGTCATGTATTATATGGACAAAGTTTCAAAAGAAGAGCTGAATAACAACAAAATCACAAAAAAGGACATTCAAAAGTTCAAAGCAAATGTAATTGAAAGGTTCATTAACCATGAACAAAGCTGGACTTCACAGTAACTTCAATCCTTCAAGAAAATCCAGAACAAGGACTGATCACACTTTGTGCTGTGCCGAAGAAAGACTTTACCTACTGCTTTTTTATGTTTTAAAATTCAAGTTTATGTATTTTTGTTTCAAATATATTGCAGAATTTTATTTCTATGTTGAACTCTTTTGTCTTTTTTATATTGAATTTTAAAATGCTTAACAGGTTGACACTGCCACACAATGGAACAATATGTGATTGCCACTGCCAGGCAGTAACAAATAATGTGATTAAAACAGTAACAAGGAAACCACAAAACATGCATGGGTTTCACAAACCACCATATTAAAACAAGCACAACAATTTAAAATCATAAGAATAACATAAAAAAAAAATTTAAGAGATGAAAACATATCATTTCCAAAAGCCATAGTAACAAAATGTTACTATGCAACAGTAACAAAAAATATCTATCCAAAATATTATTTACAAATGGGCTCCTATTAATCAAGTCACATATTGCCAATGCATGGAAGTGGCATTCATAAAATTTCCTCAATTGTTTAAAACCTATAAACCAATAAATTGTCAGGCAGTACCACTATTACTAAAACCTAGAGCAACCATAAAACTAAATTGGCTCTCTACATGTCTTCCGGTTATGACCATCAGGTTTTCCGCAGCGACTACACTTTCTGGCACGAGCAGCTTCTTCACCTATAGACTTCGCCCTGTTTGTCTTTGGCCTACCACAAGGTCTCTTAGTAATAGGAGGCTGAACTATCATAGCATCTTGACTAAAATCATATAATGCCTGAGCAATATTTGGAACCAGAAAAATTGGAAACTCATAAGAACCCTTAAAAGACTCTGTCTTGAAATAACTGTCAATGAAACTGTACATTGAAGCTCCATGTCTCTGAATGGCAGCAAAAACATGAGCACAAGGGAACCCTGAAACACGCCACTCATGGCATGAATAAAGCTTCTTTTCCAAATCTACACACATAGTCACCTTTCCTCCAACTTGGTAGACATGAGATGAAGATCGAATCACCTTCCAGTGCAAACCAACTTTGGATCTCTCTCTCAACTTCAATTCCAAATTAGGACAAAGCTCAGTATACCACGATTCTGCCTCTATTTTTCAATTTGCCATATTCTCCATCACTTTGGTTCTAATGCCTTCAATCATATCTAAAATTGGGAGGGACCTCAGCTCCAAAATCCAAAAATTAAATGACTCGAACACATTGTTGCACATTTCCCCGTACCTGTTACCTTTAAAAAACGCATTAGACCATTTTTCATATGGTGCTTCTGTCAAAAAGTCAATAGCAGGACGACCACCCTCTGCCTCCAACTTCCCAGCAGATAAGTTAAATGCCTCCTCAGTACGTGCATAAACACAACACATGAACAAATATAAAACCCTCTCACGCATATACTTATTGTGTGTTGTCGGATACCTATTTGCAAGGTTACGTTTCAAATGCTGAAAACAAAAACTGTGAGGCCAACCCGGAAAAACAGTAGCAATAGCATTGATGAGACCAGCATTTCGATCAGTAATGAAAGTAACTATCCGCTTTTGAGAAACCAAAACATCAGCCAACCTTTCCATGAACCACGTCCAATTATCTTCAGTCTCCGAATCCACAATTCCAAAGGCAAGAGGATAGAAACCTGCAAAAACAAAGCATTATAAGAAAGCTACTAACTGACAGTAGCAATTAAATCAGACAGTTTTAACACTTCAAATCAAAATGAAAACAAACCAAATTCACAAAATACAATCACATTAAAAGCAAATACATTACCTTCATTTCCGTTCTTTCTAGTAGCAGCAAGAAATTGTCCCTTGAACTTGTTTTTCAAAAAAGTACCATCAAGAAAAAGCATCGGACTACATGCCATGAATCCCTTCTTGCAAGCACCAAAACAGATAAAGAGCTTCTGAAAACGTTGTGTCTCACTATCCACTTGCAATTTCGCATCAGTACCATCATTACTCAATACCAAAGATTTCAAATACCAAACAAGCTGCTTGTACGACTCCTTGTCATCACCATAAACAACATCTTTTGCCAACTCCTTAGCATACCAGGCAGTATGGCATGACACATTTAAACCATAGCTATTTTTAATGTCTTTCACAATATCAATTAGCTTCTTCCCAGGATTAGACCTAATATCATCAACGACAATACTTTTCACAACACGAGAAACCAATCTTTCAGACTTTGTTTCCCGAATCACACCACGACATGTGTGAACATTATCCAAATGCCTAATGTAAAAACAACCATTGACTCTACAAAGATACGCCTTTACATGCCAATGACAACCATCAGAAAGCTTCTTAAAGCACTCAGCATACACACGAGTTTTTTCATTTTTAATATACACAAACTTAAAACCCATCTCAATAGCATACTTGCACAACTTCTCCCTAAACTCGATGACACCACCTTCAAATCTTTGACCAACACCTTCAATATACCCTTCCCAACCCTTGGTCAAATAAACCTTCTCCGCCTCAGCCTTATAACACCCTAGATAATCATGTTCAACAATTGCTGAATCACTTGTTGAAATCCCACCACTATCAGCAGAACACAAAGAATTGCTACTAGAACCACTGTCAGTAACAAAAATATCAACTATTTGTGCGTTGAATAATGACAAACACGTAAACAACATCTTCAAGTCCTGATCATCTGCCAATACACATCCAGATTGACCGCCAAGAACATATTTCAACACAAACGAACCAATCTTCAACATACTAAACTTTGTGCAAATCAAATTGCACAAACCACAAAAACTCCAACTAACAGACAGTGGCAAAACCACAGTCTGAGAACAGTAAATAACCCTCGCTACAAAATTTGAATCCATGATACCTAAAAAAACCAAAAAAATAAGCAAAACTAAAAAGTTATGAACATGCAATAACAATAACAATAACAATAACAATTCAAACAATACCCATTCTAATAACAACAACAATCACAATGAAAAAATAAAACAAAAGCCACACCCTAAAATCATTAATCAAAACAAAAAACAAACAGATTCTGAACGTAAAAATCTTCAATCGATGTAAAATTCCAAACATACAAAAATCAAAATCAAAGAACAATACAAAAACCATACCAGATGAAGCACACACCAAGAGACAGAGAGCCAAAAACAAACAGATTCTGAATCGAAAATCTTCAATCAAACAATCTAAAATTCCAAAAATATAGAAATTGAAATCAAACAACAATATAAAACCCATACCAGATGAAGCACAAACCGAGAGAGAGAAAGAGAGAGACAGATAGACAGACAGACAAAAACCATACTAGATCGACTAGACAAAGCTTGATCGATCGAGTAAACTAAGCTCAGTTTTACGAGCAGAGACACAGAGCAACTATGATCGCGTGACATTCAAATATAACGATTTATAACAGTAAGGGTAAAAATGGCATTTGAAAAAAAACAGTGGACCGGAAGAAAATTAAAGGGGCCGGCAAAGAGGAAACTGGGCCAAAGTAGAAAACAGAAAAACCACTAGGGCTGCACAGGAAGCGCAAGCCCAAAATTGGGTATTATAATCATTAACTTAATAATTTATTCTAAAAGATTCTTTAGGTGATTCAAAACAAGCTGTTGACTCACCAACATTCTCATAGAAATGCTTCTTTCTACGAATTTGGCGTTTTTCAACAAACACCGGATCAACTTCCATTTGAGTAGTAATCTCTTTGACAGCAATCATAGCTTGGACGAACCCAATTTCTCTATATTTTTTATAAAAAAAACAATCAACCCTTTCACTTGAACCATAGCAATATCAATAACCATTTCTTTAGACCGTAAAGATTTGCTAACCAAGTAAACAGCAGATAACATGTCAAACCAAATTACCATGCCTAACAAAACTCCAAGTTTCCAAGTTCATTTCTTGCTAAAGAACCATCTTCATTTTTTACTTTGGGATCATTAATTATTAACATCTGCTAATTCAAGTAAAGCCTCTCTAACTTGTAGAGTTTGGAATCTTAGTGGTTTAACACTTTTAACAAGACTCTCCCAATGTGTGATTGACAATGATTTTAGAGTTCCTTTTAAATTATCTTTCAAAAAATTTCAACACTTTGTAGAATTAGAGAACAAGGTATAAATATGTTGTATCACACCAAAAGAAATCTTTTGCTTTTCCACAAGAGTTTGTCATATCACATAGTGTCAAGTTAAGACTATGGCAGCCACATGGTGTGTATAATGCTCTCAGATTCACATCCAAGAGTATTTTTTGTACACCTTTGTGTTTCCCTCTCATATTTGATCCATTATCGTATCTTTTTTCTCTAATATTATCAATATCAAGATCGAGAGTTTTCAAAACAGTTTGCAATTCATGAAAAATCCCTTGCCCCGATGTATCATTCACATTTAAAAATTCCAAGAAAAACTCCTCTATTTTTATTGGACAAGTGGAAACAGCAACACATCGCAAAATCAATGTCATTTGTTCTTCATGACTAACATCAAGAGTACAATCAAGCATCGCAAAAAAAATATTTTGCTTTAATTTTTTTAATGATTGTACTTTTAATTTCAAAAGCTAACATACTTATCAGCTCAATTTGGATGTTATGACCAAGATAATGATCATGGATCTCACTATCTTTAATACGCCAAACATGCTCTTGCATTGGTGGATCCCATTCTACAATCATTTCAACTCGGCCTAAAAAGTTACCATTAGTTTTTTAGTAAATCCTATCATTAGACCCCCGAAATGCCTAGTTATTCTTAGCAAGATGTTTCAAAATTGAAATTATTCTCACTAATACATTCTTCCAATGTACCTTCTCTTTCTTTATTTGGTCTTGAACAACTTTATCAATTGTATCATTTTTTCCCAATCTAAGACGCAAATCCAACCAAGTGGTCATGTTAGTGAGATGTTCAGCACTTGTTTCATGCTCTTTATAAGCCTACCACTAAGGTGTACCCCTCATTTGCTAATTGACCATTATTATAACCTCTTTTAAACAACTTAGAACAAAAACAAAACACTTTATCAATATGCTTTGAATAAACCAGCCAACTTCTATCATATTTATCTGTAAGAATTGAATTGACTTAGCATAGTCCTACTCGGAGTCAATATCTCACTAACACTTAAGATGCAAGTAATAGATTTATTAGTGAGACATAAACCAGGAAGTCCATCTTAGACATGTTATTAATTCATCTGAATTGGACTAGAAAGATTTAGTTACTTAAAGGCCTTATGCTATAAATAAGGCAATGATCAAGTAAAGTCTTTTATAGAGTCATATTAGGACTATGAATCCTAGAATACCTTTATGGGAGATTTTAGGATTCTATTGGCTCTCTATAAAAGCACAGGTCCTTGATCACACAGTTACTAGAAGTCTTAATCTCTGCCCCATATGTGAGTGATTGCTTGATTACTATGCTGGTCAGAAGGCTTGTGCATCCTGACTGGAAGTAACTTACTGTTGCCGACATGCCTTCATCAAGTTGATATCTCTTAAGGTCTATTATATGTTTACAATGGTATTAAGGTATGCTTATGTCTTTATGTTGTGTGTGCTATCAGTTATGTATTTAGAACTTACATTCTCTCTATTTAATAAATAACGAGTGTAATATGCAGAAGTGAAACATCTACCAAGTTGATCCTTAGGGCCTTTCTCTATTGACAAATCTCTTAATTGGACCTTTTTCCACCAAGACTTCTATCCATTTGGTATCAAGACTATCCTAATTTCTTGGATCATAAATGTCTATGGGAATGGAATGAGTTGGTTGGTCATTAACTAAATTATTAATGTCCTTGCAAACATCATTCTCATCATATATGGCTTAAATCACGAACACTTGCATTACCCTCATTTTTTGTTTGACCTATATCATCAACTAATTCCTCAGCATCATTGTGTTGCTCTGTTTCAGTTTGACCTATGTCATCAACTAATTCCTCAACATCATTGTGTTGCTCATTGACTACTACTTCTATTGATCGAATCTTGTGGTTCTTTAACAAAGAACCTATCAAGAGCTCCTCTTTGAGATTGAACTAATTCTAGATTTATGTTTCCTTTTCTTTAAACGCTTATCATATCCATATTGATATTTTCAAAGAGGCATTGTAATAATCTCTATAGCATAAAATAATGGCACATAACTGTGAACAAAATAACCTGGAAGTCACTTGTTTCTGAGTGGGACATGGAAACTCTTTTCTGGAGCTTTATACTAAGTGGCAGTGTGGCACTTCTGTTGAATCAATTCAACTAATACTTGGTATTCCAGGCAGGCTAGGATGGTGTTGTGTGTTTTATTTAACGGCTTAAATATTAAGCTACTAATTAAATAACACATTTTACTCGCAAGTGCACAAGATCGAAATAAGTAATATACACGGCAAATACGAGATCATTCCCACGAAGATTGGTTATTAGTCTTACATGCAATTTTAACTAAAGGAAAATAAACATTGATTTATATGAGAGATTTTTGGATTTTTGAACATACATAAACAAAATATTGAAATGAAGATTGTAAACAGTTGATAAAAAAATATAAGAGAGAAATAAGTCAAGAGAAACATATAAGAGGAAAGTGTCAAGGCTTCGGAATTCACCACTAGTTTTCCTATTTAAGTATGGATGTATAGTAATTAAATTAAGAGTACACTATTGAAGATTGTCGCATACAAATCTATGGTATCTAGATCAAGTAGCATGATTCTCCATAGACAAGTAAACATGCATGGTATCTACCTGAAACGTTTATCTCATTTAGGGGAACTAAGCACATGTACTTAGTAGCCTATTACATAACCAAAAGAGGCATGAAGATCTATGAGAATATGACAATCACACAAACCATAGAGCATGGTATCTACCCTATGTAATTCATGGAATTCAATTCCTTAAATTAACATGTAATTTAATTGTTGCATAAGAAGAATTAGTAAATGGGTATCTTCACAACCCTTCCCAACAAATAAACTAGATGCATACAACCTAAGGTGATCAATTAAAGATAGCATACATAAAAGTTGCAATAAAAATAGAAATTGAATTCTCAATAGTGTAAACTAAGATAAAAACTATTTAAACATCCACACAAAAATAATTACAACTAGGGCTTCATCCTAAGCCTTAACCTAGCTCAGGACCAAATCAAATAGATAAACAAACCAGGGAAAAGGAACCAAAGAGGCAAAGAGGAGTTCTAAGTTTGATTATTGAAAGTTTGAAACATGCAAGATGAGAATCATAAGATTGAACACGCTTGAATGAGGGATTTTGGGAAACTTCGACATAGAATGAGAGAGAGAGAGAGAGAGATGCGAAAGTGAAAGAAAACCCAGTGTGAAAATCTGTCTCGTGGATATTATCCATAGAAAAAAAAATGTAATTAGAATTATTAAAAAAAAAAAAGGAAGTATATATATGGGCCTAATTTTTGGGGGCCCTGTGCGATCGCACAGGCCCACCCCCCTAATAGCCGGCCCTAGGAGGAATGGCAACGTTCGGGTGGGTGGAGTGGGGTGGTTGGGCTGGAAAGAGGGTGCCGGAGGCTGGGTGGGTGGAAAATATGGTATTTTCTTAAATTTGAATGTTTTTTTGCAAAAAAAAAAAAAAAAAAGAAAGAAATGTGATGGAAGATGATATATTGTCACGTGAAAATAAAATTGGATGGGAATTTGTAAAAAATTTTAGTTTGGATGGTATTTCTACAAAAAAAAAAAAAAGTCTAAAATATATAAAAATTGAGGGTCTAATGTCCCATTGACCGAGATTATTTCATGATGTAATTAATTAGCGAGTATATGGCCAGTGTTGAGGTTGATCATTTATGAATGATGTATGCATTGTTATGATGGGAAAGTTCTGCTGCCCTTGCTGTATGCAGTGACGGATCCAAGAGTTTTATCCCGGAGGGTCATAATGTAAAACTTATATAAATTTTTTTTCTATAAAATAACACTAAAATATTAAAATCTGCCATTTATTCACACATCTCGGGGGATTATAATCTGCCATTTGAGTTCTTTGCCCAAGGTCTGCCTGAAGATTACTCAAAACCTCATCTAACTCACTTTGTTTTGATTAACTATAAGTACCCGGATTAGCCGAACTCCCCGTTAATGATTTTTTCTTAAAATACCGTTCCATAATTCTAACATAAAAATTAACCAAATTTTAAAAACACATTATATATATTCAACCAATAAGCAGAATAAAAATCATATATATTAATAAATTCTCATCACAAAATAAACAATTAAAAATCTAAGTAATCAATAAATAACCATATATGATATATGATATATGATATATGGAGCCAATCAGGTGTGGATGTTCAAACCGTGCAAACGCCGCATCTGACCGTTGGATCAAATCAGCCGTCATGATCCAACGGTCAGATGCGGCGTTTGCACAGTGCGAACATCCGCACCTGAATCGGACTGATATGATATATATCTCTCTTCAATTAAAAATAAATAACCATATATGATATATATTAATCAATTCTCATCAATTAAAAAAGAAAAAAAGAGAAGCACGTGAGTGGCTTCTTCATACATCAGATACTTTGGCAGCCTCACAAACCCATTCAGACATAAGCTCGAACAGGTTGTGGGTAGATGGTCATTCCGGGGCCAGGGAGTCAAACTAAAGCTTATGTGCAGAGATTCCAGTGGATCTGTCCCTGGTTGTATGTGCAAACTTTATAAACTGACTTTCTTCCTTGAATCCATTTTCTTTACATAGATTATATAAGGATATATGCTGAAAAATGGGAATGGTGTTGGGAAATAGAGGGAAGGGTTAAAAAGAGGTTGAAGGGGTACGGAGGTAAGTGACATAAATACCCCGGATTATGAGGTGACCATCTGACTTGCATGCATATATGGTAAATTTGATGGATGTACACGTACTATTGGCTCATTCACTATAAGAAAAAGGTATTTGGGCGACAAAACTTTGGGTGACGAACTCAAATTTGTCACCCAAAGAGGTTTTGTCGCCTAAACCAATAAAGGTTTGGGCGAGGAATAATTTCATCGCCCAAACTGACTTTGGGCGACGAATATGATGTTCATCGCCTAAAGAACTTTTGGGCGACGAATACGGTGTTCGTCGCCCAAAATTACGCGCCAAAATACTCTTGGCCCACATTTTGGGAGACGAATCTATATATTTGTCGCCCAAAGTGACTTTGGGCGACGAACAACATATTCGTCGCCCAAAGTCCATTTTGGCGACGAAATTATTCCTCGCCTAAAGAGACTTTGGGCGACGAATATATAGATTCCTCGCCTAAAGTCACTTTGGGCGACGAATTTATGGATTCCTCGCCCAAAGTCCAGTTCATTTTTTATGTGCATTTATATTTAGGTATAAGAATACGATACGATCGTGTTTTCAACGATCTGAACCGTTCATATTTTAGTTTCCTACTCAAAGATCATCCCTACAAAAATTTAACTCAATCGAAGATGTAGAAGTTAGGTAACGGTGGTCGAATTGATGAACGATCTTGGGTTTTTTAATGATAATTCAATGGCTCGCTGAATTCCGATTTAGTTGATTTTTTGCAGAGATGATCTTTAAGTATGAACATAGAAAATGAACAACTCTGATTGTTGAAATCACGTTGTGGTCTTCACAATTATTGAAACGACAAGGTTTCAACGAAAGAGTTAATAAAATTATATTATTTAAGTGTTGAAACCGTTCATTTATATGTAGATGGGCATATCTTGATTGTGTTTTCAACGATCCGAACCGTTCATTTTTTAGTTCCCTACTCAAAGATTATCCGTGCAAAAATTTAGCTTAATCGGAGATGTAAAAGTTAGGTAACGGTGAAATTATTTTATATTTGTATATATTTAAAATTATAAATATAATTTAGTAATTAAGTTAAAATTTAGAATCGTATTATATATTGTTAAGTATACAATCTTATTATAATAATTTATTATATATATATTTAAATACTAAAATATAAATTATCAATTAGCAAAAAAAGGGTATTAATTAGGGCCATACTTTGGGCGACGAAGCTATATATTCATCGCCCAAAGTGATTTTGGGAGACGAATCTATATATTCCTCGCCCAAAGTGACTTTGGGAGACGAATATATATTCCTCGCCCAAAGTCACTTTGGGAGACGAATGCATATATTCCTCGCCCAAAGTCACTTTGGGAGACGAATATATAGATTCCTCGCCCAAAGTCCAGTTCCTTTTATATGTGCATTTATATTTAGGTATAAGAATACGATGTAATCGTATTTTCAACGATCTGAACCGTTTATTTTTTAGTTCCCTACTCAATGATCATCCTTATAAAAATTTAGCTCAATTAAAGATGTAGAAGTTAGGTAAAGGTGCTCAAATTAATGAACGATCGTCGGTTTAATAATGATAATTCAACAACTACCTGAATTCCGATTTGGCTGATTTTTTGCAGGGATGATCTTTGAGTATGAACATAGAAAATGAACGGCTCTGATCATTGAAATCACATTGTGGTCTTCACAATTATTGAAACAACAAGGTTTCAACGAAAGAATTAATAGAATTATACTAATCAAGTGTTGAAACCGTTCATTTATATGTAGATGGGCATATCTTGATCGTGTTTACAACGATCAGAACCGTTCATTTTTTAGTTCCCTACTCAAAGATTATCCCTGCAAAAATTTAGCTCAATTGAAGGTGTAGAAATGAGGTAACAGTGGTCAAATTAAAGAACGATCGTGGGTTTTATAATGATAATTCAACGACTAGCTGAATTCCGATTTGGCTGATTTTTTGCAGGGATGATCTTTGAGTATGAACATAGAAAATGAACAGCTCTGATCGTTATTCACAATTATTGAAATGACAAGGTTTCAATAAAAGAATTGATAAAACTATACTCTTCAATTGTCGAAACCGTTCATTTATATGTAGATGATCACATCTCGATGTGTTTTCAAAGACCTGAAACGTTCATATTTAGTTCCACACTCAAAGATCATACATGCAAAAAATTAGCTTAATCAGAGATATAGAAGTTAGATAACGATGAAATTTTTTTATATTTGTAATATTTAAAATTATAAATATAATTTAGTGATTAAGTTAAAATTTAGAATCCTATTGTATATAATTAAGTATACAATCTTATTATAATGATTTATTATATATATATTTTAAATACTAAATATAAATTATAAATTTCAAAAAACGGTATTAGGGCCATACTTTGGGCGACGAATCTATAGATTCCTCGTCTAAAGTCATTTTGGGCGACGAATATATAGATTCCTCGCCCAAAGTCAAATTCATTTTTTCTGAATTTTGTTCAAAAAAATTGGTGGGGTCAACTCGCGCAAAAAATTTCACAAACTGAGGCGAGGAAATGGATTTCGTCGCCCATACTCTCTTTGGGCGACAAAATTAGCTTCCTCGCCTAAAGTCTTTTCGATTAACACTCCCCAAATATGGTATTTCTTCTTCTTTATTTATTTTTTTCCTTCTCTCCCCCGTATGTCTTCTTCCTCTCCCCTGCTTCAACCCAAACCCAGTCACCCATCTCCCTCCCCGACCACCCATCTCCCTCCGTGACCGCCGCCCTCCCCACCGAAACCCATACCCACCCCCTCCTTTTTCTCTCTCCCTGAAACCCATCCCCTGCTATGTCTTCTTCCTCTCCCCTGCTTCGATCAACCAAGACCCAATCACCCATCTCCCTCCCCGACCACCCATCTCCCTCCGTGACCGCCGCCCTCCTCACCGAAACCCATCCCCAGCTCCTCCTATTAAGCATACAAACAAACTATTAAATTTTAGCATATAAAAACATACAAATTAATTAATCAATTTTGTAATTAATTTTAACATACAAACTAATTCACTCAAAATTTTAATACAATTATATATGAAACATTAAATACTAAATCATTCAAAAACTTAACTAAAAGATAGATTAAACACATACCTCACCAAAAATGCAATTATCCTTCACAACAAATGCAACACTATCATTCCTTCACCAAAAATATAAATCATTGTCAAATATGAGCCCAACATCAATCTAAATTCAGATTTCACAACCAAACCACTAAATTAAAAAAACCCACAACATTAACTAATTACCACTAAAATCAGAAATTTCAGAACCAATTTATGCAAAATCCACAATATTAGAAAACATAAAAAAAAGAAAATACCATAAAAAACAGAAAATACCAAAAAAAAAAAACAGAAAATACCATAAAAAACAGAAAATACCAACAAAAAAACAGAAAATACCATAAAATACCATAAATTAAANGGGGGGTGGGTCTCCGATGGGGGGGGGTTTTGGGGAAGGAGGGAGGAGGAGGAGAAGGCGGAGGGAGGAGGAGGAGGGAGGAGGAGGAGGAGGGAGTGAGAGCTGAGGGAAGGAGGAGGCGGGACGACGCTGCGAGGGTGAGGGATCGAGTGAGTGAGCGAGAGTGACTGAAGTGAACCCAGAAGTGGGTATAAATTTAAAGACTTTGGGCGACGAACATAAATTCGTCGCCCAAAGTGACTTGAAGCGACGAATTAACACGTTCGTTGCCCAAAGTCACTTTGGGCGACGAATTCATGTTCGTCGCTTTAATATACTTTGGGCGACGAACATGAATTCGTCGCCCAAACTGACTTTGGGCGACGAACGTGTTAATTCGTCGCCTCAAGTCACTTTGGGCGACGAATTTATGTTCGTCTCCTAAAGTTGTTGACTTTAGGGCTCCGTTTTNCGTTCATTCTATTCATTTATACTGGAAGATCATCCCTGCAAAAAATCGGCTAAATCGGAATTCATCTCATACTTCGATTCGTATTAGAAAATTTACAATCGTTCATAAGTTCAACCACCGTTACCTAACTTCTACATCTCCGATTGAGCTAATTTTTTGCATGGATGATCCTTAAGTGGGGAATTAAAAAATGAATGGTTATGATCTTTGGAAATACAATCGTATAGTATGCTATTACATATATAAAATTGTAAACAAAAAAGTATTTTTACTTTGGGCGAGAAACTACAAATTTCGTCGCCCAAAGTTATCTTGGGCGAGGAACCTCACAATTCGTCGCCCAAAGTTACTTTGGGCGACGAAATGTTAGGTTACTCGCCCAAACCATTATTACGAAACAGGATGACCCTTTGGGCGACGAACATAATTTCGTCACTCAAAGAGTCTTTGGGCGAGGAATATGTATATTCCTCGCCCAAAATGAGTTTTGAGCGACGAAATATTTTGTCACCCAAAGTAATTTTGGGCGACAAATTTTCTTTTTCCTCGCCCAAAGGCACTTTGGGAGATGAACATGTATATTCCTCGCCTAATGTATTTCTCAATTAATTGTTTGTTGTTAATGTTTAGGCGACGAACATATTTCGTCGCCTAAAGTAACTTTGGGCGAGGAACGTGTGATTCGTCGCCCAAAGGAGGTTGGGGCGACAAACATGTTCATCGCCCAAACCTTTATGACATTGAGCGACAAATTTTCTTGTTCGTCGTCCTAAATTGCTTTGGGCGACGAATATATGTTCGTCGCCCAAAGTGTGGTCGCCCAAACCTTTATGACATTGAGCGACAAATTTTCTTGTTCGTCGCCCTAAATTGCTTTGGGCGACGAATATATGTTCGTCGCCCAAAGTGTGGTCGCCCAAATATGTTTTTCTTGTAGTGGGTGCGGCTTCTGTATCTACGCAATTCGGAAGACTGAAGTTGAAGCGGATGAATAAATTTATTAATACATTTTGTATAAATTTATTAGTTTTGTGTTATATACATTTTGGATATAAATTTATTAATTTTATGTTATATACATTTTGGATAAAAAATATTAAATAAATAAAAAATTTTAAATAAAATAGGTTTAGGCGACGGAATTCTTCTTCGCCTAAATATACTTTGGGAGAGGAACTACTTATTCGTCGCCCAAAGTATGTTTAGGCGATGAAATAATTCGTCGCCTAAATATACTTTAGAAGAGGAACTATTAATTCGTCGCCTAAAGTCTATTTAGGCAACGAAAAATTCCGTCGCTTAAATATACTTTGGGAGAGGAACTATTAATTCGTCGCCCAAAGTATGTTTAGGCGACAAATTAATTCGTCGCCTAAACTTGCTTTGGGCGACAAACCACATGCCTTAGGAGACGAAATAAATTCGTCTCCCTAGGTATTTTTGGGCGACGAACTTATCTTGGGCGTCATGTTTTAGGCGACCAAATACTCGACGAACACATTTCGTCGCCCAAAGTTTTGGGCGACGAAAATCAACTTTGGGAGAGGAACTGGGTTCGTCGCCCAAAGTGTTTTTTCTTGTAGTGATTTTCTAAAAATTCCAATTTTTTGAGTCCAATAAGTATCTAACACAACCATCATTTAAGCCTTAAAGAGTGTTTTATTCCTTCGTAGTAAACCTCATATTTAGAGGCTGTAAATATACAAACATTAATTTCCTCTTTTACGTCATAAAAATGAATCTTCAAGTATTTAGCTAGATATTACATAAAAATTAACCAAATATATATATAGGCCCTTATCATTAAGGGATTCCTCATAAGGCCTATTTTATGTTATATTTCAACGATCCGAACAGTCTATTTTGTTGGTGTACGTCTATTTAAAGATCAATTCTACAAAAAAATTAGACAAATCGAAAATCATTAAGATATCTAAGTGTGATAGAAACAAATAGACGAACAAAATGTTTTCGATCAACACTTGAAATTGTGACCCTTTAATCAACGGTCAAATGATTTCTGATTTTTCTAATTTTTTGCAAAAATGATCCTTCAATGGATACCAAAAAAATAGATAGTTCCAATTATAAAAATACTCTATAGAGTGGGCCCCATGAGAAATCCCTTAAATAAGCTTTATTTAAGGGATCCCTTAACGGAAGGGCTCTGTATATATATATATACACACATATATATAGATATACACATATTTGATTAGGTGCGGATGTACGTACAAACATGTGAACGTGTCACCGAGCATTCGGTTGTTGCTTCTTCAACCAAGTATTGAGGGTATTTCCCAATGGATTCACCTCATCCCCTCCTAGGCTTGGTGGAGCGCTTAGTGTTGCAAAATTTTACACTGCCGAGGGCTAGCTCGGCGATGGTCACTAAATGAATGTTCCTATCTGAATGAGACTATATATAGATTTGTGAACAAACAAATAATTTGACATATTTACAAAACATTAATTATCATTATTTTATTCCCAAAAGACATTCACTATGTTATATCTTGTCCCAAGCAAAGCATGATGTTGTTGAATATATTGAGTCATGATTGTACGTAGTCCTAATTAATTAACCTTTCAAGTGGGGTTCAGACTTCAGAGTGCAATGTGTTAATATTTTGTGAACGCACGTAACCCTGCCATATTTATCACTTGCAGATAACAATCCATAAAGAAATAGGCACGTCGATTAGTTATTAATTCGTGAAAGCGCCAGCTTGGCAACCCTTTCCCTTGGTCCTTTATTAGTACTAACACATGCATCTCATTTAATGAGGTTCTTGCATGCATGTGAAGATGACTTATAATTCACTCATTAATTTATTCCATATAATTGGTTCCTAATGCATGCAGGTACGCAAGCTTAGCCAACCATAGTTTAGTCGGTGGTCAAACAAAACAATTTTAAAAGACTTTTTATCGTTAATATATAGTCTATTTACTTTCACTCGAACATTATATTAGTTTCTAAAGTACATTTTTAATCAATTTCATCTTTTATTTTTGCCATTAAAGATTAATTTGCTTTCTAGACACATTTTAAAAATTAAAAAAAAAAAAACTCGGGATATGAAAAATATTCTCCGAAAATTTCTACAGACTCATTTTAATTACTACTATTTTTATATGGGGTCAAATTATCAAATAAATTTTTCAGAAAATTCGATATTTCCAAACTAATTCCCCAAATTTTTTGGAAAATACTAAACATCAAGATAAGTCCATAGAAATTTTCGGACCAATTTGATATTTTGATGAAAGTTGAGGGACTATTTGCAATAAAAAGCTATTTAAAAAAATTTAAAAATAGAAACTTTGTCATATATATATACAAAAATGCTGTAAAATGCACATTCTCTTCTTAAATAAAAAAAAAAAAAAAAACGAAAGTCAATATATCCCACCAGTGACTAATTCAAAAATGTTTCACAATGGGGCACTTTAGAAACTTAATTAAGCTAGCTTTTTTTAGATGACAATTCAAGCCGATTTTTAACTTGTTACAAAATCCAAGTCCTTCACTCTTATGAGCCCAGGAAGCGGAAGGGAATGAGCTCAGCTGTTTATCCTCCACACTTTCTTTTCTCCAAATTATAAGTCAAAGAAACATTCATACTGGCAAAATATGCAACTCCATCAAATTAAATAAAAAATACTAAAATTTACATACTAACAACATGCAATCAACTATAATGTATATATGCAACTATAAAATTTAGAAAAAAAAAACATAAGAACAAATTTGGACTATAGTCTATTTGATCACTACAAAATTCAGATTCGATCACTGACTGAGAGTGATTAGATTCGGAGAAAAATAGAAAGAGATATAAAAGAGTTAGAAGTGAGAGTAAAAGAAAGAAATAACAACAAGGTGAAGATGATCACACTTTATCATGAGTATCTAGGGATTTCTATTCCAAATGATGTGAAAATTTTTATAGATCATGATTCACGTACATATCGGTTCATTTTGAGATTCATTTATTTACAATAAATAAAACACTAACACATACACTGCCAAATTATTTAAAATCTAAATTTAGAATGAAGATTTGGCATTACCATTATTCTTTTATGGAAAATACTTAATACCCCGACCAACTATTTGCTCCATATTACCCAATTCCCTTTTTCTTTTCTTTTTTATCATTATTGTGGTAATTTCAGCATTTAATTACTCTATATTTAATATCCATGATTTTATGGATTTGAATTGTAATTGGTACGTATCATCCTGATTGGCTTTTTACATCTCTTTTAATTTCAAAATAGAACGGATTGAACATTTCATCTAGCATTTAATTTGGCAAAATGAAATATATATATATATATATATTTCGAGGGCCCTTCCAATAAGGGATCCCTCATTTAGTGTTAAATGAGGGATCACCTTATGGGGCCCACACGGGTCGTTCTGTGTTAATCCGAACCGTCCATTTTTTACATCTCTATTGATAGATCAACCATGCAAAAAATCAACCAAATCGGAAATCGTTTGCCCGTTCGATTAAGTGATCAAAGTTTAGGTGTTTATAGAGGAATTTGTTGTTCGTCCATTTGTTTTAAACTTTAACCGCTTAAACGAACGGGTAAACGATTTCCGATTTGGCTGATTTTTTACAGGGATGATCTATCAATAGAGATGTAAAAAATGAACGGTTCGGATTAATACACAACGACCCGTGTGGGCCCCACAAGGTGATTTCTCATTTAACACTAAATGAGGGATCCCTTATTGGAAGGGCCTGTATATATTTCTATTCATATTAACCTGATGGCTAGTGAGATCAAACTTAATCTATTCCACGATATTTTCCTCGATCAGCTGCCAAACAAGAAGTCTTGGCATATATTCAACAAGTCCGCACAGACTGCACAGCATCCAAAGAAGATCTCCACCACCAAAGGGAGTAAGCATGCATGCATCCATGCAGAGCAAACTGTTAGGAATATAAATCATTGACACGCTGGAAAATAAACTGTACGTGTCTAGGAGATTTTACCATCCATGTGTTTGTTAGAGTATGATTTTCTAAACTTTTATGATACGTGTCAGTTTATAAAGAAGGATATGTAAACCCAGTCGCCTAATCTACGTGGCTAGCATTACTGTATCTTTGAAAGTTGATACCATCACCATGGGCCATGCAAGGTAGTTGCATGGAAATGGATCTCTGGCACAGAGGGGACGTACGTCATTATTTATTTATTTATTTTGATGTGAGACAGGATGCCATTATTAATTAATTGTAATAAAGTAAAGCATGAGGATATAATTAATACATCTCTAACTAATATATATATATATATATAAGTGAAACATGAGGCTATAATTATTTCTCCAACTAATGTATAAAAGCAGCCTATGGTTCTAATATTCCATCGCATAAGTACTTGTACTACTACCTCTAGGGAACTAGAGAAAACGTTCTAAAATGCCCAAGGCCTTGTTCTTCAACTCTCTTTCCTTTTTAAATCGCATTTTCTTTCGGAAACCGAGAGGTTTTCGCAGAAATGTTAGCAACAACAGCCATGCAAGCCTAAGCCAGTCCAAAAATCACAAACCATATGCTTCTCTTGCCCATACATCATCAAACCTCTCAAACCAAACTCTCATCATCTTCAATATGGAAGGAGCTTTGCTGAAGTCTTCTTCTTTGTTTCCCTACTTCATGCTTGTGGCCTTTGAAGCTGGAGGCCTCTTAAGGGCGCTTGTGCTTTTTCTTTTATACCCTTTTATATGTTTGGTCAGTGAAGAAATAGGGCTGAAAATCATGGTCATGGTCTGCTTCTTTGGGATCAAGAAAGAGAGCTTTAGAGTAGGCAGAGCTGTGTTGCCCAAGTTCTTCCTGGAAGATGTAGGGTTGGAAAGCTTTGAGGTGCTGCAAAAAGCAAGGACGAAAGTTGGTGTTAGTGATCTCCCTCAAGTGATGATTGAGAGCTTCTTGAAGGACTATTTGGAGATTGATGTTGTGATTGGGAGAGAGCTAAAGGTGTTTTGTGGCTACTTTTTGGGTCTCATGGAAGAAAAGAAGGACAATGTTTTACCTCTTTTGAAAGAACATGGTAGACAGGAAAACATGGGTTTTGATATAATTGGGATCACGGCCTTCAACAAATTTCTTGATCATCACCAATTATTCTCGTTTTGCAAGGTATACTCTGTATCCCAATTTTTCGTCAAATATAGCTAATTAATGTTCTGTCTCTCTGAGTTTGTTTATATGTCTTTTTCAAAATAAACATATAGAGATATCAAAATCATCTATAAATTCTAATAATTAATTATGATGTGACAAATGATAGTACGTATCTTACTTCTTATCAGACCATAAAAAATAAGTATCTTTCATCTTAATTAAAAAAAGTTTGAAATGAATAAATAAATAAAACATTAATGTACGAATTGGAATGTAAACGAAATTTGATTTGGGGCAATGTAATATTAGTATATTCTCTTCTTCCTTTTACAATGATATATAATAATATAAGGCTATTGCTGCCCTGCATAACGGATGATATATATATGATAGTATTTATACTTTTAAAGTAAATAAGATGCAGAATGGATCCGATTAAAATAAATAATTTATTAATTTGTAGTCTAATGATATTTCTCTGTACAATATTAAAAAATTTCAATATCAAATTTAATTTCTTTTTCTAAATAAAAGAATTATATCATTACGTAGAATATGGAATTATAAAATTTAATTTGGTGCATAAATTATTACTCTTTCTCCCTTTTAAATCTTTATAAAACAAATAGAACAGAATTAAAAAATAAAAAATAAAACACCGAAAAAATGTGCCAAGAGGCTAATTAATGATATTTAAAGCTTTTGTTTTTTTTTTTTTTTCTTTTTTCCCTAATAAATGATGATAAGGGACTTCATTAATTAAGATTGTTTCAACTTGCAATAGGATGTGTACTTAGTGGGGAACTCGGATAAGAGGAGCTGGAAGAACCTGCCGAGAGACAAATACCCAAAGAAGCTCGTGTTCCACGACGGCAGATTGGCTGTCGCACCGACCCCACTGGAAACTCTAGCAATACTTATGTGGCTCCCACTTGGGATGGTCCTCGCAATCATCAGGCTCTTCATCGCCATATCCCTCCCATACGACGTGTCGTGCCCTATACTCGCTTTCAGCGGTCTCAGGCTGACTGCAAAAGGTCAAAGCCTTGTTGAAAATCATAATCCAAACGACTCGGCGTCGAAAGGTCTCCTTTACGTTTGTAACCATAAAACACTGCTGGACCCTCTATACCTTTGTTCCGTACTGAAGAAAAATCTGTACGCGGTAACGTACAGCCTAAGCATAATGTCCGAGATACTCTCACCAATCAAGACCGTTCGATTGACAAGGAACCGCCATCAAGATGCGAAGATGATGGAGACGTTGTTAGACCTAGGGGGCCTAGTCGTTTGCCCCGAGGGAACGACATGTCGTGAGCCCTACCTCCTGAGGTTCAGCCCATTGTCGTTTGAAATCAGCGACAAAATAGTTCCTGTCGCAATGGACTGCCACGTCAGCATGTTCCACGGCACGACTGCTGGTGGGCTCAAGTGCCTGGACCCACTTTTCTTCCTCATGAACCCGTCTCCAATCTACACCGTTCAGCTGCTGGAGAAGGTATCCGGGTCGTCCATGTGTCGCGATGGGAATAGGTCAAGGTTTGATGTGGCTAATCAGGTGCAAGGTGAGATTGGTAAGGCTTTGGGGTTTGAATGCACAGAGCTTACAAGGAGAGATAAATATTTGATTTTGGCAGGGAACGAAGGGATAGCTTGTAAGAGTTAAGTGTACAATCAGCACACATGCAACACATTTTACAGCTTATGTTTAATTTCTTGCACATTAAGTATATATATAATATAGTGATAAAAAAAAAGTATATATATAATATAATCACCAAATGAAAAGGTATATATATATTATAAGGGAATAATGGGCGTTGGTTAGGGTTTTAAATCAGAGTGGACCGATTGAGTACATGGTCTTTACCTACCAACTCTCTCCATTCTTCTTTGCTTTAGTTCAAGAAAATTGATGACACAATTTGTTATTGTCCTTTGTGCCTATACGTTGTAAGTTCTGATCTTTAGTTTATCTCAAATTTGTCATTAAGTATTGCCGTATTGGTGTGACGTTAAAACTCTTTTGCTCTTCTACTATATACTTATCAAAAGAGTGGTGTGACTCGAATAAAAAAAAGAAAAGCAGTGTTGACTGTGTTGGTGTGATATAAATTGTATATATGTACCTGCATTTAATACATTGGATTATGAATGGGCATAACTTTTAACTCGATCAATATGTACTTGAATGTACATAATATTATATAGATAGAATTGTTCTAAAGTTTACGACTTCTAATTTTTTTGTTTTTTTCAAAAGATAATCTTTGAAGTGGAGCCTAGCTAGAAAATGAACGATTCGAATTATGAGATTATATCGTGTAATGGGCTAAAAAATAGTTGTTAATTTTGTATTAACTTATTAACTAGTTAACTTTACAGCACTCCTTATTAAATATATATATATTTACACAAACATATTCTACTCGATCTCCACAATTGTTATAGAGGGAGCTTTAATTGAGCGATCTCTTAAATAAACTTATATGAGGAACATATTGTAAGATTCACTTTGTATTTTAGTTCAATGATTTATAGAAAGGATAAATTAGAAATGGAGGGATGAAAAGATAGATTTTGGAGACCCTTAAATCTAAAAATTTTCATTTTTTCAATAAATCAATTGTCATTTTTACTTAGAATTTATTTTGACAAAAAAAAAAAAAAACAAACTATGTGACATTCACTAAATTAAATGATCATGGGTGAGTTTTAATTGTTATGTGCATTTTTTTTTTTTTTTCTGAATGACGATAATTTTGAATTGTGAGAGATTTCATTACGAGGGAATTAAAAAATATATAAGTTTCTAATGCAAACTTGGCCTTAACAAATATTA
This sequence comes from Dryas drummondii, assembly GCA_003254865.1. NCBI lineage: Eukaryota > Viridiplantae > Streptophyta > Magnoliopsida > Rosales > Rosaceae > Dryas > Dryas drummondii. The sequence goes on along the minus strand of QANW01007298.1, from coordinate 959,287 downwards.
ATTAAAATAGACTGAGCCCTCTCTAATTTGCTTTTTTTTTTTTTTTTTATAATAAATATACAAGGACCTCTTGTGGGTCTAAGACTCTAAATGCAAGCTGTGCATTTTGCTTTTAATGCGTAGGTGGTTACTTTTAGCCACACAAAAAAACAAAAAAAAAAAGCGTGGTGGATAACTTGATTTGGCATGCATCATTCAAATCCCAACGACCAACTACCTAACAAAATTAAATTTATTCAAATTTGATCAACTCCACCATGTTTTTTTTTCTTCTTTTTTCACCCGGGGCGGGTGTGGCTGACTGGCTTGAAGCAATTTGAGGGTGTAGCATCAAATTGATCTTCCGAGTCCAACTCCTACATGTGTACCAAAGCAATTTGAACACTGATGCTTTGTGAAGTTTTTAGAGTTAGCTTAAGTGGTGAGAGTGAGTGAGATATATAAAGATTATGATTAAACTAAATCTAGGATTCGATTTCTTCCAATGTAACAAAAAAATTGATGCTTTGTGATATGACATAATTGAGGAATTTACCTTGAAGGACTGGACATTGAAAACGTCACATATATAGGACTATTTCTTGTCTAACCCAAAAAATAATAAAGTAAATTAACAAAAAACCACAAAAAATTATAAGTTTCACTCATAAATCTATGTAAAAGATCTATTTATTTTTAAGCGACCACAAAGAGTAGCTTAAAACTAAACTTTTTTTTTTTGGATGCCGTATGTAAGCCTCACAAAGTTACACTTTATTTTGTTATGATGCAGTATGTAAAAAGTTACATTTTATTTTGTTATGATACAGTATGTAACTCTTGTAGAGCTACACTTTATAATTTTGTACAATTACACTTTGTTGAATGATGTAGTATTGTTGTAAGGTTTAAACATTTAAAGTTTAGATTTTATAACTTTATATTTAGGGTTTTAGGGCTTTAGCCCTAAATTCTAAAGACTATACCCACTACAAGAAAAAACACTTTGGGCGACAAACTGATTTCATCGCCCAAAGTTCAATTTCGTTGAGCGCTTTGTCGCCCAAACCATGATGCTCAAAGTCTTGGGCGACGAATCTATCATTTATGTCACCCAAAGCTACCTGGGGAGATGAATTGGTTCGTCTCCTGAAGTAACTTTGGGCGACGAATGACATGTTCGTTGCCTAAAGTCGCTTTGGGTACGAAATTGTTCGTCGCTTAAAGTAATTTTGGGCGACGAACATCTAATTCGTCGCGTAAAGTCTCTTTGGGCGACAAACTTATATTGAGCGACGAACCATAAGTTCGTCACCTGAAGTGGCTTTAGGCGGCGAACATATTCGTCACCCAAAGTTTTCTTAATTAATTTTTTTTTAATTCTTTTTTCATCTTTTAATTTTTTTTTTAATTTTTTGTTTAAACGTTTTATCCAAAAACTATATAATAGAACACAAAATTTATTTAATAAATTTTTATTAACACAAATTAGAAAAATTATAATTCTATAAAAGTAGTAATAACCCTAATGGTCAATCTATTTCAAACCAGTAGCGTCATCGTCATTCATGTCTGGCAGCGGCTGATGAGAGCTAGGACGGTGGCGGGACAAACCAGGTATTACCTTGGTAAATGTAGCATACCACACCTCCTTTTCTGCTCTCTCGGCTTGTCGGTCCTCCTGCAACTTCTTCACTTGAGCGAACAACCCTGTGACGACTGCAGATGGCTAAGAAGAAGATGAAGATGAAGACGAAGACCGAACATCACGAATCTGCCCATATCCCATGCCGCGTATTTCTTTACCGAGCCTAACACCCAGTAAGTCTATCATAATACGAAGTCCGACATCGGAATCGGGTATTGGAATCGACTATAACGGAGTATCCGGAGGGTGCTGCTCGGTCAAGCTCTCTAAATATCTTCTCGAGTTGGTCACCATTTCATCCTTCAAAATGTTATATACACAAGTAACCAATTAGAAAATTAAACATAAATATAAAAATTGTGAAAAAAAAAAATTAAAATATAAAAAACTAACATGTTTTGCCTTGGCCGCATCACAACCGGGATGGACATAGATATCCCCGAAAGTGTCTATCTCCAGGAATTGCGACCCGCCCTGAAAAAAAAAAATAATGTTGTTAAAGATCCAAATAATATTAAGGAATATATATGTATGAAATTAAATAATGACGTACCCAACGTTGCGACTCCACCCGATATGAGATGAGCGTCGAACCATTATGATGGTTAAACGGCTTCCATTTCTGGTTCCTGGTATTGGCAACCAACTTCTTCTGTTAAATATTAAGAAAATTATAAATCTATTAGTGTATATGTACAATAATAGAATAACAAAACAATAATCAGTTTTTTGAAGTCTTAAAATGATAAAACGTACCAAAAATGATGAGCTCATGAAATGATCGCACAAAAAACACCACTGGTCAGGCTGCTCTACCAACTCAATAGGGGGGGTTCGCCAATGCCTCAACTACCGACAGAAATCCCTTGAAATGCCTGTGTAGTTCGTGCTTCCACTGCCTGTAGGACTTGATGAGTAAATCCATCATGTATGTGACGGTAAGAGATCATCCATCTGAATGTCAAAGTTAAACTGAAAAAAATATTAAGTTGTTAAGAATTATCAAATTCATCATTTTGTATTAATTATCGAGATATATTCACTGAGATGGAGCGGATCACTTTGTGTTAAATCTCTGCCGGCAATTTTTTCCAAGTGGTTGCAACCATGGCGCACTCGACATGGACAATCTCCCCCACATCGTGCGAGAACAAACTGTCGACGTTAGGATCTAACGGTCGTCGGCTATTTTGCACACACATGACTCGAATCTGCGCCCCAGTACTACGCACTATCCGAGAGGACTTCAACCCACTACATGGTCCCCTCGTCGCAGTGGATGAAGTGGGAGCAGTGACCTGACCAGAGCGGGGAGATCAACGGGCCCTCCGTGACATAGAGGGCCTCCCAGTACTCAAGAATGGCTGAACTACGTCATCGGGAGTTGACTTGACAGAACCGCCCCCGAATTTCATCCTGAAACCCGAAGGGGTCCAGTGGGAATCCAAAATCAAGGAAAATCCTACCGAAAATTCGGTAGAATCTCCCCTGAAAATGGACTAACCCAGAAATTTCAAACCTGTTAAAAACACTTCTAATACGTCAACCACCTCTACCACAACCAAAAATAAGGTCTCAACACCACAACAAGTAATATAAATCTAATATTTTCAAGGGAAACCTTGATCACAATATACCAATAAGCTGGCGATGAGAAACTTGAATGCCTCGATGTGGTACGGTCCGACCTCAGCTATCGCTATTACCTGGGGAAAACGTAAAAATAACAAAATATAAGAAACAAACTCTCAGTGAGTGGACAAAATAAACTTCAAAACCTTTCATAATTCCATTTTCGAACATCATCTCAAAATCAGTAAATCTTTCTTGATTCTGAAACTGAAACCATCAACTTCAAACTTTGAAATCTCTTATGAACATAGAAAATAATGGGAAATAATAGAAATGCTATAACTTATAAAATCTCTAGCTAAAACCTCTTTCGAGTCTCGAACTGATAGAAAACAACTAAAAATATTTTTATCCAATAAAGTTTTTAGCAAAAACGTTGGCCATATAAGCACCCAATTGACAGGCTCCACATTGGTACCGTTACAAAACCGTCGTACCAAGTGGACCGTCTACATAACCTTCCACCCGTACCGTCGCAACGCCGTCATACGAGTGGATTTACTGTGTCCCTTGTACCGTCGCAACGCCGTCATACAAGTGGACTTACGATGGCCCTTGTACCGTCGAATCGCCGTCATACAAGTGGACTTACGATGGCCCTTGTACCGTCGAATCGCCGTCGTACAATAGGCCAAAATGTCATACGTGCACATAGATTTCCCTTCCACCCGCACCGTCGCAACGCCGTCATGCGAGTGGATTTAGGGTGTCCCTTGTACCGTCGAATCGCCGTCATACAAGAGGACTTACGGTGGCTTTTGTACCGTCGAATCGCCGTCGTACAATAAGCCAAAGTGTCGTACGTGCACTTAGATTGCCCTTCCACCCACACCGTCGCAACGCCGTCATGCGAGTGGATTTAGGGTGTCCCTTGTACCGTCGAATCGCCGTCATACAAGTGGACTTATAGTGGCCCGTGTACCGTCGAATCGCCGTCATACAACAAGCCAAAGTGCCGTACGTGCACGTAGACTACCCCCAAAGGGCGAGGCATCCCGGCACACGGCCCAAAGCCTATGTGTGTGCCGTGATGGGTCCCAAAGACCTTTCTGTAACCATATCGAAGCTGGGTACTTATACGGCGTTTAAAAATCATCCATACTAAATTATCTCGAAACCACTCAAAATAATCTTTATGTTGAAAATAGATCTTAAATTTCTCACACATTTCACAATCGACCCAAGTTTGAGCAAGTCCTTGGAATCGACAAAATTGCCATGTTTGTAAAGTTTATCTCTCAAAACTTGTAAAATCAAATTAAAGTATCAATTCTCAAATAACAATCATTATACAAATTAAACTTAAAATGAAAACCTCCATTGAGGACGAATAAATCCTTTGACAAGAATTTAAGATAGAAAACATTAATTTGACCCAGAAAAAGCATACTTTGAAAATCATAACTCATATATATAAACGGTCAATTCCCAAGATCTTTCAACTCAAACCATACTTAGATAAATCAAGAGGGCATTTGTTTATAAGGCATGCAAAACATTTCAAAAGTAAGAGTCCACTCACGGCTTAAGCGAGCTTTGCTCAACCCTTTTTAGAAATTCATTTCTGTTTCACGATTGTAAGTTCGTTCGGCACACACGGTCACCGAAAGACGAAGCTCCATTGACCTATTATAAAGACACGCTCACTTTTAAGAATTCGGAAATTGATTTTACTAAATCCAATGAAGAGACAAAATGACCAAAACGCGCACTCTTAGCCTAGGCTAAGAATCTAAGTTTCACCTTCCAATGTTATTCTAATCCAAAATCCGATTCTGAGCATCAATTTTCTAAGGCTATACTAGGAGTAGGATTAAACTCACTGGATCCCAATAATGTGAGCTTTCGTTAGATGCACATGAAATTTCCAATTTATCCTTACGACCTATCCGATGCCTAGTTTTTGCTTTTCAAATTTCCAAACCAATCAAATTAATACAAAACTCAACCCACATAAGAAATCAAAAATGGAGCTAGCCACCATACTTGGTGGCTGGCCGAACCTATTCAACACCAAGCATCATCCAACTTAGATTTCACATCCATAAACTATCTCAAAGCACCAAATAATCCAATTAAGCTCACCTAAAACTCCAAACCGGGGCTGTGAACTCGCAGAGGGCCAAAATTCAACAACACCGCAGCTGTAGATGATGGCTCAAACTGAAATTCATCCCCAAGAACAAAGTATCAACTTAATTCCAACTTCAATAAGCTTAAAAGACCAAAAGGAGACATAAATTGATTGAAGGGAGCCCAAACCAGCCACCACACTCGACGAGGCTCGCTGTGGCCATGAGTGGCTGAGTTGGGTTTCTCAATTCCGAACACCTTTGGGCCAATCCAACTCAACCAATACGTAGGGGAGAGAGAGAAAGTCGAGATTGATACCTGGATTGTGGCAATCGGCCGCTGGAGTCGTCGGAAAATGAGAAGGAAGCCGGCGGCTGCACTCATCGTTTCTCTCTCGTGGGTGGTCGTCGGAGTGAAAGGAGGGTACCACCTTGCTCAGAATGTCGAGCAGGAGCGACTGGTTGCTCTCCGGCATCCCAACTCCGCCGGGATCGGCGGATCGCCGCCGAAGTCCCAAATCGAGTTGGCTCTGGTTTCGGGTTTTCTACTGGGTTTCTAGGGAGGAGAGACGTCGGGAAGAAGAGTGAAGGACGGCGAGTAGCTAGGTAGAGGTCTCGCCGCCTCCGGTCGCCGGGCGAGGAAGTCCTTGCCGGAGAAGATGATCGGCCAGAGAGAGAAAGGAGAAGTCGGGGGGGGGTGTGCGCGTGTGTCCCCGAAGAGAGAGAGATATATTTAAAAAAAATGGATCTTTCTAGAAGTCCCTAGAATGCAAAAGTCTAAAATGCCCCTAAGCTTTGTTCGTCTGTAAAATTCAAACCGTAACTCCGTTTTACACGTGCTTCGTGTCTACGAACTCGTGGACTCGAGACCTATCCATCGTGCTCAAAGTCAAAGACAAAAGCCCAATAATTTTGAAAGTCAACTTTGGGGTCAAGTCTAATTTAAAACGAAAATTTCAAAATAAATCCTAAACATTTTATTTCTCAATAAACTCCCAAAGTAAACACAAAAATTTTCCAAGGTTGCAAAAACTAAACCTCCTTGAAATCCTCTTAAAACCAAGGTTAAATAAAATTTTTAATTTCCAGTGAAATTTGGGTCGGGTCGTTACAGTTGACTCCATCGCCTTCCACCTTATAAAATAAATTTCAAAATACAACTAATTGTTACAACAAAACTAAATTTAACATACAAACTAAATTATATTTCTCAAACTAATTAATCTACATTTTGTAATTAAACTAAATTTTATATTTAAACTAAGGCATAAATTCAATTTAGACACATAACTATATATGTCATTTCAACGGGGTCCATGAATTTTAAAATATTTCAAATATACACCCGATCTACTATCTAAATTGAAAAATGGACTTCCGTTCATTGATTCGTTGAGAAATCAGTCAAATGCTAGCTTGGCTTTTGCTGACCGGGATTACTTGGCGACGTGGTCCCATCTCAGCAAGTCTTTCCCACCAAATGAGCGACGCGGTGACACCTGTTCACCTAACCCTGCCACAGGACCACAAACTCATCATCTCTTTCTCGCTCATTAAACACAGGTGAGGGATTTATATTTGAATTTTTGAGGAAAACGTGATGTTTTTGGGAGACTAAATGGTCAAGAGAGCATTCGATATGCGGGAAAGAGGTGATGGGTATGTGGGCCCGTGTCAGGTGGACATGTATCGCTCATTTGGCAGGAAAAGTATGCTGAGTTGGCGCCACGTCGCCAATTAATCCCCGTCAGCAAAAGCCAAGTTGGCATTTAACTGATCTCTTAACAAATCGATGGACAGAAGTCCATTTTTCAATTTAGAAAATAAAATCAGGTGTATATTTGAAATATTTTAAAATTCGTGGACTTCGTTGAAATGAAATATATAGTTATGTGTCTAAATTGAATTTATGCCTTAAACTAATTAATCTACATTTTGTAATTAAACTAAACATATAAAACTAACTAATAAATTTTATGATTAATTTTAACATACAACAAACTAACATAATATACTAACACCATATATAACACTTGAGTTTTGGTTCCAATGAGTTTAGGAAATGCCATATCCATAACACTTGTGCTTTGGTTCCTCCTTTGGGGTGAATTTCACATAATAGCAATAATCTAAAATGCACCGAAGCTTGCATACCATATGTATCATTATAAGTCCCCAACACAAAAATCCACAACAATCATATTAAGGTGAACATAATGCAACAACATTTCATTAGTGCCAACAAGAAGGATAATGCAGGTGCCAACAAAACAAGTGTTATCTAGCACCACTAAAACATTGATAGATGTACAGTCAGCTAGTTTAGTCAATAGTCAGTCAACAATCACAACCTTGCACCTCACATTCTTAATATCCACCATATATGCACACATGCATACTCATTTTATGTCATACCCAAAAGTGTACCTCATCCCCAACATTGACCAAATAACAAATTAATCAAACCCAATAAAAAAAAATTTCAACCAACAAATCTATGGAAAGATAGTTCTTTTCAGAGACAATATTTGGCTTCTAAAATGAAGTTACTTTTGCTGCAATAACACCATCTTTTGGCTGCATTTTTTTTTTTTTCAAAATCTTTAGGTTTTTAAGAGCTAACATCTATAAGAACCCAAAATTGTGCACACAGATTATAAACCAAACATCACGAATGTGCTTGGAAACCAAACATATATCATAGTCATGACTAATTGTAAACCAAAATCTTCATACGCATACAGATCGAATTAAGTAGAAACAACAACATGACATTTTCAAAAACAAAGAGAGATATAGAAGTGTATCAAGATTGCTTGCCTGAAAAATTTCCCTGGGTATTACTATTCCCCTGGCCACCTGCACTTGATCCCTCTGAAGAAAAGCTGAAGCTAATGAGCATAGTAAAAAAAAAAAAACCCACTAATTAAAAAAAAATAGAAAACCCACCAAAAACCCACAATCGGGTGGGTTTGCTACAGGTGGTTTCGGTGGTGTTGCTGGTCGGGGTGGGGATGTGTTTCAGGGAGAGAGAAATAGGAGGAGAGAGAAAAAAAAATTACCCAAAGAATGGGGGTTTCTATGGATGGGGGTTTCAGGGAGAAAGAACATGAGAAATAGGAGGGGAGAGGGGAGGTCGGGAGAGAGGGTTTTGGGCGATCGGGATCGAAGACGGCGTTGGGGAGAAGCCGGGCGGGGCTGGGGCTAGGGTTGGGCAGAGATGGAGGCAGCGAGAGATGGAGAGATTCGAGAGATGAGAGATAAGAAAGATGAGAAAAGATGACAGCAAACAGAAAGGGAAAAAAAAAAAAAAGAAGAAGAAGAAGAAGAAGAAGAAGAAGAAAAGAACAAATTTTAAACATCCCGAGACCTTAGGCGACGAAGGCATTTCGTTGCCCAAAAACCATTTGGGCGACAAACTAGGAATTTCGTCGCCCAAGGACATTTTGGGTGAGGAAATTCCTAGTTCGTCGCCCAAACATTGAAATATATGAGTAGGTATAACCCTGCGAATTTTTCATATTTTAGGCGACGAACAACAAATTCTGTCGCCCAAGACACTTTTGGAGGACGAAAAATGTATTTAATTCGTCGCCTAAGAGCTTTTTGGGCGACGACTTTCCAAGTTTGTCGCCTAAAAGCTGCCCGAATATTTAATTATGTTGTTAATTTTACATAATCAATTATGTTATTAATTTTATAGTCTATTAATTATATGACACTAACAAAGCAAAACATTAACTAAAACCAAGGAGTGAAATTTCACCGAAATTTTCATTTTTTTGGGATCCCGAAATTTTATCACATATCCCTTACTTTTCGATAATATTTCAGCAAAATTTCGCTAATATTTCGGCCGAAATTTCGACCCCCCTGCAAGTGTGTTTCTGTGAAATTTCGCTGTGACTATTGATATAGTGATACCTCACTGATTGACTCCTCACTCAATCACTCCTAGCCTCAATTTCATCCACAGACTCATATCTCTCTCTCTTCTCTCTGTCTTCTTCCCTGCGCAAAAGATTTCTCTATCTTTTCTCTTTCTCTCTCTCTCTCTCTTCACTCTGTCTTCTCTGCCTGCTGCAGCCCCTTGCCTCCTTCTCCGGCATGACTCCCTGCAAAGTTTGTAACTTTCTTCCTCGGTGAGACCCCTGCAAGGTTTGTAAATTGTAAGTGCATGAGCCTGATTGAATATTGGTGCCTAATATTGCGATTTGAATCTCTAAATCTCTAATCAAGAAATGAGTAGATTATAATCATTATATTGGAAAGTCTATATATGGTTCAGAGCCTCAGTCCCTCAACTCCCTCCGCTTATGGCTCCATATACATATATATTCATAAATGGTAATATAATAATATTAATTGATATAGACTAGTCAAATGGTAAAAGTTTGTGTTCTTTCACTTCTTGGTATGCCATGCTGCAGCAAGCCAGCAACTTAGCTTTTATTTGATATTGATTAGTTAATTAACTTAATTCTATATTGATAATTTGATATAGATATTATTCTTATTAATCGATTATTTATTTATTTATACTAAATTTGAGGCTCTTGATGCAAGATCAGTATTTGCTAATATTGATGGGATCTGAAACATCTCCCATCTGATCATTTTTATCCACCAAAATCTAAGGCGCCTCTCTCATAGTCTCACTCTCTATTTTTTTTTTTTTTGCTTATTTGTAAAAGCTTATGAAGTTATGAAATTAACTAGTTTACTTCTAATTTTGCTGCTAATTATGCTCATATTATTCTAGGTACCCAAATAAATTTGGGTTTAAATTTGAAAATAGTTATTGACAGTGATTGTGTATATTGGGAAATAAGTACCCAAATACTTATTGTGATTGTGTATATGTGTATATTTGGGGAAGGTTTAAATGTTTAATATGATTTTGGGTTGATTTTGCATATTTGATTGTGATTGTGTATATTTGATTGTGATTTTTCATATTTGATTGTGATTGTGTATTTCTGTATATTTGATTGTGATTTTGCATATTTGATTGCTATTTTGCATATTTGATTGTTATTATGATGATTGTGAATTTGTGATTGTGTATGTCTTTTGTTATTAGGTACTAATATGGAAAGTGGAGGAAGAGCACGTGATTCAGCTTGGGAGCATGCACTTCCAAATCCGGCTGGTAAACAAGGTTCAATATGCAAATATTGTGGCCTTATAATGAAAGGTGATGGAGTGACAAGACTGAAATACCACCTTGCAGGTATGGATCCTGTAAGCAATGTGAAACGTTGCACTAGTGTCCCACCAGAGGTGAAACAACACATTGCAAACACCTTGGGATATAAACAACAACAAAGGAACAAGAAAGCACAACAAATAAAAGAGATTCAAGCAGAACTTCGCGGAGAAGGTCATATAAACTTGAGTGACAGTGACGACGACGACGATGATGATTATAATGATGATATGGGGCCTGAAGAGCGAAGAAATTTTCGAGCTGCAATTCGACAATCCAAAACAGCACAATGGGATAGGGAACACCTACATAAAGTCCTGAATAGGGGACAAGGTTCTGGGTCTAGTAGTGGTTCACAGTTGAGAAGAGGATCAAGCATGAGGGAATCACAACCAACACCCCCAGTAGCACCAAGCCTCTACAAGTCATCTAAAGCATGCCAAAAGAGTGCTAAAAATCTCTTTTCTGGAGTGTCAATCAAAGAGAAGATGCAGGGCTTGATAGCCAAGTTCTTCATCTATGAAAATGTTCTTCCTTCAAAAGCAGCATCTCATCATTTCAAAAACTTGGTGATAGCATGTCAGCAAGCAGGAGAAGGAGAGGAACCTCCATCACCCTATTAGATACGGAACGTATATTTGGAAAAGGAATTTAATGAAATGCAAGAGCATATCAACAACTTGAAGAATGATTGGGCAACTTATGGTTGCACAATCATGTTCGATGGTTGGACAGGTCTAACAAAGTTGTCTATTATAAACTTCATGGCATACTCAAGAGGTAAGACTATATTCCTTAAGTCTGTTGATTCTTCAAATCGCATAAAGGATGCAAGATATATATATGGGCTACTGAAGGATGTAATGGAGGAGGTTAGACCGGACAATGTTGTTCAAGTTGTCACTGACAATGGTTCCGCATATATCGCCGTAGGGAAGAAGTTAATGAAAAAATATAATGTGTATTGGACGTCATGTGCGGCACATTGTATTGATCTCATGTTCGAAGAGATTGGGAAGAACCAGTCGGTTGCTAAGGTGATAAAAAAGGCTCAAAAGATCACACATTTTATTTACAACCATAACTGGTTGTTGGCAAAGATGCGTGAGATTTGTGGTGGAGATATTATTCGTCATGATCCCACCCGATTTGCTACCCACTATCTTGCATTGGATAGTTTGTATCGAAAGATGATTGGGTTGAAGCAATTGTTCACTTATACTGATTGGGGAAATAGCAACTTCCGGCGAGGACAAACAAGACAACAGGTGGAATCCATACTACTTGATCACTCATTTTTGGCAACAGGTGCTTAAGATTTGCGGTTTGTTAGAACCTATATACCTAGTTTTCTGTGTTGTCGATACAGAGGTGTATCCTACTATGGGATCAGTTTATGAGTTGATGCGTCATGTGAAGGAAGAATTATTACTTAAACACGGTGCATGGTGGGTAGTAAAAATCATCGATGATCGATGGTTTAAAACATTACAACACGATTTGCATGCAGCAGGTAACCTAAATATGTTTAAATTTCAATTTAGTTCCGCATGTTTTTTCATTGATCTAAGTTATCTAACTTTAAATTATTGTTACTAAATATGTATTTCAATATATACTTGATGCAGCCCACTATTTGAATCCTCACTACCAATATAAAGAAGGCGTGGCAAATGATGGTGAACTTATTCGGGTTTTGCACAATGTATATAAAACATTGGATCCTTATTCAACGAAAGTTGCCCAATTTGAAAATGAGGTGAAAATAACTTGCCATAACACTTTAGTTTACTAAAATAACTTGTCATAACACTTTAAAGAATTTAATTGTCTTAAGTTTTATATTTTGATGGATATTGTATGATTTATATCTAGCTAACTTATTTCAAAGATGTGAAGAGAATGTTCGGAGAGCGAGCTGCAATTGCAGTTAGATCAAAAATGTCTCCTAGTGAGTATACACCGTACTTTTATTAGTTGGATCAATTGAATGGTTGAACTTACACTCATAATTCTGTACAATTCAGGTGAATGGTGGATCATGTGTGGGACTGATGCGGCTACTGTAAGAAAATTAGCCATCAAAGTTCTTTCACAAACGACGTCATCATCCGCTTGTGAAAGAAATTGGAGCACTTTCGCTCTCATACACACCAAGCAAAGAAACAGGCTTTCATATAGTAGGTTAGAAAAAATGGTATATTGCTACTATAATATGAAGCTTGCAATTCGAGACAAACAAGCTGAGGAAGATCGCGTGGACAATTATGATCCGCTGGATATGTTTGAAAATTGTATGGGGGATGATGATGCAGAGAAAAACCAGCTTTATCAGTGGATCAGACCCATCCATCTAGATGATGACGTAGACAATCCAGATCCTGATGTTGCAGCTCAAGCACGCCAAGAAGGTATCAATGTGGAAAGAGTTTTTAATGAGGAGGTAGGCCCTACTGAGAGTTTTGAGGAACTTATGCGAGATCCAATAAATCGCAACGAAAATGTTCCCACTAATTCTTCTCGATCAAGCAACTCTGACACAGGATCAGACACACTTACCAACAGTGGAAGTAGAGGTATTGGTGAGGGTGGTGGTAGAAATGAAGATAACACTGAAGATGATCAATACGATATCATTCGATTTACTGGCGAAGAAAACTACACCCATGCAACACAAGATGAGGATCATGGGAGTAGGCGTGCAGGACGGGGAATTGGTGCCATTGGAAAGGACTACAATCGCAGGAAAAGAGGTAATGTGGGTATGATACCAGAAGAAGAGGATTCGTTATCCACCACTTTTGGTTCTATGGGGGTAGGAGATGATAATTACAATTATGGGCAAAACTCTCCAATAGTCTACCTACCATATCCCTTTTACTTAGGTGAGTCTGGCAGTAGCTCTTCAAATGAGTATGGCTATGGGCAAATCCCACCACAAATACCACCACAAATACCACCTCCTGATCCATACGATTGGAATGTTGGGAATTATATGCAAAGTTATGCTGTCTTAGGGTGATTATTTTTCGCAGCTCACCTACTCTGGACATGATACTGAAGACAGCAAAAATTTTGAACCAGCTAAAAACTCTATGTGGTATTGAATACTTATTTAATTCATGATTTAAAATTGTAATATAAATAAATTTGAGGTGTTATTTATATAATTATTAATTAGTGACCCATTTTTTTAACAGTATTTACCACCAGCGCGCATTATATCACTTAAAACCTACTATATAATTTGGTTTCTTCAATGTTTTTTATCAATGTAGTAGATAATATGTTAAATAAGCATATGGTCAAGTTTCATTCAAAATTTTCGTATTTTGATAGCAATTCCCATCGTTTTTATCTAATTTTGTCGAAATAAAAAATTTTAATAGAAATTCTCACGAAAATTTCCGTCGAAATTTTCATCGAAAATTTACTCGAAACCGAAATTTTACTCCTTGACTAAAACCACTCAATCTATGTTTATTAACTTGCGGACACTTTCCATCAGCCTAAAATATAACATGCGGACACCTTCCACAAGACTAGCATCAACGCATCACAACCAAACCAACTACACAAATAGCCCAAAATTGATCTTCTTCTTTTCTTTGCCAAATCGATCTCTTTCTTCAACTTTACTAAACCGACAATTGTTCATCTTTACTCACAAGCATCCTTCTACAACTGCAAGCCTGCAACTCCAATAAACTGCAGTTTTAGTTTACTTGCGGTTTCAGAAAATGCAAGTGAACTACAATTTCACTTGCAGTTAGTAACTGCAATTGCAAGTCTGCAATTGCAATAAACTGCAGTTTCAGTTCACTTGCAGTTAATAACTGCAACTCCAATAAATTGCAGTTTCAGTTCACTTGCAATGTTCCAGAAATTGCAGTTTCAAAAACTAAGCTTAAAAAAAAAAATCAAGAACCTTCTACTGATAAGAAATCAAAGTACTATCAGAAATCAAAGTAGGAGTCTACCACAAGCTGTGATCATGCCTAATCGAGGAGAAGTCGGAGTGGTCAGAGTAGATCTAGAAGGCTTCAATCGAGCTCGGAGCAGATCCATTACTTCTTGGTCGGCGCTGAGATTTTCAAAGCCGTTGACAGCAGCGCTGCTCTTGGTGGCCGAGAACTTCGAATGGGGGTTTTTTCAATCCTACAACAATTGAAAACTCACATGATTTATGGAGAGCGAAGAGATAAAGAGAGGAGATAGAGAGAGATCTGAAAGTCATCTTTCATGAACTCACACGATTTTTGGAGAGAGAGAGAGAGAGAGAGAGAGAGAGAGAGAGAGAGAGAGAGAGAGAGAGAGAGAGAGAGATCTGGAGCTTGTGAAATTTGGAAATGACAGAGACTCTAAAACCAGAGCTAAACAACAAACTATACTGGAAAAGAAAAAGAAAAATATTAAATACTCTATAAAAGAATAAAAGAAGGGCAAAATGGTTATTTGATGTGGGTTAGTAAAGGACAGTTGGCCCCCAAAACACGAAAAATACCTTATTGTTAAGTTTAAACAATATGTATAGTTGAGGGTAAATGTAAAAGTTGTCAGGTAGTAGGAGATAATTAATTCTTAATTTTATATAATCAATTTATTAATTTTAACGATCCAAGCCGTTCATTTTTTAGTCCCCCACTCAAAGATCATCCCTGCAAAAAATCGGTCAAATCGAAATTCATCTAACCGTTCAATTATCATTATAAAAATCATGATCGTTCATACATTTGATCTCTGATGAGTTGTCCTGCAAGTATACATGGTGGATGTAATATAGTATATGAAAAAAGGTTGTCGTACCCACCAGGATTTTTTAATTTAATTCAAAAACTTAAATTTCTTATTTAGATCTAATAAAAATAAACAAAACTTGAAAATTAAAAATGACTTTGAGAAGATTATTGTGATGATTTATGATGAGAGCAAATGAAAACGCAAGAATTAAAAACAAGGATCAAGAACAATAAGTAAACTAATGAAAATAAAAGATTATGGTTTAACAGTCAATTGAAAGAACTAGGGATTCAGAATCAACCACAAGCAATCTAGTTTAGGTTTTAATACATTCAATAAATTCCTTTGATTCTTTAGATAATAATTCTCGTATCTAAGTTCCTCTCAGACACTTAAACCATAGTTTTTCTTAAGTGCATAATTCTTTCCTTCTCAGGCAAAGGTCGTATACCCTAACATGCAATTTATCCTTCTCAGACATAAATTTAACAAGTATGATTCATTACGCTCTAGAAAACAAGAGAACCAAGCAAATCATTATTCTCTCTCGAGCAACAATGTAATTTACCACACTCAACCACAAGAAGTTAATTCATATTATATTGCCTCTCAGCCTCAAATTCAACTTCAAATTTACTAGATGCAAAGCCCTAAGGTGTGCAGTCAAAGAACATAACAAATAGTAACAATTTAAACAGTGATTAAGCATTCATCTAAAAGAAACTAGAAATCCATTGAATAAATATTAAAAACAATAAAAATTCATGCTAGGGCATCATCCTATCCCTAGAAAAAGAGTTTAGCTACTCATGTTTAAAGAAAACATAATTAAAAATCTAGAAAGCATTAAAAACTTATGAACTATAACGACGAATGGAAGAAAACAATGATGGTAGCTACTTCTTGTCTCTCCCTCTTCAAAAAAACTTCTTTAAGAAGATGATCTCTTCCCTTTAAATAAGAAACAAATTTTTTTCTTATCTAGTAAAGACTTTCCTTGTTGGACTTGGATTATTTTTATGATGAGTTGTCATTGATGATTTGGCACCCAAAATTCCCAACAAAAATAGGATTAGACCTTAAAAAATAAACCTGGATCCCTCTAGATACTTCCCAAATACACATAACATTAATTGGGCTTCAAGAAAGAAATCTAAAAATAATTACTTTGTATTTTCGCACAAAATTTTCTGCTTGAACTGCCTGAACTGCCTGAACTGCCTTCACTCAAATAGCCATAACGTCTCCTACAAAAATGCAAATCACGAACCGTAAAATTCCTCGGAAATCTAAACATCTGTATCTTTCCAACGGTATAAGGCACGACATCTGGTTTGCTCTAAGGAGGTGCAGTTTATTCTGCGAAGTTGACTGATCTGCCCAATAATTTCTACTATGAAAATATCCCTTTTTGCTTTGTTTTCTCCTCTTTGCTCTTCAAACCTATAAAAATAAAAAACTAAATTAAAACGAACTAAAAACACTCAAAAACATAACAATAATCCAAGAACAAAAGTATAAAAATATATGAAATAATGGTCAGATCAAATACCCCCAAACTTGAACTTTGCTTATCCTTAAGCAACAAAACAAAATAAAAATAGAAATTACAAACACAAACACACCAAGAATAAACCATAAAAAGTCTTAAAGCTTCCAATAATTACCTCAGAGAACTAAAGTGCAGCATTAGAGTATCAAAGGTTCATAAAACATTAAAACAGGTCCATAAGAACCCTTAATCACGTGCAGTCAAACTTCATATCAATCATGCTCAAATGTAGTGTAAAATAGTCATGAGTTAATGCAGAATTTCAATATCCAAATAAACATGTAAGAATTAATTTTAACTCCAAAATCTCACCAAGACATACACTCACAATGAAGCACACAGATTTTCTGGCTAGTTCATAACGTTTCACTCATGTTTATGTGAGAAGAATGATGTATATGCAACAAATAGCTCACATAAATATATTATAAAAGAAGGCTCTTTTTTTGAAAATAACATGATCTCAATAAAAGATAGGAAATTGCTTCCATATGCTCCTTTCTTTACCTCATCCCCACAGATCAAATTCACACAATCTCTAAAATCAAAAGGTCGTTACTCATGGTTGTAATGGGGCTTGGGGTAAGGGCAAAAGAAAGAAAGGATATTGAAAGTTTCTATTAGGTGATTTATCTATCTAATCAACTTGATTAAAACCACAGTCAGTAATCGGACCCCAATTTTTGTTTATGTGATGACTCATGGACTAATCAAACAGACAAAAATCTAAAGACACAGATTGACACTTGTAAATCAAAATGCAACTTTTGTAAACAACACAAATCAAACATACCAAAGTATCAAGTGACAACCTATACACTCAAAGAACCCTTCACAGTAGGCATCCTAGTGTTATCCACAACTACAGTGGTGTGTGACTAACTAAACAGTTCCATATGACATATACCAATATCAAGCATATAAATTCAATGAAGATTTGTGTTTAAAAGTTTAGTGAGTCAGTAAACATAACAACACAAAATGGAGACGAAGGCACACAAGATGTTCACCTAGAAAAACCACAAAGGGTAAAAACTAGGGGTTTTTTTTCCAGCTGACTAGGCAATGCACTATATAGGAGATTCAATACAAAGGGAGCATACAACACACAAGCTCAATCACTAAGTCCTAAACTAAGTGACAGCTTCTTACCCCTTTGTGTAACTTCCAAAAGCAAAGCAATCAGTCAACATGAAGAAGGCAGCTCAAACTCCAAGCTCATCAACCTATGACACCAATTCATACCAAGCACAGCAGATTCTTGAATGTATGAACAAGATATGCTGATTTGGATTCTTTAAAAATAAACCTTCTCAAGCAAGAGACATGAAAAGGCTAATGAAGAATCCTAGATCTAAAATCTAAAACACCAAACACTCACGCAGCAAGCATGCCCAGCTCAAAATTAACGTCACACACAAAGACTCAGACCAAGGATGCCAAAATACCCACGACACACACACCCATTGTCTGCCCGTGCCACGTGGAAGCTGAATAGTAGCTGTCTACAAAAAACAAATGAAGGCATATTTTTTTTGTCCTAGAAAGGAATCCTAGTACAACTGAAGATAAGGATGTAGAGTTGTAAATTCAATAATATCCTCATTTTACAAAATTCATAAAAGAGGAAGAAGATGAATAGTGGTGTGAGTGTGTGAGTGAACAACCAGATCGATCATGTGCAGTGCACATGGTTGTTTAAAGAAAGAGAAATGGGCTTTAAGAGCCAAGTCACGAAATGGGCTGCTGAACTGTCAACAATTATTCAAGTGATAAAACTGCAAGTGTAGTACACGTGTGAAGAAAATTGTTCTTATGATCAGTGAGTGACTAGTCAAATAGACACAAAACTATTTTTCATGAAATGCATGAAGTGCAGTATATCTTAGATCTTTTTGCATTGCAACTTCATTCTTGATTTCTTCAACACAAGTGATCTTAACCTTAATTCTAGCCTAGAGCTTGTGAGTGAATAATTAAAAAAAAAAATACAATGATTTTGACAAGGAAAAGCCAATATCGAATCCTAGAAACTAACAATCTTCCCATTTGGCTTTCCTTGACAAAATAACAATTCATTCACCTCACAAGACTCTCAACACTTAGCCCAACACTTTGGTATAAGCTTTCAAAAAGTGTACCTGCAAGAAAAAGCACTAGCACTAGCACTAGCACAACACAAAACATGATGGCACAGCAACCAATGCAGTTTAAACAAATACATTCTCCCCCTTTTTGTCATGGAAAGACAAAAGAGCACAAAAGGTATAAGGGTGAAGTTCAAGAGTACATAAATTTATAAAACATGCAAGAAAAATCAATGGCAACATGGTAAAAAAGAAATTGAAGTAAATGTCATATCTTCCTTGTAAGTTGAACTCCCCATAAATGCTAACTCCCCCTAAATTGTGACTCTCCCTTTGTGTCATGGAAAGACAAAAGGAGACAAGTGAGTAACATGCATAAAATCTTGCCAAAGGATGCAACAAAATATGCAACAAGCTAGCCAAAGAGAGCAATGAGGCAACAAAATGTTTTCAAAGAAAAATAGGCAGCCATGATATCAAGTTAATACAACTCATGCCAAAGCAACAAATCAGCCAAATGATCAAAAGTGAAGGAGAGAAAATCAGATAATATAGACTAAAAGCCAAAATGAATTGAACAACAATTTCGAAAGTCTAAGAGACCACTCCCCCTAAAAATAAGATACCTTTTTTTTTTTCCAAGTTCTAGATGGTGTGCGATACAAGACGGAATACAAGACCGTGCCAAAGGAAGGCTCTTTGACAAACAATGAACCCACTTTTCAGACATAGGAGAGAGTAAGACACTCAAAAAAAATATGGGTAAAAGGGAACACGTGACCTGGCAGGCGTTGGGCAAACAAAATATCCTCAGATCAACAAAATACCTGTTCTACCCTCATTGAAACCGAGTCAACCAAAATTACTCTTGTATGACCGGTTACTGAAGTAGTCAAAACATACAAAATTTTGACATAAGGGTTAGAGACACTCACATTTTTCAATTCACCCATACTAGCCAAGTAAATCACATATAAGATGATCTTCTGGAGAGTATTTAAAAAAAATGCACCTTAGTTTCTAAAAAACAAATTTCAAAGAAACAATTGACGCATATAGAGAACTTAGAAATCAAAGATCTTACTTCCAAACACTTGTGCTTCATTGTTTTATTGAAATTTAGAACTAAAACTTGACAATTGAATTGAAACCAAAGGACACTAAATGTATGAAATTTTCATGAAAGGATTTGAAACACATCTATCCCACTCCAACTGATATGAAAAAGGAAAACTTGCAAGATTTTATGATCAAATGAGCACATTTGGAATATGGGGAGGTCATGGTAAGCAATCAAGACTCTTCCTAGGAGAAAACAATGACAAAGAAAGTGAAAACCAATGTTGAGCAAGTTTATTCAATAAGGTGAGTGCACAATCTAAACAGTCAAGTTAATTTCTGATTTGATATCTAAACTTAAGCACACATTTTTTTTTAGCACACTCTCAGATTCAATGCAATGTTTTGGTCCAATTTTGCAACTCTTTACCCTAGAACTCCATAAGGACACCTTATCACTCTCTAGAGATGTGACTTCTTTGGTCACTCTTCTTGAAATTTGATTTTAGAACATTTTGTTCGTGACTTCATTGGCCACCCTTTTTAAAAAAAAAATAATTCTGAGTTTAAGAAATGACACAAATGAAGAATTAACCTAAAAAATCAAAGCTCAGATTCAATCAAATTTTTTTTGAAAGTTACCCAACAATTTTAACTTAACTTATCAAAATTTCTAAGAAAAAGAGACTTCAAGGCTTACATTAGATATGAAGAAAGGATTATGCTCACTGACATATTAAAATTTATGTGCAAAGATCCCTTTTTTGAAATCAAGCAGAGTGTGAGTGTAGTGTTGAGATCCTCCAATTATTATGCAAAATGCAGACTTAGACATAAAATATAATTGACATTGAAACACAAATATTGAAAGATAGATCAATCATTGGGTATACTAGGAACATAGACCACTCTTTTACCACTCACATAAGACTTTTCACCACCCCTGAAAGTGACACTATCACCATCATAAGGTGCTAGTGAAGTGAATACTTCCTTAACATCTGTCATTTTTCTTTTTGTGGCTAAAAATGCAGTCATGGGTACTAGACATTCAGTGGAGCTCTTCACAACCCATCTTTGATGTGGACTTGACTTAGTTTTGGGAAGTGGTGTGACAAGTAAGGCAATTTTGGTTACCTCTTAGAGTAGATTGTTCACTTGCTCTTGAAAAGAAATACTTCTTTTTGCTTCATTTGATTTCTTTCCTTTAAGTTTGTTGCAATTTGGTCTAATGTGACCATTGACATTACAATGATGACAAACCGAGACAAACTTTGTTTTTCTATGTGAAGTAGAGCAATCAATTTGTGTGACACTTGGTGTGGCTTGACTTGATTTAGAATGAGATGCACCTAGACCAATATCAATGAAACCTAGACCTTTCTTGTTACCATGGTCAGATTTTGACTTGACAAAAATGGTCTTTGTGTTGGACACACTAGGACTATTTTCACTAAAACCCAAACCGGTCTTGTCCCTATGATGCTTCCCTATCCTAAGCATCCTATCAACTTTTTCAGCCCCAATGGTGAGCTCAACGATGCTCTCATTTGTAACATTCATTTCTTTTTGAAGTTTCTCATTCGAAGATTTGAAGAAAATATTGCTCTCCTTAACCACTTTGACTTGACTTTCTAGATTTTGTTTCAAAATAGCCAATCCTTCTAATTCACTCTCTAATAACTCAATCTTCTCACTCAATTTTAATTTAGCATTCTTAAGTTTCAAATTTTCTTTCTTTATATTAAGGGTTTCGGTGAAAAGCAAGTCATACTTTTCACACAGTGCAGTGTAAGACTCGTCATCTAGAACAGATTCTGAGTCAGACACACCTTCAACATGATCAGTCTCCTTGATTGATGCAACAAATGCAACTTCATCACCCTCATTATTAAATGAAGACTCCTAATCAGTTGAGTGTTCACTCTCACTATCATTCCATGTGATCTTCATAGCTTTATTCTTGCCTGAGGAGTAATTCTTTCTATTATTAGCACATTCAACCGCCATGTGACCTACCCCACCACAAGTATAGCATTTCACTCTTGGAAGTTCTACCTTCTCTAAAGTTAAGCTTCCTCTCTTGTTTTCTCTCAAATGAATTCTCTCCTTGAGGCTTGAACGTGTAGTCCTTTGAGTTGTTACCATTAGTCCTAGCTTCTCTCCCTTTATTCTTAAGAATTCGCCTAAAATTTTTGACAAACAAGTCAACCTCATCATCGGACGTTGATGATTCTTCAGTCATTTTTTCATTAACTTCTTTTACACTATGCAAGGCAATATCCTTAGATTTCTTGTTGTCCCTCTCATCCATTTCGAGCTCCATCTCAAAAGTCTTGAGTTTTCCAACCAATTTTCCAATTGTAAGTTCATCTAAGTTTTGGACTTCTTGAATTGCATGTTTCTTAGATTGAAATCTTTTTAGTAAGGACCTAAGAACCTTTTGGACAATTGTAGACTCATCATAAGGTTTCCCTAAGGACATGGCTTCATTTGTAAAGGCTTCCAACTTTTTATAAAACTCAGAAAAGGACTTGGACTCTTTCATCCTAATTTCTTCAAATTTGACATGAACTATTTGAAGCTTAAGTGACCTAACTTGTTTGTCCCTTTCATGAACAACCATAAGCTTGTTCCAAGCTTGCCTAGTCGTGACACAATGTTGTATGTGTGCAAATTGTAAGGAAGATAGTGCAGTGACAATAGCATTTCTAGCCTTCTTGTTGGAGATAGAGGCCGTGACTTCGGCTACAGACCATTCGGACCTAAGCTTAGGTGTTTCAATCCCATTAACAGTTTGAGTGGGAGGAATCCACTCAACAGTGAGATACTCATATGCCAACTCATCAAGGCATCAAGGAAAATTTCAAATTTCTTTCTCCAAGCAGCGTAGTTGCTGCCATCAAAGAATGGAGGAGAGTTACAAGACCCTGCAACTCGATCTCCTTCCATCTAGACTCACCTAAAAACAAACGACACCCTAGGATCTCTCTATTTACTTTTAGAGTAGCCCTCTGATACCAATTGAAAGTTTGTATTAGGTGATTTATCTACCTAATCAACTTGATTAAAACCGCAGTCAGTAATCAGACCCAATTTTTGTTTATGTTATGACTCATGGACTAATCAAACAAACAAATATCTGAAGACACAGAGGTGAAAATCTGAAGACACAGATTGACACTTGTAAATCAAAATGCAACTTTTGTAAACAACACAAATCAAACACACCAAAGGATCAAGTGACAACCTATACACTCAGAGGACCCTTCACAGTAGGCATCCTAGTGTTATCCACAACTACAGTAGTGTGTGACTAACTAAACAGTTCCTTATGACATATAGCAATATCATGCATATAAATTCAATGCATATTTGTGTTTAAAGTTGAGTGAGTCAGTAAACATAACAACACAAAATGGAGACGAAGGCACATAAGATGTTCACCCAGAAAAACCACAAAGGGTAAAAATTAGGGGTCTTTTTCAGCTGACCGGGTAATCCACTATATAGGAGATTCAATACAAAGGAAGCATACAACACACAAGCTCAATCACTAAGTCCTAAACTAAGTGACAGCTTCTTACCCCTTTGTGCAACTTCCAAAAACAAGGCAATCAGTCAACATGAAGAAGGCAGCTCAAACTCCAAGCTCATCAACCCATGGCACCGATTCATACCAAGCACAGCAGATTCTTCAATGTATGAACATGATGTGCTAATTTGGATTATTTAAAAATCAACCTTCTCAAGCAAAAGACATGAAAAGGCTAATGGAGAATCCTAGATCTAAAATATCTAAAATCTAAATGATAGTGTTTATGAATTTGTGAAAAGCTTTAGAACACACTTAAACACCTTCAGATTTTAGAGGGTGAAAACAAGTTAAGAAAAACATTTAGTTTATGAAAATCAAAAACATTTTTTAACTTGAAAGGATGAGCACACACCCAAAAACACCAAACACTCACGCAGCAAGCATGCCCAGCTCAAAATTAAGGTCACACACAAAGACCCAGACCAAGGACGCCAAAATACCCACGACACACACACCCATTGTCTGCCCGTGCCACATGAAAGCTAAATAGTGGCTATCCACAAGAGACAAATGAAGGCATATTCTTTTAGTCCTAGAAAGGAATCCTAGTACAGCTGAAGATAAGGATGTAGAGCTGTAAATTCAATAATATCCTCATTTTACAAAACTCATAAAAGAGGAAGAAGATGAATAGTGGTGTGAGTATGTGAGTGAACAACCAAATCATGTGTAGTGCACATGGTTGTTTAAAGAAAGAGAAATGAGCTTTAATTTGAATGGGCTTTAAGAGCCAAGTCACGAAATGGGCTTCTGAACTATCAACAATTATTCAAGTGATAAAACTACAAGTGTAGTACACGTGTGAAGAAAATTGTTCTTATGATCAATGAGTGACTAGTCAAATAAACACAAAAACTTTTTTTCATGAAATGCATGAAGTGCAGTATACCTTAGATCTTTTTGCATTGTAACTTCATTCTTGATTTCTTCAACACAAGTGATCTTAAACTTAATTCTAGCCTAGAGCTTGTGAGTGAATAATTAAAATATAAATACAATGATTTTGACAAGGAAAAACCAATATCGAATCCTAGAAACTAATAGATAAGGATATCACAAAAATTCTATGAAAATTAGGAGAGCAAATGATGATCAAAAGGGAATAAGCAGAGAGCACATGATCTGGTTAAGTTAGAAAATAATTCAAAACTGGAGGTTGCATAAGAATCCAAATTTTCCAAACCCAAAATCAATTCTAATGCCAACAATATTTAAATGCTTATCTGAATATTCATCAATCCCATGTACCAAAGATTTCAAGACTTGATGGGATCAAGGCTGTATCTACTCAATTCATTTTTTTTTTTTTTCATTTTCATTGCTTATTTTTCTTCTTGTAGACACTCCAATCTTATTCTTCTCAACAAAACATACTAGTCTCAACCCATCATGTCGTCAATCATCAAAATTGCTTTTTTTTTTTTCTTTATCACAAGATAAGCAGCCAAATAACTATAAAATTATCAATATAATTAATGCAACTATCACAAAGATCAGATAATCAGAGTAATATAAGAGTTGTGTACTCAAATATGTCCAAGACACAATTTCCATGACTTACTAACACCTTCCAGCCCCCAAATTTGTTCTTTGAGCTGCTACCTGCTGACTGAGAACCAATTTGAACCATTAATAATCATGCATTCCCTTATAGCAATTGTTCTCTACTAATATCATAAAATAGGGTAAGAATATGTGTTTAAGTTCAGAGCTAAGGATGATGTAGTTTCATGAAAAAAATAGCTTATTTAGGCACAAAGGGGCTATATAAAGGATAATATGTTAAGGCCACAAGCTTGTTCGGTCATAGTGGTTAATCCTACATGCCTTAATCACTTCCTAAAGATCATGCAAATAATTCAAAGTCTCAAGAGGTATTGAAGCAAGTTCTAGAGTTACAATTCAAGAATGAGACCATAAAAATACAAGAAAAAAAAAAGATGATGAAACAATAAATATCACTCTCAAAGATAGGCAACTAGGCTCAATACTCACAGGGGTTATACAAGTCCAACTTAGTTCTCACATAGTTCTTCAGATATCAAAAGTTCCACACCAACCTAGGCTACGTACAATAATGAGATTTTAAGCATGATAAAAAACTACAAATTAACATCTAGACCCAAATCAATGTTCAATGTTCCCTCTAGCTCTTGCAGATCAAGTTCATATTCCCGTCATTGGATTTGGAAGGCGACTAAACACAGAAAAATGAAATTCTTTTTTTTTTTTTTTCAATTTTTCAAATAAAAATTAAAAGACTCAGCCCCCCCCCTCCCAAACTTGAATAGAACATTGTCCCCAATGTTAAAAGATTGAAAACAACATGCAAGGAATCAGATGAATAAGGGAGGAACAAACAGACATAGTAAAGAAGAGAAAATATATATGTGTAAAGATCAATGAGATTAAGTTGAGAGCTCCCTGGGTATTAGAAGTCATGGTTTTCAGCAGTGCGCAAATATGAATGTCAAGCTCCCATCTCATCCATCCCAAAACTTAGGTTGCCTCCTAAGAAGCGCTGAATTTAAAGTCTCCAGCCCGACTCAGCAACACTCACATAATTGAAGGGACACTAAGGTACACGACCTCAATGGCTTGAGTTTGTTCCTCTAATGTTTCGACATGCTCCAAATATGGTTTCAAATGATGACCATTCACTTTAAATATGGAGCCATCAGTCATGTTCTGGATTTCTACTACTCCATGAGGAAAAACTCGAATAACTAGAAAAGGTTCAAACCAACGAGAACGGAGCTTGCCCATAAATAATTGAAGTCGTGAGTTAAATAATATACTTTTTGATTTGGCTCGAAACGCTTCAGAATTAATGCCTTGTCATGAGCAATCTTGGTTTTCTCTTTATAAATCTTTGCATTCTCATAAGCTCCATTCCTCAATTCATCTAACTCATTCAATTGAAACTTCCTTGATGTCCCAGCCTTGTTAATGTCGAAATTCAGTTTCTTGAGAGCCCAATATGCACGATGTTCCAACTCCACTGGAAGATGACAGGCTTTCCCAAAGACTAGCCTATAAGGAGACATGCCTAGGGGAGTCTTGAAAGCTGTCCTATAAGCCCAACACGCATCACTCACCTTCAAACACTACTACAAAAAGTTAAATACATGACACCCATTTTTTTGATTCAATGACTCATTCTTTTAAATAAGTTATTAAACCCCTTTTATGACATATACTCTTTACAAAGAAAAATATATGATCGATCACTTCCATTTCTTACTTCCCTCCAATAATTTTCACTTTCCCTTTCTCTTCCCTCCAATAGTTTTCACTTTATCACTTATCCCAAAAATTTCACTTTCCCAACTCAGATTTATGAATCTTCTCCTATGCCTTCACCGAAAAAATCCTCTCATGAGTTAATGTCTCTTTCTCCATCTTCTTAATTCAGTCTTCCTTCCATCTCGAGCTCACCAGTCAACAGTCGCTTATTCTCCATCTCGAGCTCCCCAGTCGCTCCAGTTGCTCATTCTCCATCTCGAGTTCGCCAGTCGCCAGTCACTCCAGTCGCTCCAGTCCATTCAGTCTTCAATCTCCAATCGCCAATCACTCCAGGTATCTCTGTTTGAATTTTTATACAAGTATATATATATATGTGAGTGGGTCTGTGAAAATACCACTCATTCCCATATTTAAAATTAAAAAATAAAATATACTATGAAACCCTTCATTATAATTTCATCATTAAACTCTCTTGTCATCTGCCTTGTTGAATAGTTGGAGTCGTCGCAAATAGCCAAATAAAGAACTGATCTTCATACTTTTTCTTCCTCTTATTTATTATCATTGAACAAGTTTTTCTTCATCTGGTTTTTCTACACAGAGAAGAAAATTGTGTAGTACTTTCTAGTTATTTATCATTAGATATTTTCTATATAAAAATTGATTAGAAGTCGTACTATCTGTAAGACCCCGTATTTTTCAAAGATTTATTTTACATATTTTGAGAATTTATTTTAAGAATTTTGGGAATTTATTTAGAATTTTAAGAGGTTTTGGGTTAATTTTTAAAATTTTGTGTTAAATTGGGCGCGACAAAAAGTTAACTTTTAAAACTAGTGGGCTTTCGCCTTGGACTTTGGGCACGTTGGAAAGGTCTCGATTCCACGAGTTCGTAGACACGCGGCATGCATCGATTGGAGTTATGGTTTGAAAGTTACGAGCTTTTGAAGTAAAGGGCAAATTTGTAATTTTTACGAAAGTGGTTTAAAAACCCAAAATTTCAGATTTTTATAACACACACTCTCACTCTCTCTCTCTCTCTCTCTCTCCCCGCGCCCCTGTCTCTCGCACCTCTCACCTTCGCCGATCTGCCACCGGCGCGTGGCAGTGCGTCCGGTCGTGGCTGGCGACGGGACCAGCCCAGATATCCTCGCCATCCTTCCCTCTTCCTTCCCCTGGTGGCGGCGCAGCCCAGAAACCTCCCCAGATCCGCGAACCAGCTGAGGCCGATCCTTGGAGCTTCGCCGGCGATCTGCATTTTCTAGCCACAACGCGACTCCGGACCACCTGGGTTGTCTTCCCCTCGTCGCGGCGAGCCTCCCTGTACTCTCCCTTAGCTCCGGTGACCTCCCACGGCGGCGAATCAAAGTTCCTAGGCCGACGGCTTCTCCGGCGATTTTCGAGCGTTTCCGGCGACATTTGGCTTCGACCCAGGTATCGATTTGGCTCCTCTCTTCATGCTTTTCAGTTCTGTGTTGGAGGATTTAGCCAATTTGCGAATCCATTTCAAAATCATCGTTTTGCAGCCACGTGCACTGTAGCTCCGCCTTGTGTGGCGACGATTTGGGTGGTCTTCTTCGTCGGTATGCCTCTTCGGAACCTCCAGAAGCCTTTCCTGGTCCGGTGGTGAGAATTTGATGATGGTTGTGTGTTGTTTGGGGTTGGGCAGCCACCGTGTGTGGTGGTTACCGCCCGTTTCGGTCGTTCAGCGACTATTTGTGTTCCTGATTGGTATTTATTTGGTTGTCTGGTCTTAACAGGTACACGAGCCCAGGAAATCGCATTCCAGATGCCGTTATGCTGCCAGATTTGAGATCCGAGCAAAGGAGCCAAGAAGGTCATTATCGTCATTTTACGTGGTTAAACAGTGAGTGAAATTAGCTAGTTTAACTGTTATTTGATTTCTTGTGTGCATTTGTTTGCTAAGACTTGATTTGACTAGGACTTGGTAAGTCTAAGCTTGAATCTTGGAGAATGGAAATGAGGATGATTATGCTTTGAGGTTATTAGATTTAAGACGGGAATGATTTGAGGTGAATGATTCGAAATTGAGGTTAATAGTTGACGTTTAGGCAATTGATTTGCTAGAATGATGATTATTATTTATTGATGGGATTTGATTTGAATACGAGGATTTATGATTTATTTTGATGCTTGGATGATTTGTGATGAAATTATTGTGTGATTGAATATTTATGGGTTTTATTGTGGATTATTTTTAGCATGGAAATTGAAGGATTATATTGAGGATTATGGTTTAAGTCATTTCACTCATACGAGCTCTAGTGAGCTTACCGGGTTGTTTGTTTGAATGACCCGGTGTACCATGGATATGGTGCAGCGTGGTTATTGGTGTTTTGCAGGTTAAGCAGGCTGAGGAGGCAGTGAGGAGAAGACGAGGCAGTGGGACCTATTTTAATTTGACTTAACTGATTTTATACGGTGAATTTTACATAAATGTTTTGGGCTCACACTCTGATTTATTTAACGTATTTATTTATTATATTAAGTGCATGGCTCATTCTTTGAAAAGAGGTTTAAAGGACAAGGTTTTCAGTGTAATTTTGGGCCCTAGGATCGGGGCGTTACACTATCCTTGCTTGTTGGTTTCTGTTTAAATATTAATATTAAACAATTATAAAAAGCAATATTAATTCATCAAATTAATTAAAATATATTACAATATATAAAAAGCAATATATTCATCGATCAAATTATAAAAAGTCGTACTATACTTGCAGGTTGATAATGAACTCAATATTCCTGATTGTGACATATCAGAAACCTTAAGGTGGATAGCAAAAGGGCCTTGGGCAGAAGTAACAAAGTATTCTGGATATGACATTAATGGTATTCATTATCATACCAAGTCCCGTGATAATTCACAAGTCCAACAGAATAGTGGAGTGACATTAGTAGCGAAAACACTCCAAGTAGCAAGCGCCAAAGATAAGAATCATGTTTTGACATATATGACTTTCTATGGGGTGATTCAAGAGATATGGGAGTTGAATTATACTAAATTTAAGTCTATAGTATTTAAGTGTGATTGGGTGGAAAACAACAATGGCATCAAAGTAGATGAGTTTGGCTTCGTATTAGTTGACCATAGTAAAATTGGGCACAAATCTGATACTTTTGTTTTAGCTACTCAAGTTAAAAAAGTATTTTACATTGAAGATCCAATGGATTCAAGGTGGTCGATTGTACTTGCAGCCCCTCAAATGGACTGGCTAGATGACAAAGAGTTAGGAGATACTTTTATTGACCATAAATGCCCTACTAAAACATTGCCATAAGTTGAATCATTTGATATAATGACTGAGACTGAATCGGTTTACATGCGAGGTGACTGTGAGGGAACTTGGGTTGAACATACTGCATCAGGATCTTAGGAATCTACTATAAGATAGATATATATGTTCATCTTTCATGAATTTTCTTTTGGCATTTATATGTTTGTCTATACTAGGTGTTGAATGCATTTTCTTTTGTCTTTGTGTGCTTAGTCTTTCGAGGGGTAAGGCTCCTTAAGCCCCCCCTGACTAGGTGTAATTGTTTTTTTATCATTTAATAAAAGTTTCTTATGCTATAAAGGTTCTATAAATAAATAAAACTGTTTGCATATATGTATTTCTACAATTTGGTAATTAACTAATAAATTTATTTTTGGAATCTTGCAGTTTTTAATATGAATTCCAAAAAAGACAATGGTGATGCTAGAATGCTATCAGAGAATGGCCAAACCTCTAAAGAAAGGAAAGCCAGAGGTCCAACTCAGCTTTCAGACTTAGTTTATTGTAGAAGTGATGGGGACCGACTGGAAGTTGGATATAACTCGAAGGGACAGCCAAAAGGCAAAGCAGGAAGCAAATTATCTAATTTCATTGGTCTTATGGCTTGTACCACAGTCCCATTTACACATAAGAATTGGATAGAGGTACCAGAATCTTTAAAAAATAAGATATGGGACATGGTACAGGTATGTATCGAATATAATTTTGGCCTTACACTTCTTGTATTAATTCATTTGATAAATTGAAAACATTGTTCCTATTGTACATCCCCTGCAGAGTGCTTTCATTGTGGATGAAAGAAGCAGGAAACATGTTATTAGCAATGCTGGAAAGTTGTGGAGAATATTTAAAAACACTCTAACAAAAAGGTATGTATTAAAGTTCAAATATCAACCTAATCACCTAAAGAGTCCACCAAAAGCCTATGGTTTCATTCTTCAAACAGATTGGGATGCATTTGTGAGGGCCTGATTGACTCCAGAATTTATGGTATGTAAATGAAAACACTTGATGTGCATAAGTGTACAATACTAACTGTTATATATATATATATATGACACCTACAAGACACTAATTTTTTGTATGAATTTGTTAGAAACTTAGTCAAGAACACTCAAGGAGGCGAGGTCTTCATCAGTATAACCATCGACTCTCCAGAAAAGGCTATGCTAAATTGGAAGATGAACTGGTAAATTAATGCCTTGTTTAAATCTTTTATTAATATACAAAAACTATGTGGCTATTGTCAAATCAGACATGTTTATCTAAATAGAAGCTGGCGTCCGGGGCCACCACTGACATTGATCGATCAGTCTTATGGAAGAAGGGACGTGTTGATAAACAGGAAATTATTTGACTGAGACAATCAAAGCACGTGCTGAGCGAATTGTAAGTTGTACGGATAGGTATTATAAATATTCTAAATTAATATATTCGATACAAACAAATTGTTTGCAATGGTTACATGATGCAGTAACTAAAGGTGTTGAAGATGGGACAATATCAACTTCTAGTAGCACCGACATATTGACAATTGCTTTGGAAACACCTGAAAATTCTGGACATGTAAGAGCTGTTGGAGGCTTTGTCACACCCAAGATGTACTTCAATACTCCAAGATATAAATCTTAATCGAGTGAGCAACTAATATTGCAAAGGGAGTTGGAGAATCAAAGGCTACACATTGGGGAGATGCAAAAACAGCTGAATTTGTTTACTTCATTTTTACAACCTGATCAAGTGAGAATGATGGAAGAATGGCTCAAAGTTAATCAAGCATCTGAGAAAGGTAGTTGCTCAATCAAGTTTGATACAGATGAAAAATTGTCTAGGGTGGTGAACCAGAAAGATAAAGAGAAAAAATCTAAAGTCAACCGAAAAGATGACAAGAGGAAGACTTTCATAGAAAAGCCAAAAGATATAAAGGTACATGCACAGTTATTATATATTAGTTTGTTTTTATCTAATAATAAATATTGAATATCTTTGCAATTTATTTCTTGTAAGGTAAAACAATGCAATGAAGAGGAAATTTCTAAGCTGAAAATCAATCGAAAGTATGATGATATAGAGGCTTCTATGGAAAACCCAAAAGATATGAAGGTGCATATATATATATATGTTCTTTTTGGTTTCTTCCCAAATTTAATAGTTATTAATTATGATTTAATTTTTGTTTTGTAAGGTCAAACAATGCAAATTGGCTGTAGAGACAATTGAAAACATTGTTGCATGTGGGACAATCATCCCGCTAGATGGACCTTTACATGGAGTACCATTAGGGGTTAAGAATTTGCGCATTGCTATTGATGTAGCTATTAATGAAAATGCTATTCTCCCAATACCTGTTCATGATGAACTTGTGATTGTGAAGCAAGCCATTGGTACTCATGTAGCATGGCCTCGACATCTTGTTGTAATGGCGAATGATGAGGTACAACTTCTGGTTGTCTATGACTTATTTATATAGTGAAAAAAAAATTACAGTAATAATACACAATTTTTTTTTTTTGCTATTAGCGTCCAGCGAAGCTTCAAAAGTTGTCAACCACACAGTCACTCGTTAAGGAATCGTACAAGATGCCTGGGTCTGTACATTTACTTTTGCAGTTGGCTAAAGGAACTATGGTTGAAAATGAGTCAACCAAAATCCCATTTGAAAGTGGTGCATGTATTTGGGAATGAATTCAATATGTTTCTTTTTAGAGACGACTTCATTCAATTCTGCTCAATGCAAGAAATATCCAACGTTTGCATTTCAATCTACATGAGGTTAGATATATGAATAAATATTTGCATTGTCTAATACATTGAATATTAATCATATGATCGATGAGGTACGATACTAATTATCTAAATATTATCATTTTTTATTAGGCACCTTTGGTCGATATTGAAAAAGAAAAATCAGGATAGCTCTTTTGGATTTGTAGATCCTGGTCGTATCTCTAATTTGGCAGGTAAAATGGAAGAAAGATCACGTGCACTATCAGTAAGATTAGAGAATGTCATAGAAGACCAATTAATTTTTGCTCCTTACAATAAAGGGTAAGTTTAATGTTCATGATTAACTTTCTTGCAAGTTGTATTTGATATAAAATAATGATGCAATATTTATTTTACATATATATGTAGGGGTCACTGGTTGCTGGCTGTCAATGACCCTTATAGTGCATTGGTGAATTATTTGGACCCTCTGAATGAAAATAGCATAAATCCTGGGATGAAGGACGTTGTGGACCTGTAACTATTTCTTTCAATATGATATTAGTTAATTTCATTTTGTTATTCATTAAACTGGTAGAACAATGTATTCACCTGTTTTATGTGCAGTGCATTAAAAATGTTTAATGGTCAAAAGGGAAGAAAGGGTCGAAAAAATGTAATTTGGAAAGTAGTAAAGGTAAATAATGGTATTTTCACCTCAAATAATAAATTATGACAATGATCTCATTAAATTACATTTCATGTTGTTTTGGTGTAGTGTCCAAGTCAAGTAGGAAGTGTGGAATGTGGTTATTATGTGATGAAGTACGTGAAGGAGATCATTGAAGATCCAAGGTGCTCAATTATAAACAAGGTGAGTACTAATTACTAAGAATGTAGAATTTAATTGTTGGATATGTATACTAATTATGTCATGGTTTGTAAATATTGATGCCCTGACTATTGTGTCCTTGTAGTGGAAAAAATACTGTTTTGACTAGATCTTTAATTAGTGACTAAATATTTGTTAAATTCTGGACTTGTTCCATATATATACATATATCAAGATTTAAGATGCAACCATATAGATCAATAGAAGACATTTTACGTACTACTAATAAATTAATTTTGATTGTCCTAGATGGCCTGGGCAGTGTGAGTCTTGCAATCTTAATTATTGTGTCTATTTGGCACTCTTAGTGATTTTGCTGGTGTTTCCTTGGGCAGTGTGGTTGGCTTTGAAGATTGAATTGGCTTGCTTTTAATTTGAAAGCTAGTATCCCTACTAAGGTGGGAATTCCCTCGGTTTTTGTTGTTTGCAGCAACCTCAATTATTGTATATTTGTGAATGTATCAAGGTGCTGCTTTGCATTTTTGATTCTCACTTGACTTTGCCTATATATTAACCCTCAATGCATCATCTTTCAGTATATGCTTGAAGTGGAGAGTGTGATTCCTCTTTGGCTGTGTTACTGGTTTTTCTAAGGAGGTTGATGCAGCTCACACACCCACTAGCTATCTGTTTAGTTTTGTTAATAGCTGCAGGCTACTTATTGATTCTTTTGGTATTGAGTCAATTTAGGTTGCAGACTGCTTGCTGCTTATTGGCTAGTTATTGGTGCTTTAATTTTAGTTTTCTACCAATTAATTGAGTCAATTGATTTTTAGACAAGCTTGATTTATCTCTTCTTAATTGGCCGGTATTGCAGTTCAAAGGAAAAGTCACATACACACAAGAAGAAATTGATGTGGTGCGAATAGAGTGGGCATGGTGCTTTAATTTTAGTTTTCTACCAATTAATTGAGTCAATTGATTTTGAGACAAGCTTGATTTATCTCTTCTTAATTGGCCGGTATTGCAGTTCAAAGGAAAAGTCACATACACACAAGAAGAAATTGATGTGGTGCGAATAGAGTGGGCAGAACTTGTTGATGCATTAATCCAAGAGGACCAAGAGCGCTAGTGAGTTAGGAGATCGACACTTTCATATTTGTTGATTAATTATAACTTTATATTAAGCCTAATATTTTGAAGAACATTATATTAGATTATTAGGCCTAATATTTTGAAGAACTTCATATTAGCTAGGGCTAATATATATTTTGAAGAAATTGTATATATGCACTTAATTATATGTAATATTGTACAAATTGAATTATATATGCAAATGTACTATCTTTTTGCAGTACAATTAAATATATTTTTAGTTTATCAAGCATTCTTTAATTAGAATATGGTTTTAAAAGCCATAAAATTATATATATATATGCAATGTTGAAAATATATATATAAATGCAAATTTATACTGATTTATGACATTGTTTAGATGTCATGTAATACCTATTATGATACTTAAAATTAGTTGTTATAACACTGTTTAGATGTCATATAATACCTATTATGATACTTAAATTTAGTTGTTATGACACTGTTTAGATGTCATGTAATACCTATGATGATACTTAAAATTAGTTGTTATGACACTGTTTAGATGACATGTAATACCTATTATGATACTTAAATTTAGTTGTTATGACACTATTTAGATGTCATGTAATACATATTATGATACTTAAATTTAGTTGTTATGACACTTTTTAGATGTCATGTAATATCTATGATGACACTTAAATTAAGTTTTTATGACACATACTGTGTGTCATGATAAATATTAGATGACACCTAAAATGTGTTATCTAATGTGACTTTTAATGACACCCACATAGATGACTCTTTTCCATGGTGTCATTAAATGTCAAAGATGACATGTAAACTGTGTCATCTATGAAGATTTTTGTAGTAATGAAAGCCCAATCTTTGCGGTTTTGATTCACTGTTTTCTCCAAAATTTGCTTGATCTCCCTATTTGACACTTCAACTTGTCCACTAGTCTGCAGATGGTAGGGAGTAGCAACCTTATGAGTGATGTTATACTTCTTCATGATAGCCTCAAAAAGCTTATTAATAAAGTGGGAACCTCCGTCACTAATGATAGCATAAGGTGTACCAAAACGGGTAAAGATGTGCTCCTTCAAGAAATTTAACACAACCTTGTGATCATTGGTCCTTGTCGCCAACGCCTCCACCCATTTAGAAACATAATTCACAGCAACAATAATGTAGAGATAACCATGAGATACTGGAAACGGCCCCAAAAAGTCAATACCCCAAACATCGAACAATTCAACCTCTAAAATATTTTGTAAAAGCATCTATGATCTGGAGGATAAATTGCCCGTTCATTGGCACCTATCACATGTTATAACAAAAGCATATGCATCCTTAAATAGAGTAGGCTAATAAAATCCACTTTGCAGTACCTTTAGAGTCGTCTTCTTTGCACCAAAATGACATTCGCAAGCATATGAATAACAAAACATCAAGATGCTTTGCACTTCACTTTGGGGAACACAGCATCGGATGATTTGATCAGGACAATGCTTGAAAAGGTAAGGGTCATGACAGGACCGCCCCGGATTCCACCCTGAAACCCGGAGAGGTCCTGTGGGATCCAAAATCAAGAAAAATACTACCGAAAATTCGGCAGAACCTCCCCTGAAAATGGACTAACCCAAAAATTTCAACACTTGTAAAAGCACTTCTAAAACAACAACCACTTCTACCACAACCAAAAAGGGGTCTCGGACCCAACAATTTCACAAAAAAACCATCTTAAAATATAAAATTGGTTATCAGAGTTACTAATCTATTACAAGGAATTTTTATACAAGTGAAATGGCACCTACTGGGTCCGAATAGGAATATGGATGTATATGCCTCGACGTGATTGGCTCGACCTCCACCAAAGCTACTATCTGGGGGGACAATTTAAGACAAAACAAGATAACTTGTGAGATAACTCAGTGAGTGGACAGTTTAATAGAAACGAAAACAAAAGTAAACTTCCTGTTTCAGAAAATCCTTCAAAACCACGTTTAGCTCTAAGATCTCACGTCACTCTTTGAAATCCCCCAGTTTTAAAACCATTTCCAAGCTTTAAGAGTGTTATAAAACTAATGGGACTCAATGCAAAGATAAATCAAAACTCATTTCTCAAAAGCCAATCATCTAAATTAATAAAGTCATAAAAATAATGATATCAAAATCCTTATAAATCTCGAAGATACCAATTTCATTTTCCACCATGCTATATACCCTGAATAACCTGGCCATACACCTGTGCGGAATTCCTGCATCGCACAGGCAGGCAATATCGCCATACACACGTGTGGAGTAAATCCAACACATGCAGCCAATATCCTGGCCATACACACGTGTGAATAAAATCAGCACGTGCAGGAAATCCTGGTCATACGTGCACGCAGAGCAGCCCCCAAAGGGCGAAGCATCCCGACACACGGCCCAAAGCCTATATGTGTGCCGTGATGGGTCCCAAAGACCTATTTATCTGATGACCTGGAGGGTACGGCAAAGGTGGTTTGAAAACCAACAACAATTTGACAAACCACATAGCTTTTACTTAGAATGTTATCTTCCCCAAAACCTTTTCCGAAAACTTTTCAAAACGAAATAATGAATCGGTATAAATCTCAATTCCACCTTTCTCACAATAGGTCCAGAATAAAATAAGTTATAAACATAATAAAAAGAGTGGTAATAAATGTCAAGAACCCCTCGTTCAAGAAAAATCAATATATAAAAATTATGCTAAAACGACCACTTGTATATGGTTTTAAAAACCAAACATTTTCCAATCTAAACATCAAATCCCGATTAAAATCGACATTATAAAATAATTGAAATGATATGATTTTCATAACTCACTAAGGATTTAAACCATCAATTCAAAGATCCTTATTTCTCAAGCAATAACTAGAAAACAAGTATAAATTAAATTATAAACTTCCATAAACATTTTCAAAAATAAAAGTCCACTCACAGAGATAGCCCTAGCTTCGATCCTCCACCGGATCGTCACGAGCCACGGTCGTCTCGCCTATAAAATACACAACAAAACCATCAATTAGTCTCGGTTTTACGATAATTAAAGAGTGTGTAAGAAACCTAACGTACCACTCGACTTTCGTTCCTACGCGATGGTTTACGATCTTCACAAGTTAACCAACAACACTTCCATAACCGCCCCTAAGGTTTCCCGGCTCAACCCGACGTCACTCTCACTTCTAAAACTGAACTCAATTTAAAAGGAATAAGAACAAGGCTTATTTCATTCGGAAAGCTCATCTTAGAGTCATTTCGACATCGGTAAAGTCTCACATTTTCGCCTCAAACAACTTCGGCTTTCTCTAACAACACTCAAAGCAGCCAAGATAAAATAACTCACTCAACGATCGTTCTAAAATAAACCTACATTCATGAAATCACACTGGGTGCCCCATAAAATGATTGCTCCAAAACTAATTTTCAGCCAACAATGCCAAATTCCTCAAACCCACTCGACCTTTCAGTATTTACTCAACCTTTGAGGGTCCTAGGGATGAAATTTTCTAGACACCAAGAATAATCCCCCAATCTAAAAACCAAAGTAAATCCCGAAATGGCCTCAATTCTCGAAATAAATCAACATAAGTTTAGGGAAATGAAAGCCCAATGGAAAAGGAAGAAAACTCACCAAAAATAGGGGTGAAATGAGCAGGGATTTGGCCGGAATCCGGCGAAGGGAGGGGGCGGCAGCTGGGTGGTTTTTCTGGGTTGTTCCTGTGCACGCGGAGTTGGGCTGCTAGAGGTGTCAATGGGGGTTCACGCTGGCAAATGGGGGCTCGCCGATGGCCTGGGCTGGTTGGGTGGTGGCCGAAAATACTTGGGCTGGTCTGAGGCCGGTGCGTGCAGGGGTGGGGGACTGGTCTGGGGGGAATCGGCGCTGGCGAGAACAGCTCGCTGGTGCTCTTGGTCGTCGAAGGAAGTGGCC
Organism: Dryas drummondii; assembly: GCA_003254865.1. NCBI lineage: Eukaryota > Viridiplantae > Streptophyta > Magnoliopsida > Rosales > Rosaceae > Dryas > Dryas drummondii. Next base: position 920,572 of record QANW01007298.1, on the reverse strand, counting down.
GACGTCTGGGAGAGGTAGTGGCTGCGGTCAGGGTGGGGCCGGGCTGTGGCAGCTGTGTGTGCAAGTGGTCACGGGGGAGAGAAGGCCATGGGAGATAAGTATGGGGAAAGGGAGAAATAAAGGGAGGGAGAGAGAGAGAGTTGTAGAAAATTCTAGAAAGACAGAGAGAGATCCTCATTTAAAAATCTGATTTTCAAACCCAATTTGTCAATTTTACGAAATTGCCCCTCGCTTCAAACGTCCATATCTCTCAAACCGTAACTCAGATTGACGCGTGCTACGTGTCTATGAAATCGTGGGCTCGAAACCTACCCAACAGACCCAAAGTCAAAATCGAAAGTCCATTTATTTTAAAAGTCAACTTTGGGGTCAAGTCTAATTTAAAACGAAAATCCAAAATAAATCAAAAACATTTTATTTCTCAATAAATTCCCAAAATAATCACAATAAATTCCCCAAATCTTTAAAATACTTTTCGAAATAAAACTTAGAAAAATACAGGGTCTTACAAATTTTAAAACAAAACATTTTAAATTCAATTTAACTTTTAAATAACGTTAAATCAATTTCAGTGAAAACGTCGAATAAACTCTCAAAAACTCCCAAACTAATTTAAAAAATTTCCAAGGTCGCGAAAACTAAACTTACTTGAAACCCTTTTGAAACCAAGGTTAAATAAAAATTTAAACTTCCAGTAAAATTTGGGTCGGGTCGTTACAGGTCATCCAAGAAGTAATGTCGAACCTGAGAGAGGAAGCCCTTCCTTTGTTGCCTATCCTAATCAGCCGATATAAATTTTTGAGCCAAGTAATTAACTATGTCTGCATACCACGGAAGTGTTCGATGGAGAAAAGCTGCTCATCAGTGAAATGATCATTGATAGGAATCTCACCCCCTTTTTCATGTATTAACCAGGAAAGATGGTCTGCAACGACATTCTCAGCTCCCTTTTTGTCTTTTATTTCAAGATCAAACTCTTGTAGAAGAAGGATCCACCTTATGAGGCGTGGCTTGGCATCTTTTTTCGTCAATAAATATCTCAGGGCAGCATAATCAGAATAATAATTACCTTGCAGCCAAGAAAATAGCTTCTAAACTTTTCCAATGCAAAAATCACTGCAAGCAATTCTTTCTTTGTTGTGGAATAATTTAATTGAGCATCATTGAGAGTCCTACTTGCGTAATATATAACATGAGGAAGCTTTTTAACCCACTGCCCCAGAACAGCCTCTATAGCATAATTCGAAGCATCGCACATAATTTCAAAGGGCAGAGTCCAATCCGAAGCTCTTATGATAGGAGCTTGTGACAACTCAGCCTTAAGGGTGTTAAACGCCTTTAAGCACTCTTCATTGAAATTAAACACTGCGTCTTCGGCCAATAAATCACATAAAGGCTTGCTGATTTTTGAGAAATCCTTAATGAACTGTCAATAGAAGCCGGCATGCCCAAGAAAAGATCGAACTTCTTTCATTGAAGTTGGAGGAGGAAGCTTAGAAATCAGCTCCACCTTGGCTCTATCGACTTCAATCCCTTGTGAAGAAATGATATGACCCAAAACAATCTTCTTTTTCACTATGAAGTGACACTTCTCCCAATTTAAAACCAAGTTGGTTTCTTGACACCGTTGAAGTACTAATGAAAGATGATGGAGACATTCATCAAAAGAAGAACCAAATACAGAGAAATCATCCATGAATACCTTAATAAATCTTTTAACCATGTCGGAGAAGATACTCATCATACATCTTTGGAAAGTCGCTGGAGCGTTGCATAAACCGAAAGGCATTCGTCTATATGCCAAAGTGCCAAATGGGCAGGTGAATGTCGTCTTTTCTTAATCTTCTGGAGCATAGGAATATGGTTATACCCTGAATAACCATCAAGAAAACAGTAGTGACTGTGGCCTGCAAGTCTCTCGAGTATTTGATCAATAAATGGCAAGGGGAAGTGATCTTTCCGAGTGGCACTATTTAGCTTCCTATAGTCGATACAAACTCTCCACTCCGTGTAACGACCCAACCTAAACTTTCACTACAAATTTGAATTTTTACTTAACTTTGGTTTTACAAGGCTTTAAAAGAAATTGAATTGTGATACCTCGAGAATATTTTTTTTCCTTTAAATTTTCGCTAGAAATTTAAATATATATATATATTTTTTAGTAACCCATTTTGTTTCACGAAAATGGGTTTATTTGAATTTTACCTATTATTGTTTTATTTTATAAACGTGTTATTTTAAAAGGTTTAACTTCAATTTCGACTCAAATATTTAATTGGTTTTGGTCTTGTTGGGAAGGCCTTGATCTGACGAATATGTAGGCACGGATAGTTTGTTAATCGGAACTACGGATTCGTTTTGTACGAACGAGCAAGGGTTGGGGGTATTTTAGACTTTTACATTGTAGGGTGTTTCTAGAAAGGCCCAATTAAAAAAAAAATATCAGAAAATTCCCTCTCCTTCTACAACCCTCCACCTCTCTCTTAAAATTTTTCATTTTTCTCTCTCACTCCCGCACACCCCTCTCTCTCTCTCTCTTCTTTTTCCCGCACCCACCCCTGCGCACACCACCGGCCAGCACTGCAAGTCTCGCCGCGACCACCACCCATCAACCCAAAGCCACCGCATGACCCTCTCTCGCCGTGCAGACCACTCGCCGACGGCCCTAACAGCCAGCCTCCGCGCGCAGAAAAAAACAACTCAGAAAAATCTCAGCTGCCACCACCAGCCGTCGCCGGCCATTCCGGTCACCTGAGACCTCCGGTGAGTCTCCCCCAACGCCGACGACCTCCCCCAGCGCTCCTCCAGCCAGCCCAGCCACCTCTGCGCGCGAATCCAGCTCGGAAAAGACAGTTTTGACCGCCGGCTTCTCCTCCATCCTCCGACCAAATTCCGGCGCCAATCACCTTCTTTGTAGGTGAGTTTTCTTCCTCTTTCTTTGGGTTTCATTTCCTCTGGTTTGCTAGCCTAGAAAATCTTAAAAATTGAAACTTCAAATTATGGGATTTTAGGGCCATTTCGGGATTTCTTGGGTTTTTGGATTAGAGGGTGTTGTTGATGTTTATTGGATAAGTTTTATCTCTAGAAACTCCAATTTTGCAGTTAGAACTGAAAAGTTAGAGAAATGTTGGAGAAATGGTAAATTTTAGTTTTGTACCGCCACCTTGAGCAGTTTTAGCGGTGGTTTCAACCACCCAGCCACCACTTCTTTTAGATAATGTGAAAAACAAACCCTTACTGAGTTGGAATGTTTTTGGATAGGTGGACGCCCTTGGGTTGACGGAAATTTCAATTTGGATCGTAATTGAACACTTTTTAGATAACGAATTTACCCTCAGACGGTGTGGTCGATAGAGGTAGGTTATGTAGATTTATATTTGAGGTTTATAATTGGTTTTGGCTATTTCATTTATAGTTGGAAAGACGGAGTTATTGTAGAATTAATTTGAGACTTTTTAATACTAATTTCGTTCTAGGGAGAGCCTTTTGATCAAAGTGAACATCGGACGAGTCTCTTTTAAGTTGGGACTGGTTTTGGGACGTTTGGGGCGATGTTGGGTTGAGCCAAGGAGATTCGAAGAAGGAAGTAGTGCTTACGGGGTTATTATGCATGAAGTAAATAAATCCTCGGGTTAATTGATAAATGGGCGTGACAATTAGGTTCAATATTTCTTGTACACACTTTAATTATTATTGAGTCAAGACTAATTGAAATTATGGTTATTTTTTAGGTCAGACGACTGGGGTTCGCGACGATCCGGCGGAGGATCAAAGTTAGATTTTTTCACTGTGAGTGGACCTTGAATTTTAATAATTTATGTTTTTATGTGGTTTCAATTTCTTTGGCTTAACTTGAATTCATTTTGAGTTTTAAATTTTAAATGTCTATCAAATAATCATTTATATTAACTAAATACACTTATCTTGGATTTCATAAATTTCACAATCAAGAAATATTTTAGCGTGCTTTCATATATAAATTTATATTAAAAGTACGTACTATGATTTGGAATGGCGTATTTAATTTCAACTTGGTTATGGAAAGATCATTTATATTTCGTATTCTTCGTCTCAATGTTTATTTATATTTGTTATGGGATATTACAATTTAAGGAAATGTATTTTGATGAGTTTGGTTTTGTTAAGAAGAGTTTTGAAAGAAAAATGAAAGGATTTGAGATTTGGATTATGTGTTTATGAGTTATTGATTTTCAAAGCACCCACTTTAGTACCCTTCCAGGTTATCAGATTAGATCGGTCTTTGGGACCCATTGCGGCACACACATAGGCTTTGGGCCGTGTGTCGTGATGCTTGACCCTTTGGGGGTTGGCTCTGCGTGCACGTACGACAGAATTTATGACTCTGCATGCATATGACAGATTCTCGGCTCTGCGCATGTATGACAGATTCTCCGGGTAACTGACTTGGTGTGTTGTTGTATATGTATTATATGGTTTTATGGTGATAATTTATTTTAAAATTATAAAACTATTTAGAACTTTAAATATTTAAATTCTATTTGATAAATAGTTTATTTTCTATTTGGTTATGAAAACAAATTTTGAGCGAGTTTCTGAAAGCGTTTTAAAACTGGGGGATTTCAGAGAGTGATGTGAGGTCTTAGTACTAAATGTGGTTTTGAATGATTTTCTGAAACAGGAAGTTTACTTTATTTTCGTTTTCATTAAACTGTCCACTCACTGAGTTTGTCTCACGGTTTGTTTTGTTTTGTCTTAAATTGTCCCCCCAGGTAGTAGCTTTGGTGGAGGTCGAGCCAATAAGGTGGAGGCTTTCGCATCCATCNGTCGAGGCATTCGCATCCATCTCCCTAGTCGGACCCTGTAGGCGACATTTTATTCTTGTAAAAATTTCCTTGTAATAGAATAGGAGCTCTGATAACCATTCTACAATTTTAAGTTGGATTTCTGTGAAATTGCTGGGTCTGAGACCCTATTTTGGTTATGGTAGAGGTGGTTGCTGTTTAGAAGTGCTTTTTAACATGTTTGAAATTTCTGGGTTAGTCCATTTTCAGGAGAGGTTTTGCCGAATTTTCGGTAAGATTTTCCTTGAATTTGGATCCCGCAGGATCCTTCCGGGTTTCAGGGTGGAATCCGGGGGCGGTCCTGTCACCCCGTCACTAGTCTTTGTGGGATAAGTTCATTATTTTCATTCTTAACCACTGTTATTCCAGATTTCTTTGGTACAACTTGCACAGGACTTACCCATTTGCTATCTGAAATAGGATAAATAACACCTACATCTAGTGATTTGAGAACTTTAGCCCGTACCACTTCTTTCATATTGGGATTTAGACGCCTCTGAGCTTCCCTAGAAGGCTTAGAATCTTCCTCAAGATAGATTCGGTGCATACACATTGACGGACTAATCCCCTTAATGTCAGCAATAGTCCATCCCAAGGCTACCTTATGCTCCCTTAACACACAAACCAACTTTTCTTCTTATGTTCGATTAAGGTTAACGGCTATAATCACAGGAAGAGTCTCTGAATCACCCAAATATACATATTTTAAAGTCTCAGGAAGGGGCTTCAGTTCAAGTGTTGGAGGTTGGATGATGGAAGGAACGAGTTTGGCATGTGAGGATGACAACACTTTGAACTTAGGATGGCTTATAGGAGGGTAAGAGTTCACAGCTTGGAGTTCTTGGGCTGTTGGTAGTACTGAGACTTTGTTAAAATTCATGCCATGTTGAGTTATGCAAACTTCTAGAGGATCGGTGGAGCTTGATTCAATAAATGTATTCTCAATTATGCGATCCACAACTTCCACATGAAAACAATCATAAAGATCGATGGGTTTCTTCAAAGCCTCAAAGACCTGAAATTTTGCAGTAATATCTTGCACAGTCATGGTTAGTAACCCTTCTTTAATATCAATTTTTGTAACTGCAATGGCCATGAAGGGTCTACTAAGAATGATAGGTAGCTTACGGTCCGGAATTTTTACTTCTTCCATGTCCAAAACAATAAAATCAGCAGGGAGAATAAATTTATCAACTTTAACAAGTACGTCCTCAATGATGCCTCTTGGATATTTTACAGAACAATCCGCGAATTGTAGAGATATCGAAATAGGTTTCAGCTCGCCCAAACCAAGGTGTTCATAAACGGAATAAGGCATTAAATTCACACTGGCTCCCAAATCCAGTAATGCTCTGGCAAAATTCCTTGCTTGATCCAATCGTACATAGTACTGTAAAGCTGTCAGGATCTTTGAGTTTCGGTGGTAGTTTCCTTTGAAGCACAGCACTAACTTCCTCTGACAACATCACCTTTTCATGTTCATCAAATTTCCTTTTGTTGGTGCATAAATCCTTCAAAAACTTTGCATAAGAAGGAATTTGTTTGATAGCCTCTAGCAAAGGAATATTAATTTGCACCTTCTTGAATTGCTCTAGAATATCTCTCATGTTCTTCTCTTTCTTTGCTTTCTTTGCATGTTGAGGGAAAGGCAAAGAAGTTATTGGAGGGCTTGGCAAGGTATCTTGCTGCAATTGCTGCAATGGAGCGGCTTTAAAGCCCTGTTGGTCTGCATTGGAACTAAAAGACACTTGCTTGTTTGATTTGGCAACTTTAGCAAGGCTAGTTGCGTGCTTGTCATTGTCACGCCCCGAAACCCGGGTACGTAACAGAGGCACCTATCTTGAGAATACCAGAGACTACAACAACCAATCCCCCGGTGTTATAATCCCAAATATCCACAAAATAGGTTAAGCCTTTTGGTTTAGTAAAAATGGGTTGGATCAGAGTGCTTGAGTTTGCAGCGGAAAATTTATTCAGAAATAATTAATTTATAATTAAACCAACCCTCGGAGCTACTATTGTTTAGAGTAACTTCAAAGAAACTATTTATATAGACTCGATAATTTAAAAGTAGACAACCCAAGGACTCAGTGTATATACAAGATATGACCAAGGGTATATAAAGATAGTAAAAGGACACCAAGGACCTGCCCAAGGAAATATACTGACTAAACAGGAACACAGGAGTTGACAAGCTCGAGACCGCACCACCACCCCTCAATCGAGGCCGTCAAAGTCCACACGCGCAGCACCTGAGAGGGAGAAAAACAACAATGTAGGGGTGAGCATCACATACGTTCATTGCTCCCCCTCAGGGAACTCCCTGCTAGGTTTGAAAAATAGTTTGGGATAATTTAAAATCAAATGCACAACACAAACCAGTTGTCAAGCTTTGTAAAACGAGTAACATGCTCATACAGTTTTCAAAATACAGTTTTCCGGGCCCAAGTTC
>QANW01007298.1:878962-912914 GCA_003254865.1 Dryas drummondii | reverse complement strand
TTCGACAGGGATCAAGAAATTACCTATGGAGCTCAGAAATGATTTTTTTAAAACTTCACCAAAACATAGCCTTCACACTACTAGAATTGAAGAGCTCGTCGCCACGATCGCGTAGGCGAAATCGGATCGTCGATCGGAGCTCCAGAACTCAAGATAAACTCAAAACAAGATTGAAGAAGAGAGAGAAAGGAGGAGAGAGGAGAGAGAAGCTCTATCTTGGGAAGCGTGCGGCTGAAATGGGATGAAGATCAGCTGGTGTTCACGCCACTATTTATAAGGAGGGAGAGTGAGTCAACTCGGTTGACTCATCCGAGTTGACTGGGTTGACTCAAGTCAACCGTCACAAAATGGGCCAATGAGGAAGTGACACGTGGCATGTGCACTAACACTTGGCTGCACATGCAGCCATCAGATCTTGCTGCCATGCAGCGATGGACGCTCCAGATCGTGCCACGTGGCGCGATCTGGTGATTTCCTATTTTATTTTTCTTTTTCATATATTCTCCAACTTCAAAAATTAATTAAAAATAGTTCGGGACTCAGAAAAATACACCGAAAAATACTACGGACTCGTATCGACTAGTACTAATTAACTATGAGGTCAAATTACCAATTTGCCCTTTAGAAAAATTTCGAAAATTTCAAGCTCCACAAACTAAGAAAATTTAGGAAATTCATAAAATAATCTCCCGGACTCGGAATAATACGAGACTTGCACCGTTGGGTTCGTGAGTAGAAGTACTACCTTTTAAAGTTCTAACTTGGGTCAAAACCCTAGTCAAAGCTGGTCAAACAATTAAAGCTCAAGGTGAAAAAAAATTAAATTTTCCAAGAAATAAATTCTATAAAAAAAATTTTTGAAAATAAGGAAAAATTTGAAAATTTCCGGGTCTCACAGTCATGCTCATATTCGACCTTTCTGTCTTCCATCTCTCCATGATTTTCAAACTTGTTATCTATTATTTTTCCACTCCTCAAAGTGGTAATAGCTTGAACTTGCTCATTATTCCTTGGATTAGCTTCCGTTTGGCTAGGAAATTGTCCTTCTCTTCTCGCCAAACTACTCACAGCAGTAGCTATTTGACTTAATTGAACCTCAAGCTTCGACTGACTCTTCTCCAAAATTGATTGGCTTTGTTTCAGTGATGCTACCTCTTGTTTATAGCTTGACGTCTCCTTTACGAGCTGAGTTAACATCTTCTTGATAGAAGGGTCCTCTTGTTGCACTGGAGGAGCTTGATAAGATTGGTAATACGGCCTTGAAAAATTAGATGGTCCCATGGTATTCTGTGAGTTACTCCAAGAAAAGTTAGGATGTTGTTTTCACCCCGGATTATAAGTGTTTGAATAAGAATCGTTTCGCGGCCTTCCATTGAATGCATTGACCTCTTGCACATCTTCTAATGTAGGATTTGACGGACAATTTGCAGTGTCATGAGCAATGCTAGCACATAAAGTACATGGTTATGCCGTGACCTTGGTCACTAATGGTGCAAGAAGCTTTGTTAGAGCTGCAACCTGTGCTTCCAAACTTGTCCTAGAATTAACTTCATACATGCCTCCTTTCTTTGTTACTGGTGGAGCCGTAACTTGAGAATCTGTCATAGGAAGGTCCCAATGCTCAGAGTTCTCACAAATAGTCTCAAAAATATCGATCGCCTCATCTGCAGTTTTATCCATTAAGCTTCCACCCACCGTTGAATCGACCATACTCCTGCTTTGAGGTTTAAGCCCTCTATAAAAATATGGGACTTTCTGCTAAGTATCTATCCCATGATGAGGACATTGAAGATAAAAATCCTTGTAATGTTCCCAGCTTTCATGAAATTGCTCGTCGTCCAGTTGACGGAAACTCATAATGTTGTTCAACACAGCATTAGTTTTTCGAGCAGGAAAATATTTACTCATAAATTTCTTAGATAACTCTGTCCAAGAGTTGATAGATGCCACATGAAGAGAGTCTAACCAATTCAATGCCTTATCCCTCAACGAGAATGGAAACAAATGGAGTCGAACTTGTTCCTCAGTTATCTCGGCATAGCTGAATGTGGAGCAAATATTGAAAAACGTCTTGAGATGGTTGTAAGGATTTTCTTCTTCTTTTCCATGGAAGATGGCAAGAATTGAATGGTTTGTGGACGGATTTCGAAACGCTGCACAATGGGAGTTAAGACAATGCATGAAGGAGCACTATATTCCGCAGGGGTGGTGTAATCTCGAAGCTTCTTGGGTGGTTCTGGGTTAGGTAGTATTAGTTGATCCCCCATTATTGGTCATAAAATAGCCTTTCGTGTTTGCTGCCTTCGCAGATTACGGAGAGTGCGCTCAAGTTCGTGATCGATTGGAATGAGCGTTAAATTGAGCGATCGTCTCCCGTCCATACACTTTGTGCAAACTTGTACTTATTGACCCCCAAATTAAATGGACAAACAGAGAATACCAACTAATACTATAAAATACCCAATAAAATCCAAATATACTTTGTGCTATTTACCTCTGTTTCAAATGGATTGGCAGCAAATCCAAACTAATTAAAATCTCAAATTAAATATCAACTCATCAGAAGTTTGGAGCGGTTAATCGATGGGGCTCCGCTGTGGGCTGTCGTCAAAACAAAGATATGATACCCATTTGCTCTGCTCGACGGGAAGAGAGGGATTCTAGTGGCTGGAAGTCTTGGGTAGCGTCGACTCGGACTCAAATCGGTAGTGCCAACTTAGCTAATGGGTCGAACTCAGATCACCCAAAAACGTGATGGATCTTTGCTGTGAGGCTGATGGGCTTTGCTGAGAAAAGAAGAAAGGAACTTGCCGGTAATGCTGAAGTCAAAGATGGTGGTTTCGGCGTCGAGCTCGCCGTTGATGGAGCTTTGTTGATAAGAGAAGAAAGGAGAAAGATCGGATATCCTTTTGAGTTGAAAAAATTTCCGCTTGCTGCAAGTGAACAGGCCTTTTTGATTTGAGAAGAGATATCTACGTAGTTTTATTGCTGGTAGGAATGGATGCTAGAAAGAGAAGAAGCCCATTTCTTAGAGTAGATAATGGGTCCCACACCAATTAGCTTTCCTTGTCTTCTCCTTTTTCAATTTCAACCCCACTTGCTAAAATCAATCATGTGCACACGTTCTTTTTATTAAGAAAAGAGAGACTTCCTCTTCTTGCTAGCAAAGGACCTGATAAACGCAACAAAAAAAAAAAAATAGAAAGTTAGCCCATTTCTTAGTCCCGTAATGGAAAGGAAAGGTGAACCCAAATTTTTATTTTTATTATTATTATTATTATTGTTTTTTTTTCCTATTTTTTTTTTCTGAACTAAAATTATAACTCCTAAACTAAATGAAACTAGAAAGCAAAAAGAATTAGATGAAAATTAGAAATCCGAATTCTAAACTAAATTAAATAATCTCAGGCAACAACGCCAAAAACTTGATGAGTTGTCCTGCAAATATACAGGGTGGATGTAATATAGTATATGGAAAAAGGTTGTCATATCCACGAGAATTTTTTAATTTAATTCAAAAAGTTAAATTCCTTATTTAGATCTAATAAAAATAAACACAACTTGAAAATTAAAAATGACTTTGAGAAGATTATTGTGATGATTTATGATGAAAGCAAATGAAAACGCAAGAATTAAAAACAAGAATCAAGAACAATAATTAAACTAATGAAAATAAAAGATTATGGTTTAACAGTTAATTGGAAGAACTAAGGATTCGGAATCAACCACAAGCAATCTAGTTTAGGTTTTAATACATTCAACAAATTCCTTTGATTCTTTAGATAATAATTCTCGTATCTAAGTTCCTCTCAAACACTTAGACCATAGTTTTCCTTAAGTGCATGATTCTTTCCTTCTCAGGCAAAGGTTGTATACCCTAACATGCAATTTATCCTTCTCAGACATAAATTTAACAAGTAGGATTCATTACGCTTTAGAAAATAAGAAAACCAAGCAAGTCATTATTCTCTCTCGAGCAACAATGTAATTTACCACACTCAACCACAAGAAGCTAATTCAAATTATATTGCCTCTTAGCCTCAAATTCAACTTCAAATTTACTAGATGCAAAACCCTAAGGTGCGCAGTCAAAGAACTTAACAAATAGCAACAATTTAAACAGTGATTAAGCATTCATCTAAAAGAAACTAGAAATCTATTGAATAAATATTAAAAACCATAAACATTCATGCTAGGGCATCATCCTATCCCTAGAAAAAAAAGTTTAGCTACTCATGTTTAAAGAAAACATAATTAAAAATCTAGAAAGCATTAAAAACTTATGAACTATGACAACGGATGGAAGAAAACAATGATGGCAACTACTTCTTGTCTCTCCCTCTTCAAAAAAACTTCTTTAAGAAGATGATCTCCTCCCTTTAAATAAGAAATAAATCCTTTTCTTATTTGGTAAAAATTTTCCTTGTTGGACTTGGATTATTTTTATGATGGGTTGTCATTGATGATGTAATGCCCCGAACCTCAAGCCCATAAAAATACTGAACGTCAAATCTTTTAAATCTGTTTTCTCTTTCCTTTGAGCCATGCACATAAATATAAATAAATAAATTTCTTTCAAATAAAAAATTTATGTAAAACCTCTATATAAAAACATTTAAACAAAACAAAGTGGGTCCCACTATCTTGACTTTTCCTCACTGCCTCCTCAGCCTGCAACCTGCAAAATATAAACCCTACACCACATCCATGGTGTATCGGATTATACAACAAACCTAGTAAGCTCGAAATCTCATATGAGTGAAATGACTTAAACAAATATCCTCAATAATTCTTCAATTCACAATAAATTCCACCAATAATAATAATAATCTTTCAGCAAATCAATTGCCTAATCGTTAACTATTAACCTCAACCTCAAATCATTCACATCATAATTAACAACCTCAATGCATAAATCACCATCAGTTTCATCCTCAAGATTCAAGCCTAGACTTACCAAGTCCTAGCCAAACTAAATCCTAACAAACAAATGCATACAAACAAACAAGGCAAACAATCAAACTATCTAATTTGACTACATCGCTCTTTGAAATCTCTCAGTTTTAAAACCATTTCTCAAATCCATTTTTAAATCATTTCAAAACTGTAAATCAACCTCTGAAGAACAAATAATACTCTCAAGCTGTAAATCTATTAAAATGTTTGAAATAAAACACAATGCCTTACTAAAACTGTCATTTAAAATATTTACTGATGTAATATCATTTCTCAAAATACTCCAGAACTGAAAACTCACATCACACTAGTACCCGGGGAACTGCTGGTCATACACTGCCGAGTCATCTCTAGGCAAGTGCAGAGCAATATGTGATGCTGGTCATACATCGCCGACTAGGCAAGTGCAGAGCAATATGTCATGCTAGTCATACACCGCCAACTAGGCAATATGTCATGCTGGTCATACACCGCCAACTAGGCAAGTGAAGAGCAAATGTTGGTCATACACCGCCAACTAGGCAAGTGCAGAGCGAGTGCTGGTCATACATCGCCGAGTCATCTCTAGGCGAGTGCAGACCAAATCTATACCTGCTGAAAGGGGGTACTAATATGGCTGTTTAAAACTGCTTTTGGATATCTCAATAAACCACATCTCAGGAACACTCATCTAGATAAAAACTGAAATATAATTCTTTCCAAAAATTCGTTAAATAAAATCATTCTCAAATCATGAAAGCTGCTAGATCTAAATCATTTCCAAAGGACGAAATTTCAATAATAAAACTTCCCCAAAATAATGCCAAAAACCATTTCCAGAAACTATCCATACTCGATTAAATCGAGAAAAGAGTTGAATTATTAAATGTGCAAAACAATTCGGAAACCAAAAGTCCACTCACAGTCTACTCCGAGCTACACCAAATCCTTTCCAAAATTGATTTATACTCACAACCCCTTACTTGTTTGCCACTCAAATCATACTATTACTTCCTCAAAAATTAATTCGATCAATTCTGTATAATAATTGCCTAGTCATCATTCATTTACCTCGACAATAACATTTATTCTCTAATTCAGCAATTATCGTCATAACATCTCTATAATTCACAATTAATCCCTTAGTCTCAAATACTCGTCGCTACATTTTCATGATTCAAATCCTACACTTAGCCTCCTCTAATATAAAGCAACAAATCACACAAATACTCACCGAGACGCAAACAGACCATGGAATTGGCCTCTGGATGTTCTGGGGAGGCTGATTGACAAGGAAAACCACCCAACCCGCCGCCACAAGTGGCGGAGCTGGCGGTGGCAGCGGCGGTGAAGCGGACCAAGAGGATAAACTTTCATAACTGGGTCGACAGCCAAAAGTTGCTGGAAAAGCCAGAAAATCTAGGAGAAGGCTCGGCTTCTCAGTCTTCGCACCACCGTGTACAGTGGTCATTGGCATGAGGGAACGGCACAGAAAGGCTCACCGCGACGAGGGGAAGACAACCCAGGTGGTCTGGGGTCGCGTCGTGGCCGGAAAACGCAGATCGCCGAAGGAGGGTTCGATCTGATTCGGAGCTGGGTGTCTCGGGTCTGGGGTTTTCTGGGTTGATGGCGGCCATTGGGAGGAAGAGGAGAGGGAGATGATTCCATCGTCGCCAATCTCGCTGCCATCCGCCGTCGGACGGCCGAGAAATCGAAGAGAGAAATAGGGCGAAGTCGGAAGGAGAGAGAGACAGAGAGAAAAGAGGGATCGGGGAGAAAGAGGGATTGGAGAGAGAGAGAGAGAGAGGAGAGAGAGAGTGAGAGAGAGAGATTGTTTGATTTAGAAAGGGAAAGAGTAGCTAGCTAGTCTGAGAAATGGGNGAGAGAGAGAGAGAGAGAGAGAGAGAGAGAGAGAGAGAGAGAAAATGAAAATAAAATAAAAGCTGGTTTTTTTTTTAAATCCCTTAAATGCAATTTTACAAAATTGCTCTTCACTTTGAACGTCGGTAAAATGCAAACTGTGACTCCGATTTACGCGTGCTTCGTGTCTACGAACTCGTGGACTTAAGACCTTTGTAACAGGACCAGAGTCAAAATCAAAATCTCATTTGTTTTAAAAGTCAACTTTTGGTCAAACCCAATTTAAAACAAAAATTAAAAATTAAATCCAAAACCTTTTATTTCACAAATAAAGTCCCAAAATCCTTAAAATAAATTCTCAAAATATTTAAAATAAATCTTTGAAAAATACGAGGTCTCACAGATGATTTGGCACCCAAAGTCCCAACAAAAATAGGATTAGACCTTAAAAAATAAACCTGGATCCCTCTAGATACTTCCCAAATGCACATAACATCAATTGGGCTCTAAGAAAGAAATCTAAAAAGAATTACTTTGCATTTACGTACAAAATTTTCTGCCTAAACTGCCTTCACTCAAATAACCATAACTTCTCCTAGAAAAATGCAATCACGAACCGTAAAATTCCTCGGAAAGCTAACATCCGCATCTTTCCAATGGTATAAGGCCCGACATATGGTTTGCTATGAGGAGGTGCAGTTTATTCCACGAAGTTGACTGATCTGCCCAGTAATTTCTACTCCGAAAATATCCCTTTCTGCTTTATTTTCTCCTCTTTGCTCTTCAAACCTATAAAAATACAAAATTAAATTAAAACGAACTAAAAATACTCAAAAACATAACAATAATCCAAGAACAAGAGTATAAAAATATATGAAATAATGGTCAAATCAATCTCCGATGCCTAACCTCTACAACTTTGATTGAGCTAATTGTTTGCATGGATGATCTTTAAATGGTGGACTAATAAATGAACAGTTTGGATCGTTGAAATCACGATCAAGATATGAGCTTCTACAATGGTTGGTGCAAGTATAAGGACAACAAATACATATTCATATTTAGCAGAAGAAGTTGAGGGATCTCAGAATGTTGCATGGCTTTACGAAGAGAGATTGTTACAATCTTGTTAATAGGGAGAAAAATATTATGATTGAAGTAGGTAATGCTCAAAGCTTGATCGACCTTTTTAAGCACAAGCAAGATGAAGATCCTATGTTCTTTTACACAGTGCAAGTGGATCAAGAAAATCGAATGAAAATTTTTTTTTTGGAGGGACGGAAGGTCAAGAATTGATTATGAAGCTTTTGGAGATGTAGTAGTATTTGACACTACGTATCAAACAAATAGGTACAATATGATTTGCACTCCTTTTGTGGGAGTTAACAACCATTGGAATAATGTGTTGTTTAGTTGTGCTTTTTTATTTGATGAGACAACCGATACATTTTTTTGGTTGTTCAAGACATTCTTAGAATCAATGGGAAGTCCGAAGCCTAAGACTATTTTTATAGCCCAAGCTCAAGCAATGTCAAATGCCATTGGGATGGTTTTTCATGGGGTATGTCACCGTTTATGCATGTGGCACATATCACTAAATGCAGTAAAAAATTTGAAAAGTCACTTTGGAAACCCTAAGTTTAAAACTATGTTCAGCAAGTGTCTTTATGGGTGTGAGACAGAATTGGAATTTCAGTCTGCTTGGGATGAATTAATTATAACGTTTAACCTTGCAACGAACAAATGGTTGGAGGCACTATATAACCTTCGTGCACAATGGTGTCCGATCTTCAGCCAAGATACATTCTCTATTAGAATAAGATCTTTACAAAGAAGTGAGAGCACAAATAACGTTTTTCATCGTATGTCTACTAAAATGATGAGTCTTACTTATTTTGTGCATCACTATGATAAAGAAGTAGAACATATGCGTTCAATTGAAGCAGAAGAAACTTTCCGTTGCAATTAGGGTCTACCTTCCAAAGTTGCCAAACGTAGTGGAATTTTAAATCATGCTGCTAGCTACTATATACACAAGAAAAAATTTTAAATTATTTGAGAAGGAGTTTGTTGATAGCTTGGGAGTAGCAATGCATGAAGTTGGAATTGATGGAACAATCTACACATTTGAGCTTAATGAGGAGGGTGATAAAAGATTTTACGTTGTCCAACTAAATTCTTTAGGCTGCATTATCTATTGCAGTTGCAAAATGTTTGAATCTATGGGTTTGTTGTGTCGTCATGCTCTGAGGGTGTTAAATGAGAAAAATTTTACACAAATACCAGATCAATATACATATTGAAGCGTTTGACAAAAGATGCAAAAACAGGATTGTAAAAACAAGAGTATGGTGGAGCATTACAAGTAAAGGATAAACCATCAATGACATTGCGTCGAAATAATTTGATGCGAATAGCTTATGGTATATTAAGTAAGGGAGCAGAGACAGATGGTGCCAGTAAAATTGCGCTGCAAAAATTGAGAGAGATGGAAGAATTAATTGACAAAAAGATGATGAAATGAAAGAAAGCACTGAGGTTTTGAATGATGATGCTCTTACTACTCCTAATGAAAATGATTGGTCATTTGATCGGACACCAATGTTGAATCCTCCATGTGTGAGGCCTAAAGGAATAAGTAATGCTAGATTGAAAAACCATTTGGAGAAACGAAAAAAAGAAAACATCAAAAGCTCATGTCTCATCTAGTAAGAAAGTTTTCACATATATATCAGTTTCTTTTTATTTTATGGAGATATAATTTCATTATTCTCTTTTAATTAATTAGTATTCACAATAATAATAATTGTTACTTTGTTTTGCAGAGAAGATCAAGCAATTAAGCATTGTAGGTTCTTCACCTATACCAAGCAGTATAGGTCCTTCACCTATACCAAGCAACATAGGTCCTTCACATACCTTAATTCAAGAACCGCAAAGTTGTCCTATATAACTTATTTGGTGTACCCACAAACTTTAATAATCAGGTATGACTTTTAACAATTTTATTTTTAATTACATTATTGGCCAAAGTAATAAAGCGAATTGAGTTCCTCAAGATAATTCATCTAAGGTTTGATGTATATATTTATAACAAAACTTACAAAGTATTATGTACGAGTATGACTTTACAAACATATCAGATAGCTAACAAGACTTATCAGATAACTATTCTAGAGTTGCAAAGAAACACAAATAATATGAATAAAAACCCACATGCTACAATTACAAGGATAAAAAGATAACTATGAAGACTGGCCTGGGTTGAGAGATGATGGGCTTGGATCTTCTTCTTTACGCCCCCGCAAGCTGAATGGGACTGTTCGAACAAGAAGCTTGGATGCCAGTTCTTGAAATCAAGAGGAGGGTAAACCTTTAGTCATGATGTCTGCAATTTGATCATGAGAAGAGACAAACTTAACAGCAATTTCATTACGAACCACCTTGTCACGAATATAATGATAATCCACTTCCACATGTCTGGTGCGAGTGTGAAAAATAGGATTAGAAGCAAGAGAAATAGCACTGACATTGTCACACTATAAACAAGGTTTAGAGAGAGGCAAATGAAGATCACGAAATAAGTGACGTAGCTAAGATATAGAAGCAGCAGTATATGCAAGCTGCCTATATTCAGCCTTTGTACTAGAACGAGAAATACCACGTTGTTTCTTGGATTGCCAAGCAATTAAATTAGGTCCCAAATAAAGACAATAACCACCAGTAGATATGCGATCATCTGGATCACCGGCATAATCCGCATCACAAAAATCATTAATACGCAAAGAGTCAGGAGTATAAAGCAGCCCATGAGAAAGAGTACCCTTCACATAACGAAGAATTCGTTTCACAACAAGCCAATGAGTGGTTGTAGGAGCATGGAGAAACTGACACTTGATTAAGTGCAAAAGTGATATCAGAACGAGTAATGGTAAGATATTGAAGAGCACCCACAGCACTCCTGTAAGAAAACGGGTCAGCCAAAGGAACACCATCATGAATACTAAATCGATTTGTAGTACATGGAGTAGAAACAGGTTTCGCATGAACTATGTCAGTTTTGAGAAGCAAGTCACGCACATATTTCTCTTGATTTAGAAACATGCCAGTAGCAGATCGTGTAACAGCAACACCTAAGAAATAATGCAAATTTCCAAAGTCTTTCATAGAGAAAAGACGCCCAAGCTGAGATATTAAATTATTAATAGTAACAATATCAATTCCAGTAATAAGTATATCATCCACATAAATAAGCAGATAAACCACAACAGAACCATGATGATACGTAAAAAGAGAAGGATCCACAGAAGAAGGCTGAAAACCCAATTCTTCCAAATAAGTAGAAAAGCAAGAAAACCAAGCCCTTGGTGCCTGCTTAAGACCATAGAGAGAACGATTAAGTTTACAAAAATAATTAGGTTTTTCCAAATCCTCAAAACCACGAGGTTGTTTCATATAAACATCCTTTGAAATGTACCTATGTAAAAATGCATTTTGCACATCTAATTGCTTAACCGGCCAATTAAAGTGAACTGCAAGTGCCAAAACCAAACGGATAGTGGTATGCTTGACTACAGGACTGAAAGTCTCACCATAATCAATGCCTTCCTGCTGATGAAAACCATTTGCAACCAAACAAGCCTTATAGTGTTCAACGGAACCATTAGAATTGCACTTAATGCGAAAGACCCATTTATTTGGAAGAAGGTTAACATTAGAATGAGGCGGAACCAAAGTCCAAGTGCCAGCTCGTTGAAGAGCATCAAATTCAAGTTGCATGGCCTGATGCCAAACCTCATGCTTGTTTTCCTGCAAGAAAGAATTAGGTTCTACATCAATATTGTTAGACAAAGATGTTAATGCCCACTTAGAATTAGGCTTAACAATTCCATCCTTACCACGAGTCTGCATATGGTGTGTATTGGTGATATGTGACAAACCATTACCAGGATTGGAAGAAACGTGAGACAAATGTGGTGATGCAGCTATCGGACTGGAAGAACTATCCACGGATTCTCCACCCTCAAAAACTGGGGCATACTCATGTAGAGAGGCTGGGGAACGAAGGATGGGTGACTGGAAAGGTAAACAACCACGAGAAGGACTAACCCGTGGAGAAGAACCTGTGGAGTCGATGGGAGACAACTTAGGCCTAGCTGTGGAAGTAATAGTCTGAACAAGAGAGTAATTTTGAGAGTCAGAACCGAATGGGGCTGAATTAGAGGTAGGCGCAGAGGATAAGAGTGGAGAGACGTGAGCTGGCAGAGGCATCACCTGGTCAAATGAGGAAGAAAAGAGAAGAGCATTAGAAGAAACAGAAGATTGCAATTTAAAAGGAAACAAGGTTTCATTAAACTAAACATGTTGAGATAAATAAATCCTACCTGTGGCATGATCAAGACAACAGTAACCTTTGTGATTTAAAGAATAGCCAAGGAAAATATATCGTTGAGAGCATAAAGCAAACTTTCGAGAATTGTAAGGACGAAGATAAGGATAGCATGCACATCCAAACACTTTAAAAAAAGAATAATCAGGCTTGCGATTAAACAATTTTTCATAAGGAGATAAATGATGAAGACGATAACTGGGCATACGATTAATAAGAAAAGTGGCAAAATGCAAAGCATTGACCCAATAAGATAAAGGTATGTGGGCATGAGCAAATAAAGTTAAAGTCGTATCAATGAGATGACGGTGTTTTCTCTCAGCAACACCATTTTGTTCGGGATGATGAGGACAACTAATTTTATGAAAAATTCCATTATCTTGTAAAAGAGCCTGAAACCGAGTACTCATATACTCACCACCCCCATCACTTTGTAGACTTTTAATAGAAGAAGAAAAATGATTAGAAACATATTTAAGAAACGTGCAAAACACATCATAAACCTCACTTTTCTTACGTAGTGGAAACACCCATGTGTATTTAGTAAAATGATCAACAAAGTTAACATAATAAAGAAAACCCTCATTAAATAAAATAGAAGATGTCCATGCATTAGAGTGCACTAATTCAAAAGCAAAAGTTGCAGTAAAATTTGAAGTACCAAATGGGAGCTTTGTAGATTTCCCAATGGGACAAGAGCCACAAAAAGACATATCCTTTATTGAAGAACCTAGACTAGAACTTAAAAATTGTAAAACACCAAAAGAAGGATGTCCTAAATGCTCATGCCACTGATTTGCATCAACTTTATTGGATTGATAAGCTTTGAATTTAGAATTGGGAAGATTGATGGGGTAGAGACCATCTTTACTTGAGCCTTGGAAAAAGGATCCTCCCTGAAGTTTGATCCTTTAAACAAAAGAAATCAGGAGAAAGTATGAGATCACAATTATTGTCCTTAAGAAATTGATGAATGGAAAGAATATTAGCAGAGGCATATGGAGAATAGAGAAGATTAGAAAGTGAGAAGAATTTATAATTATGAATAAAATTATGAGAACCGATCTTATGAATATCCAAATCTGAACCAGTAATCACACCACCAACAGCTTCTTCATGGAAATCTCTTGGCTGGTGAAGATTGTCAAGATTATGAGTAATGTGGGCATTAGCACCGGTATCCAACAACCATTGATTCGGATCCTGCCCACCCTGTGTAGTAGCAGCCATAGCAGAAAGTTTACTAGTAGGAACCTTTCCTTCATAAGCATGGTTCATGAGTTGATAGCAATCAATAGCAACATGACCAAGTTTCCCACAGATTTCGCACTGAGGACGCCCAGAAGAATGAGAGAAAGCAGAGTTGGAGGGACTGCCAATTGATGTACTGGAGGAAGAGGATCCGTGTGGTGCAAAACCAAGAATGGTGGCGTTGGAGGAGTTGCGAGCACCAAAGGAACCTGTACTACTAGAACCGGCTACAAACATTCATGGAGCAAATCGCCTGTGAGAAAAATACTGATTGGCAGCAGGTCCTTGCGCAAACACTGGAGAAGAATCAACAAAACGAGTACCTTGGTAAGAATGAAACCCTCGGCCACCAGTATTGGTTAAACAATTATTGAAACTACCACGTCCTCCACGACCTCTGCCACGATTGGCTGCCATAGCTTGCAATTGTGGTTCAATTTCGTGACTGAGAAGACCTTGATTCCGATAATGTCTTTTAGTAGTTAAGAGCAGCGACTCAAGACCCTCAACTGAAATCAAATCATCACGAGCTTGAGCAGAACTTACAACATTGTCATACAAAGGACCAACGCCATCCATAATAATATAAACAAGTTCATTTTCAGGAACACGTTGTCTTGCCACAGATAATAGATCGAAAAAACGATTAATTTTTTCGAAATAGTAGAAACAGAAGCATCACCTCGAGTGGTGCGCATCAACTCATTGCGCAAGGCCAAAATTTGGTGCTGGGACTGAGAGGCATAACGGGCTTCAATTGCTATCCTGGTATCATGTGCACACGTGCTGAGAGCAACACCACCCAAAATAGGTTCAGACAGAGAAGTATTGATAAAACTGAGAACAGTCTGGTATTTCTAAATCCAGTCTTCAAAAGCCGGATTCACCACATCATCTTCAAGGAAAGTAGGCAGACACTTCTTAGAACCATCAACAAAACTCCACAAACCTCTGCTTTTGATAAGTGGTGTAACCTGAGCACGCCAAGCCAGGTAATTATGTTTAGTGAGTGTGACAAGGACAGTAGGAAAGGCTGAAGACATGACCGTAGTAGTAGTAGTGGTCATAATTAGGTTGGCAGTGGTGATATTATACGGAATGGTATTAGATGATGTTGGAGGGGGAATAAGTGTGTCAATTTGGCTAATAACTGGGGTTTCAGAAGTGGTAGACATGATAACTTAAGAAGAAAAGAAATAGAAAAGGAAAACTGTGAGAAGAGAAAAAGAAATATAGCTAGTCGTGTGATTGAAGGCTCTGATACCATAAAGCGAATTGAGTTCCTCAAGATAATTCATCTGAGGTTTGATGTACGTATATATTTATAATAGAACTTACAAAGTATTATGTACGAGTAGGACTTTACAAACAGATCAGATAACTAACAAGACTA
Source organism: Dryas drummondii (assembly GCA_003254865.1). Taxonomy (NCBI): domain Eukaryota; kingdom Viridiplantae; phylum Streptophyta; class Magnoliopsida; order Rosales; family Rosaceae; genus Dryas; species Dryas drummondii. The sequence continues at coordinate 898,086 of QANW01007298.1, read as the reverse complement.
ACAAGACTTATCAAATAACTATTCTAGAGTTACAAAGAAACACAAATAATATGAATAAAAACCCACATGCTACAGCCTACAATTACAAGGATAAAAAGATAACTATGAAGACCGGCCTAGGCTAAGAAATGATGGGCCTGGATCTTCTTCTTTAAGTAAGACTTTTCCATTGGGTAGTATGAGTTTTGTGAGCAGCAGCATGTGTCTGCATTTGTTGCATTACATCTCTTTGCCTAAATATTATTATCATTAATATACGCAGCTTTATCCAACTATGAGTTTGTCATCAACTAGTGCTCGTGCATATTTGCCTCCATCTAATCAGGTAAACTAATTTTTAGGTGTAAAACTAATGTTTATTTTTTAACTATCTAACCCTGGAAATTTAATAGTGTAATATATTCTTCTAGGATTCCAATTCTACTACAACATATTATCAACCCAATATAACTTTTAGTCCGTAATTTATACCACCCAATTATAGCAAAAAATTTGTTGCCGCACCCAGCCATTACCCAACAAACCAGCCGCACCCTAAACACAGCCTACCAATAGTTTAGGCTTCATAATTACTAGAATTTACATCTATGCCATTAACCAAGCCCACAGCCCACANCCCCCCCCCCACGATTTCTGATTCCATCACGAAAGCAGTTTCAGAACCCACTCCCCCCTCCGAAAACAGTTTCAGAACCCACTCACTCTTCAACTTCCGCCACTCACCCCCCACGATTTCTCATTCCGAAATCTACTCCTTCTCCTACAAACCAACACATATATTAGCTGAAGAAACCAAAATCGACAACAAACATAAAGAATTTTTGCAGAAAAGGTAAGTGTACATAATTTTTTTCACGGTATTCTGGGACATAAAAATTTGTGGGTATTCTGGGTAAGTGTACTAATGTAACTATATTTGAATTGAATTTGTGTTTCTTATGCAAATTTGTAGGGTTCTAAAACTGTGACTACTTTGAGCAAGGTCACTAGTATATTCTAATAACTGTGACTACTTTCAAAATTGCAGGGTTTAAAAAATGGCAAAGGGGAAGCAAGCAACAAAACAAAACAAAGCACCGAAACATAAGGTAAAACGACAAAAAACAATTGCAACTCAATTTCTAAATAAGAACAGTTTCACTTAGTGTAGGAGGAAATAGTTTCACTTGGTGTTGGAGGAAACAGTTTCACTAAGTTGCATAATGTAATATGGTTTCGTGATTTGACTGATGTAGTTTCACCTAGTTTATGCAAGTTGCACAAATTTATGTAACTATAACCAAGTCTAGGAGGAAACAGTTTCTCTTAGTCTAGGAGGAAACAGTTTCACTTAAAGTAGGAGAAAACAGTTTCACTTAGTGTAGGAGAAAACAGTTTCACTTAGTGTAGGAGGAAACAGTTTCACTTAGTGTAGGAGGAAATAGTTTCACTAAGTTGCATAATGTAATATGGTTTCATCATTTGACTGAGCTAATTTCAAGCAGATAATTGTTCTTGATATAAATTCACTATAATTATCCATTTACACATAAACAGTTTCACCATAATTATCCATTTGCACATGTTTACTTTACTTTACTATAAATGCAATGTAACTGAATATGGGACTAGGAAATGTACCTGGACATGTTTCTTATGTTTGAGTATACCTTGACATGTTTCAATTCATAGCATATCCTAATAAGTGTAACTGTTTAAACATTTATAGAGTCAGAAAAAATCACCAACGAAGGACGCTAAAAGGAATCCAGGTATACAATACCGATCTAACCTGGTGAGCTTTTTGAATATCCTCCAAAGCATCAAGCCTAGTCTACAGCAGAAGCATCTGGACAAGTTAAAACAGACTCCTTTTTGGACTTTTTTCGATGCCTGCAACAGAGGATTAATAACAAAGAAAGAGCACAGGAAATCAGACCAACAGATCCACCAAATCCTCAGCTTGTATGACACAAGGGCACACAAATTCAAAATTGGGGGAAGATCTGAAGCAATTGAAGTTGAAGATGTTGCAAAGATGTTTGGGTTGCCAAGTCATGGAAAGGAAGTACAAATCGACAACTATGGCTGCACAAGATCTGATTCAAGTTTTGTAAAGAGATGTTTCAGTGAAGACATAAGAGTGACCAAAAAAGAAGCTGAAAATGCACTTACAAAAGCCCTTCAAGAAGACAGAACGGATGATGTGGTGAGGCTGATTGTTATCTTGATGTTAACTATCATCTTCTTTGCAAATTCGGGGTACACACTTGCATGGAATTTAATCTCCTCAATAGAAAACATCAAGAAAATGAAATCGTTTGCATGGGCAAAAGCCATAAGAGATTTCTTGAGAAATAATTTGAGGAATAGTCCACAGGGCAGTTCTGTCAGTGGATGTGTTATAATGATTTTGGTACGTAATTACATTTTTCTGTTTTTTATTAACATTATTTTACAATATGTTCATATGATTGTAACTGTATCGTTATTTATTGTATCTTCACAGTATTGGTTTTGTGAGAAAACTAGAGTTATAAAACCAATAGAAGGAAGAGAAAACATGAGTCCAACAATTGTAAAGTGGGACTTGTTGAAATTGATTGCAGCTTTGAGAAAGACAAAACTTGCAGATATAAAGGTAAAAATTTCTATTCTAATTAAGCTGTAATTGTATTATTAATATACTGAAACTGTTTTCTCAATGATACTAACACTAATGTAAATGTGCAGTTTGCAGAAGAAGATGTTGACAGTAGTAATGAGGATGATGATGATGATGATTTTGAAGAAGACATGTCATTAGTACAAATGGTAAGTGAAAAAAACATTATCTATACTGAATCTGAAATTATTGTATTGTAACTATTATTGCAATACCTTATATTGCAACTATGCAGATGGCAAGAAAGAACTTAAGGATCAGGCGAAGAAATACAAACCAAGAGGGTCCAAAAAAGAAACACAAAGTACTGGATGAGGCTGCAGAGAAAGATGAGGGAAAAAGCGATGGTGAGGAAGGAAGTGACGATGAGGAAGAACAGCAGGGTGGACACACTGAAACTGAATCTGACGAGGAGGATGAGGGAAAAAGCAATGATGAGGAAGGAAGTAAGGATGAGGAAGAAGAGGAAAAGAAAGATGAGGATGAACCTGTAGAAGAAGAAGATGAAAATGAAGAAGAAGGGAATGAGTCTGACAGCAGTGCAACTGAAACTGAATCTGATGCTGCAACTGAAAATGAAGATGTCGAAGGTGGAGACCAGACAGGCGGCAATGATGTTTTTCGAGACATTGTTGGCTCATTGGAAGATCATTATCTGAGAGAAAGGGAAGAAAATTATAGGCAAATTAAAGTTCCACATGGAGTCGAATATCAAAGAATATCGACTCAAGAAATGCTGGCAGAAGAAATGACTGAGAATGAGGAGCTTACACGAGAAAGGAATGATCTAAAACATCAATTCAACATGCTGAAAGAGGAAGCTGACAAACTTCGTGAACAGTTACAGGAAAAAAATAGAGAAAATGAAGAACTGAAGCACATGTTGCAAATTGAAAAACAACAAAATTCTGAAGTTGAATTTCAGATGCAAATGTTGCATGCTACAAATGCATCTCTAAATGAACATGTAAATGGATTGAATGAACAAGTGAAGGGAATGAGTAATGACCTTTTGGCAATAGCGACTGAGAACTGCAGCCTAGAGCTTCAGATCAAGAACCTAGAAGACATCCAAAGTGAAATAATCCACATCAAGAACGAACTCATCAAAGAGGTAGAGTTCTTGAAGGAAAAGAATACTCCTGAAACTCTCTGCCAGGCATTAAAGATATCAAATAAGCATTTCATCCAAAACCTGTCAGCAATATTACGGATGAAACAAAGAAAGAGGAAGAAGTTGGAGTACCCTGAATTCGATTATGACTGTGGAAAGAAAAAGACAAGGACCACCATCAAAACTGCCGAAGTTGCAATGCCAATTTCACAAGTGGGTCCTGATGATGTTGAGGAACTCGACAACACTCAAACCACTGAAACTGTTGAAACCACTGCAACTGTTGATTCAGCAGTAGTAGATCAAAAGAGGAGAAAAATCCCATGGGGCAGATGTGCAGTGTACAAGATGATGGAACCTGAATTGAAAGCACAAATCATATATTACTGGAAAGAAGCTGAATTTGAGTAAGTCAAATAAACTCCATCTTTTTACATATGAAGTTTCAGTGCAATACTAGACTGAAACTGAATCTTCACACTGCAATTGAATTTATACTGTAACTGAAATTGTTTTCTTTATCAAACAGTGAATTCTTTTGGTGTGGTAAACCTGGATGGACAGTATCACGCGAGGATGTGGACCAGTTGATCAAAGAGCATGATGTGGCAAATACTGTAAGATAAAAGCATGAAAGTAACACATGCTCAATTTCATTCTTCTATACTTCTTCTACCTTAAAATACTAATTTCTAACATTGAAATTCATCACAAAACATAGGTTGTCGACTCATATAATCACATATTGCAAGAAGAGCTACAAGAAGGTGGTACATTCATTTTCAGTACTTATGCCTGGGTAAGAACTGAAACTGCATTATTTATTTCTACTATTAATTCTAAATGTGTATATGTATGCTTATCAAATTCAAATCTATTTTTCTTGAGAACATCAGAGATTTTTGGAAGAGAAAAACGACAATGGCATCGTTGGATTCCTTTTGAAAGAATTGTTGCAACGCTTGCCAAAATATGACAAATTCCTGTTTCCTATGCTATCTACAAAAAAGAGCCACTTCACACTACTTATGCTTGACTTGAAGAATAGAAAGTGGACGCATTTCAATTCCCTCAGATCAAGTAATGTGAACGGAAGTGATGTATGCTTTGAAAATGCAAAGTATTTGGTAAGAAACAAACAAAATGTATATTAACATTAAATTACACTAACATATGATTCATTCAGTTACACTGACATATGTTGTCTTAAACATGCAGAAAGATTACGTGGATCAATTCCTCACAGAATCCAAAAAGAATGCTGCACAAGATTTAGCTAAAGGGACAAGGAGGCAGAATCTAGTGAAACAAATAGGTCCAATTTCCCTAAACCAGGCAAATCAACAGAAACTAGATGACTTATATCAAGTGCAACTGAATGAGGATGAGAAAGTAACATTGACTTGGCTGTTGGAACACAACATTGAAATGCCAATTGAAGATGACAACAACTGTCCCCAGCAAAAATCGGGAACGTAAGTATTATTACATATTTTAAAAAGTGCAAATATATATTTCAGAATAAAGGAATGACTGTAACTGTAAGTTTGACTGTAATTGTAACTTGTCTATTGCAGAAATGATTGTGGATTCCTAGTCATGTACTACACAGAGCAAATTCAAAGGGGAGCTCCATTTAAGAACCCTTTCACAAAGACAGATGTGCAGAAATTCAAAATACAAGTCCTGAAGAAGTTCATGGATCATCCACTTAGCTGGTTGAACATATTGGGCAAAAAAGTTAAGAGACCAGAAGCCAACAACAAGTTTGATCATATCATGGCAAAATTCAAACATTGATAAAATGTCGAGACTTTTATAGTTATAACTTGTATATAAGTAGTTGGTTTATTTCTGTAATTTTTGGCTAAATTCAAACATTGATCTAATTTCTTTAATTTATAACTTGTATATAAATAGTTCTTTTATTTCTGTAATTTTTGTAATGTCTAAACAATTTCACTTTAAAAAAAAAAAAACTTCTTGGTCATTAAGTTAGTGTAACTGTTAAACAATAACTAAAATTGGACACTAAAAGTAACTGAAACTGTATTTAAATGTTGTCAACTTTGCTTGTAGGACCAAAAAAACTCGCAATAACACCAACGCACTTGTCAACTTTTACAAAACAGTTTCTCTTGAAAAACAATTTCACTTGCAAAACAGTTTCACTTACAAAACAGTTTCACTTAAAAAACAGTTTCAGTTGCCATGTTCAAAGAAAGAGGCGTACGTCTTTTCAGTTTCAAGAGAATGAACAGTCTCATTGTTAATAAGCTATCAACTGGAATATAATAATTGTATCATAAGTCAGATAATAACATTCAACTGCAATCATAAACCAAAATCCCTAATAATACAAAATATTCAACTGAAACTATATCAAAACAGTTTCACCTTCGAAAATAATACTAAAAACAAGAAAACCAAACAGATTCCATTTGAAAATTCCAAAATCCAAGAATACAGGACTACATAATCAAAATTTCGAGAATCATCAATCTAAACTAAACTGAAACTAAATTCTATTTCATAAACTGAAACTAAACTACAAAAACAAAGAAATCAATTCCTCAAAGGAGCAGTACATGTTTTCTTATTGTGGCCATCAACTTTACCACATCTACCACATTTAATAGATCTTGAACTGGCTCCAATAGACTTATACCTCGTTGATCTTGGTCTTCCAGGAGGCCTCTTTGTAAAAGGAGGAATAACAAAATCAGAAGCATCATAAGCAGATATCTCAATATCAGGAATGGGAAGAATTGCAGCTGCATAGGAATTCCTATAGTAACCAGATTTAAATTCGTCTTCAATGTAATCATAGACATTTTTACCCTCTCTTTGAATTGCTACAAGAGCATGAGCACAAGGGAACCCTTCAATTTTCCATCTACGACAAGTACAAAAGTTGGAGTTCAAATCAACTAAAACAGAATGTGGACCGAACACCTCATAAACAGAATCATATGATCGGGCAATCTTCCAATGCCTACCCACTTCCATATACTTCCTCAACATCTCATCCATTTTAGGACAAAGAACATTATGCCAACTACTAGCCTCAGTCCTTCTTTTGTCCATAGTTTCCATTATTTGAACTCTAATACCATCAACCATTTCAAATATGGGCAATGAACGAAACTTTAGGATCCAAAAATTAAAAGACTCAGATAAGCCATTTGCCATAACCCCATACCGATTACCTTTAAAAAAAGCACACGCCCAATGTTCAAACGGAATGCTCTCTAAGAATTTCTTAGCATTGTCATGCCCTTCTTTTTCCAAATCAGCCAAATGTTTGTAAAAAATCTCAACCGTTGGCGCATATGCACATTTCATGAATAAATTCAGAACACGTTCTCTCAAATATTTACCAACTACTTTCACAGGAAACTTATTTTTCAAATTTCCTACCAAATGAAAATAACAATATGCATGAGGTGAGGAAGGAAAAATACGGTTAACACCTTCTAACAAGCCAGGATTACGATCTGAAATGAATGTAACTGTACGACCTTGGGGTGCCAAAACTTGATACAAATTTTCAAAAAACCAAGTCCAATTGTCTTCAGACTCAGAATCCACAATAGCATAAGCAAGAGGAAATATACCTACAGAAAAATAAATAAAACAAACAAAGAAAAAGCCGAAGTGTAACTAATAAAGCAAAAGAATAAAATATGATAATTTACGAACTGTAACTGAATTTGACTAAGATAAATTACTGGACTGAAGATAAATTTTACTAAGTCAAATAAACTCAATCTTTCTATTTTTTAACTTTCACTGCCATATTAGACTGAAACTGAATTTCCACAGAATTGGTACACTGAAACTGAACTACCAAAAAATTCGTACACTGAACTGAATTAATCTTTTTAGAGCCATATATAATTAAGTCAATTAAAAGTTTCAATATTACAAATACCTGGTTTGTCGGCATTTATGTTAGGGTTTAGCTACGGGATTTTGGGCTAACATAATGCCTCCACTAAGCCCATTCTATACCCTAGGAGGAGATTGGATCAAAAATAGGGATTTACCCTTAAAAATCGAGGAAGGAAGCAACGGCCAAAAAAAGAAAGAGTTGAAAGGTAAATGAACGAAATCAATAAACAACTGCAACTAAAAAAAGAAGACGTACCTTTATCACCATCCCTTCCATTTGCAGCAAGCAAATGACCCAAATACTTCCCTTTCAAAAAAGTTCCATCAACATGAACCATGGGAAGACACCATCTATATCCTTGAATACATGCAGAATATGAAATGAAAAATCTCAAAAACCGACCACTTGACTCATCCAACTGTAAAACACAATGTGTGCCTGGATTTGAAATCTTCACAGCTTCAACGTACCAAGCTAACTTTTGAAAAGAGGCCTCCTCATCACCATGAACAAGAAGCTTTGCCATCTCTTTACCTTTCCATGCATTTTGATAACTGATATCCAAACCATAGTTCAGTTTCAGTTCCTGCACAATGTCAATAGGTCTCAAAGATGGCTTCAAACGAAGCTCATCTTTCACAATTGATGATACAATTCGTGAACTCATCATCTTACCTTTAGTCTCACGAACAACTCCACGGCATGTATGCTGATTATTCATAGTACGAATATAGCAAAATCCATTTGCTCTACATAACACTGCATACACACGCCATTTACAACCATGTGAATTCTTCTCAAAACATTCAGCTATAATCCGATCTTTGTCATTCTTCGCATATACAAATTTGAATCCCATCTGAACAGCATATTTCACCAATTTCAAACGAAATTCAGCTACACCGCCCTCAAATTTTTGTCCAACATGATCAATATAACCTTCCCACTCTTTCGATAGATAACTTTTAGTTTCAGCAGTTCCAAAATCACCTAAATACTGATTCGGATCAATCAAACTCTCAAAGTCTTCAGAAGATGAACAACTTGCACCTTTCTTTCTTGTATAAGAGACTTCACTAGCACTTGTATCTTTAGATGATGTACTAGGAGCACTACAAGCAACATACTCAACAAGAACACCATCGTGATTCACAAGTATATCAACATATGAAAGTTTAAACAACGGCAAAGAAGCTAACATCAAGTGAACATCCATATCACATTCCAATTTGCAACTTTCAAGATCCGGTAAAGAGTAAGATAACCTAAATTGCCCTGCCTTCAAATGATTGAATCTCTTTATTACTTCACTACAAATCCATTCATAGGTAACACCGGAAAACAATGACAAAAGAACTGACTTACTGTCACAAGTAACTCTTGAAATCACACCAACATCCATTAAGCTACATGATAAGAAAACATAAAACAAAAAAGTAAGTAAACACTGACTAACAAAATAAAATCAATTGAAACTGTTAAAACAGAACAACATAATCAGTATTGCAATTCAATTTCTTAATAAGTTTAGGAAATATCAGTTTCAATTTGTGACTTAAAATAAAACAAACAAAGAAAAAACACAAGTGTAACTGAAACTGAATTTCCACAGAATTGCTACACTGAAACTGAATTTCAATATAATTGCTACAGTGAAACTGAATTTCAACAAAATTCCTACAGTGAAACTGAATTGCAACAGAATTGGTACACTGAAACTGAATTTCAACATAATACCTACAGTGAAACTGAACTTCAACAGAATTCGTACACTGAAACTGAATTATTCTCTTTAAGGTTTTGAAACAGAATTGGTACTCCCAGAAATTGTTACTAAATCACTCAAACAAATTGTAACTAAATCACACACAGAAATTGTAAATCAATTGAAATTTATCCTAAATTCAACATAATCAACACACAAATTTATCCTAAATTCAACATAATCAACACACAAATTTAAAATCACTTAGTCAATTGAAACTCAATTTTCAAGAACTCACAGTAATCAAATTTGGTCTACTAAGCTCCGATGAAAACCTCCCGATCACAATCCGAAGAATCCGATAACAAGCTCGCGCAGGTTCAATTACTCCAAAATCCGATGAAGACCTCGCCCGAGAACAGAAAACACCCCGACGAATCCGATCCAAGCTCACGACAACGAAGATTCAAGCTCAACGAAGATTCAAGCTCAATGATGATGATGAACAAGCGCGAGAACAGGGCTAACTAAATAAACGGTACGGTCATTAAAACTGTTGAAGTAGGAAAACAAAACGGGGTAAAACTGGAATATTAAAAAAATATGGGTCAAACTATTAGTTGACTAGGGGGTTTTGGGAGAGATTAAATGTCCAATAGGGGGTTGGGAAATAGTTTTATTAGGGGTGGAGGTTTATAAATAACCATGTTCAAACTTGGGGGTTTTAAATGGTTAACATTATAACTTTTACAAGCATGCTACAAAGTGATGATTATATGGTGCATTTAAGTCAGGTATAGGATGAATTGATTCATGTTGAAGTCACAATTTAGAATGCCCAAATTGAAATTATATTGATATTATTTTTTATGTTTTCTTATTTTGTAAAGGTAGAATTCATCCACAAGTTTTGCCAAGCCCCATCCAAAAGAATAGTGTTTTAGTATTTTTGTAAGGTAATGTGTAATAGTGAAATAAATTGAATTACAATTATTTGTTTTACTCTTGTCATTTCTTATTCTTTTAGCTGACTTTAATCTATTGGTTGTAGGTGGAAAAGAAGTTTATGGCTTGCAACATTATGGAAAAGAAGTTTATGGTTTTAGAATAGTCCAGTTTAAACTGAAGAAGGACCTATTTGTTTGAGTAGTATGTATACAATTAGGCTCTGTATTGGGATTCTTCATGTCTCTTCCTTTTAGTTTACTTTTGTAACCGTATTTGCACATTTCATACTTTGAATAAGGTCCTTAATTGATTATTTATGTTCCTATTAATGGATCTCATATTTACTATTGACATGTATAATGAATGAAATGCATTTCAATATATAAGTTAAACCAAAGTCACAAAGAATAGAACCATAAACTAGCTTCACAAGTCAATGAATTATTATTATTTTTTTTTGGAATTGAAAGGATTATAATTAAATAAATACGCACCCAACCATACCTTATTGCATAAAGAACAGGGCCTAATAGAATATGTCCACTCCTCATTTCTCTATGCAATCCAACTCAACTTTACAAAATATGCCTTGAACTGAAAACCTAGTTTTCTCCTCAAAAAAAATGAAATTCCTAAGAATTGCTAAACCATCATTACTAGCTCACTAAAAATACATTATAACATAAGAGAATTGTTGGGACTTGGGACTGACTAATTAAACAACAGACTTGTTAGCAATCTTCTGTTCCTTGGCAATCACTTCTTTAATTAATTTCACCAACCATGTAAAATAATTGCTAGGAAAGGTCATCATATTTTCCATCCAAAACTTCTGGAATGTGGTAATGATCGCTTTCAACTCAACTAATTTCCTGGACTTCAAATGATCGAACACTGTAGACTACATGGAAAGGCTGGCAGCAGGCTCAAGATCGTTGAATCTTACGAGTAAATCAAGTTGACAGATATCTGCATGGAGGAAACCAAGTTAAATTAACTAGAAATGACTTGGAAAATACGAGCAAAAAAACCCCAAATTAAGCACTAGCTTCTTCTATATACCTCTCTATCTCTAACTTAACTTCATTTGAACTCAACCACTCCTCTACATTTTTCCGAATTGCTTCCTCTAGTCTCTTTACCGTCTCTTCTTTCAATTGTTTCAATCCTGCCTCTTGTAGACGCCTGATAGGTAATTGCACATTCAAAATGGATAATAAACTAACCATAAAAGAAAAATTCGGACAGCAAAAAATGGCAAATCACCCAAATGAAAATGTTAAGCAGAACATTACATCCCATATAATCCTTCTAACATGACCATATTCATATACATACATATAGTGCATACATAAGCATACCTCACGCTGATAGAATTAATTGTTAGTTATGGTAGTATTATATATAAATATATAAAACATTCTTATATATACCTTCCTACGAACAGAGCCTCCTACGACAATAGTTTAATGATATTTTGAAAAATTAAATAGCATGACCACCCTAATTTATTAAATTGATCAGCAATATCCAAGAATTTGATAAAAATTATTGAAGAATCATCATTGCTATCAAAATTGCCCTCAACCAACATCCTAATTTTAGGGTTCATTAATTCTTATTATTTCTCGATAATAATAAAAAAACAACAAGTGAAATAAGAAGAAAGTCATGGAACCCAAATAAAATCAAAGATAAAATCACATAAATATATGAAAACTAACAATGGAGAACTGAAGGGTAGAAAAATTTCACACCTTTGAAAAGGGCACAAAGATCTCTAAAGGAAAACCCAATGTCGGTGAGTCCCTTAGATCACAAAAGATTCTGCCTTGGAGGAGTTGCATTGCTTTTTTCCTCAGATTTGCGGATGATTTCTCAAACCCATACAATCATTTGAGGCTGAATGAAAGTTCAGGTTCGCAAAGAACAACTCAACTATGAAAAACTCAAATAAGGTTAGGGTTTTGAGTATGGAGGCAGAAAAAGTCAATCTTATTCTTCTCAATATGAGGTATATATACTGATACATTTATACAAAGCCTTTAATTACAATTCCTACAATTAAGGTAATCCTATACTTACAAGGAAACACAACTAATTGCATAACTCACGCTAACACTCCCCCTCAAGATGGCGCATAGAGATCACCAATGCCCAGCTTGACAAGTGAGTCATTAAAGGCTTGACTCGACACGGCCTTGGTCAGGATATCAGCCAGTTGCTCCGTTGTCTTAACATGTGGAACTTGGATAATTTTTTCCTCCAACTTCTCATATATGAAATTACGATCGATCTCCACATGTTTCGTTCGATCATGCTGCACCGGATTTTCTGCAATCTTAATTGCTGATTCATTATCACAGAACAACTTCATTGCACCTCCAGATGGAAAACCAAGCTCCTCCATAAGCCTTTTCAACCATAACAATTCACATATACTTTTAACCATTGTCCGGTACTCGGCTTCAGCACTAGATAAGGACACAACCTTCTGTTTCTTACTTTTCCAAGTAACCAAGTTACCTCCAACAAAGGTGAAATACCCTGAAGTAGAATGCCTTCTCTCACCTCTAGCACCCCAATCCGAATCTGTATACCCTGTAACATTCACATGTCCATGTTTTGAAAACATGAGACCCTTTCCTGGTGCTGACTTCAAGTATCGCATGATTCTCTCAACTGCATTCATATGGACTTCACTAGGATTATGCATAAAACGACTTACTACACTGACAGCATACGCAATATCAGGCCTAGTGTGTGATAGATAGATCAGACGACCAACCAATCTCTGGTATCTTCCTTTGTCAGCTGGCACTTGATTAGGAAGTTCTTCCATACAATGATTCTGTTCAATGGGTGTACTTATTGGTTTACAACCAAGCATGCCAGTTTCTTTTAATAAATCAAGGACATATTTTCTTTGTGACAAGAAAATGCCTTGTTTAGACCGAGTAACCTCAATGCCCAAAAAATACTTTAAACCTCCAAGATCTTTCATATCAAATTCAGAAGCCAAATAACCTTTTAATCTCCCAATCTCATCAAAATCATCACCAGTTACAATCATATCATCCACATAAATGATAAGTGCAGTTAACTTACCATTTTGTCTCTTAAGGAATAACGTATGATCTGCATTGCTTTGCTCATAACCATACTTCTTCATGGCTAACCGAAACCTGCCAAACCATGCTCTAGGCGATTGCTTCAAACCATACAATGCCTTTTTCAATTTACAAACCAAATTATTCTTTGTAGTGGCACTATATCCTGGTGGCATACTCATATACACTTCTTCATGTAAATCTCCATGTAAGAAGGCATTCTTAACATCATATTGCTGCAAAGGCCAGTTAAAATTTGCAGCAAGCTACAACAAGACTCGAATAGTATTTATTTTTGCTACAGGTGCAAACGTTTCCTGATAATCAATACCATAAGTTTGAGTAAAGCCACGAGCCACTAACCTTGCCTTGTATCTATCAATCGTACCATCAGGCTTATGTTTAACTGTAAAAACCCATCTCAACCAACTGGCTTCTTTCCTTCTGGTAAAGGCACTAGATCCCATGTCTGATTCTTTTCAAGTGCTCGCATTTCTTCAGCCATAGCTTCTGCCCATTTAGAATCTGACAATGCATCCTGTACCTTAGTTGGGATAGTAACAGCAGACATCTAGTTCACAAAAGCCTTAATAACAGGGGACAACCGATGAGTTGAAACATAATGAGCAATGGGATATTTCACTTTCTTTGAATTATCAGGCGAATATCTGTCTGGAGGTTGTCCACGAGTACTTCTAGGTGGTAACTGATACCTGTCATTACCACTAGACACAACTGATGTATGATCATTAGAGGAATTGTTAGTATTAATAACCGGTTCTATACATACCTCAGGAGCAGAAGAAGAATCATGGGTGGGTACTGTTGACATAGAAAGAGGGGTAGTAGCTGCAGAAACCGTACTTGGAGAAACTGGTGGTGTACCTGGTTCAGCAGTAACAGACACCCCAAATGCCGGAATATCAATACCCAGTTCTGGTGACTCTTCTCACACAGCGGTAACGGGATCCGAAGACCACGCTCTGATACCAATTCAAATAAGGTTAGGGTTTTGAGTATGGAGGCAGAAAAAGTCAATCTTATTCTTCTCAATATGAGGTATATATACTGATACATTTATACAGAGCCTTTAATTACAATTCCTACAATTAAGGTAATCCTATACTTACAAGGAAACACAACTAATTGCATAACTCACGCTAACAGAAAACCAAGTGGTAGAAGTGGTAGAAATCGTAGAATTCAATTCAGTTTTTGGCGTACGTCTGTTTAGTGTAACGATGTTTACCTTTAGTTATATTTTTCTATTATTTTGAATGATTTTCCAGTTGGGCTTCTACGTCATTTAAAGTGGCCAATGACATTGAAGCGTTATAACACTCAGCAATTCCCAATGTCATAACCGCTACACACAATAATTTCTCGAGAAAGAGCATGCTTTATGAGGATAATGTGTGGGATTATCGGGCTGAGGTTAGGTGGAAGACTAAAAAAAATAAAATTAAGTTGAGTGAACAGTAGCACTTTTTTTTTAGACATCAGTTTTTAACTCCTCTAAACTTAATAAGGGTACAATAGATTTCACATGAAAAATGTTGATGATGTGCTATTTGGTTTAGATATCGTCGAAAACAAATGCAATGTTATAGTTTTTAAGATATCAGTTTCTTCAAAAACTGATATTCATCTAGTGATGTCTATCAAGGTTTTTGTACTAGTCTTCGGATGCAGAGTGGGTGCACAAAATAACCAAGTTGAATCAAAAGTATTGAATTTGGATACTATGGGGTCATGTGATCTTTTAGTAATGGAGGACCTAATCAATCAAAAGACTCTAATCACAACCATTTTACCAAAACCTGATACAACTACACAACTCAAATTGAATTGAGGTTTTCAAATTTCAGGCGTAAAAGGAAACATATAAAATATTAATTCAAATACTAATTGGATAAATTCAAATTTTCAATTAATTAAATATTATAAAATTATTAAAAAACTAATCAGGGGCAGTTCCTATCTGCCCCTAATTAATTTACAAATATAGTAGGGGCGTTTAATATACGTCACTAACTTTTAAAATGACCAATTTTCGAGGAAACATAGCTTCAGATCTCTATCAGCCCCTATTGATCTTAGGGGCGGATAAGTTGTGACATCCGCTCTTAATCAATATTAGCACTTACATTTTCCGCCCCTCCTATCGCCCCTAAGCTTATTAAAAGCGTTTTTCCACCCCTAATTGATATTCTTCCTGCAAAAGCGCTTTCAAGAAACAGTGTCAAATGGGCCCAATCAAATATCATTGCATATTATATCTTAATATAATGATTTTTTTTAAACTGTTGTGTGGTAAATTAAGATAACGGAAAAACATGTACCGTTGTCTATTAACATTATTGTTGTAGTGGCAGCACATAGGGGGATCACCCCTCTTTTTATGTTATCTCATCTAGCCATTGAATGAACTAGATTCATCCATCTTAAATGGATTATTCTTCTTTACTCATTCATTTCCACCAATCACTATCTTCCTATTATTTGCACTATTTTCCAAAGCTCTGTAATATTATGTGACTTACCCTATGTGATACATGAAAGTCAAATGTTATTTGACCAATATGTCATCCCAACACTTAATAATGTGATTAAAAAGTAACACAAAAAAAATGTAGGAGGTAAGCATCTCATACGATTATAGTTTTCCCTCAGGGGACCCTGTTAGGTTTGAAAACCACAAAACATTTCCCAATGAAAAACACAGTGTAAATTCTTTTCCATTGGATTGTTAAATTATCCAAAATAAGTTTTTCAAAGATTTCCTTTGAAATCCTTTCAAAACATTTATGACTCGGCTGTACAGCAATATGATTATAAACATGCAAATTCACAACAAATCATTCATACCTAATGATAGATACATAATGGTACAACTACGGTCAGCTATTAAATGAAATAGCATCTATAGTGAAAGTGTCATGGTAAACAGAAATAGGAACTCGTAATTGAGAAACTGTATCACTACTACTTGATCAATCATGAATCCATGATTCGCATAAGCACACGTAGCCGCGTATTGGCTTAGCTAAACTCCTCATAATGTACTGATCAATTCTTCTAGAAGGTTTAGGGGCTTGAACCCAGGGTCACGTACAACGCTACCCTTATTCTCAAACCAATCATAATAATAGCATGTTATAATAAATTAAAAAAAACACACACACAAAGTCTATAGTCAGAAATGTAGGATAAATCCCCCTACCTGGAATCCAATGTTCTTCAGGTATTCTTTTACATAGCCTATCCATCCTCATCCTTCTCGAATTCATTGCATTTTTGTCACGTCACAAAGAAATTCTTCGGTAACTGGTGTTCCTAGTGTCCGATAATACAACAACTTAGTCAAAACTTAACTTCAATACCATCTCGTCATGACCCATTCATTTAAGTCAAAACTCTACTCTTTATGGTTTCTAAGTTTCAAGTTTTCTCTTAAAATCAAACCACTTGACTAATTGCTTTAATTCAAAGCAATTCCACAAATTAATTTAGGTTAGAATTAATCAAACCTAAGTACTATTCAAATATTTAATTAATTAGTATTTCTCCAAAATATTCCACTAATTAATTAAGCTAGAATAATAGCTTAAATTCAACTTAATTTCTACAATAGAGTCATGCTAAGCCTAACATGTTAATAACGTACCTTTAATTAAATCTCCAAATTAAGATTACAACTAATCATGCTTAGTATTAACCAAAATAAATTAAGCAATTAAATCTCTAAAATAAACTTAGGCATGCTTAATTAATATAAGCATGCAACCTAATATTAAAGACTAAAATAAATAAATAAAGCAAAAATAAGAAAATATTGATCCGGTTGTAGACTTCCAAAGCTAGACTCCACTTATAGGGACTCCTCCTCCTTGGCTTGCCTCCAAAAGAAAAACTTTTGAACTATGAGAATTTTCTTCCTTTTTAGTTTGTTTCTTCTTAGAGAGACTCCCAAAGAACCAAATAGTGAGTAATTCTAAATTCACTTGGTGGTACAATTGAAAATGAGGTACAAAGGTTTTTATTAATTTATAAGCACAAGGGGCTGTGAAGAAGTTGTAAGGTTTCAATGTGGGATAAATTGAACTAAAAATACACAAACAAGGCTTAAAATCCGAACTAGGTCAAGAAAGCCTACCAAAAAACCTGTTTTTAGAGATAAAACAGATCCGGGCTGGCCCATTTTAAGACACGCAAGTCAAAGGACCCGGATGAACAGTGGCTGATCCTTTAAGGGAACGGATGACCTAGATCAAAAGAAATTAATGATGCTCAATAGCCCAGATTAAAACGCAGGCCGTCATTCCATGTGATGCAGCGCACAGCGCTTCCATGCGCATGCTTGGTCAACACTTACTGGGCATCGCGTCAGCCTGGCTGGGCGAATGGCAGCGTGCCATGTGGGCGGCTGTTTGCCCAGTCAGTATTCCTTTTTATTTCTTTCTTTTTCCTATTTTATCTAATTTCTCCAACTTCAGAAATTCACCAAAAATAGCTCGGGACTCCAAATAATTCCTTGAAAAATCATACGGACTCGTATCCATAAGTACTGATTTTTTATAGCCTCAAAATAGTTAAATCACTTCTAGAAAAATTATGAAAATTCTTCATCTCACAATTGAATTTCAAAAAATGAAAATAAATAAAATAATCATCAAACTCTTGAATTTCATTTTCCAAAAATTCACTTCAAAACAATTAAACTCCAGAATCACAACTAAAGGTCTTAATTAGTTAGTTAAAACAAAGTTAAAAGAAACTCTAATTCCTTTAAACAAACTTAAGAACAAGGTTAGAAGACTTAAGTAACAAAATTACCATAAGCTGAAAGTTCAGAGTGTTACACTAGCCCACCATGTGAAAAAGTTTATATCTACAACCTCTCTCTTATCGACACATTGACTGTATTATATTTTCTTGTCTCTCATCTTAACTTTTTGAATTGAACTATTAAATAACTATTGCAATTAAAACTGCAGTTCAGTTCAATAAATGCCAAAACAGTTCACAAAATTAAACTATTGAGCTGAACTATTGAACAACCACTGCGGATGCTCTAAAAACTAGAATTTTGAAAATGATACCAATTTAGATTGAATTTAAAGTTAAAATTAATAGCACTCAAATGCCAAGTTTACAAAAATCTATGTTTTATTTTTTGTGGAGAAATACAAAATTTTGTGTTTATGAATCCAAACAAGAAAATTAAAACATATAATTTCTTAAATGATAAGTTTTTTTTTTTTTTTCCTCCATTCAAACACACCAAAAGCTATTAAGCTCCTTTAAAATTTCATTAAAAATTTTAATCTAAAACACCTCTAAAAGGTGGATCAGTACTAAACTCACCCTTGCCTTAGCCAGAGCAAATTAGGACTAGATTGCAGATTGGCTCTCAGAGATCCAATCCCACTTAAATTGATATTGACATATTGGAGGTCCCTGAAAATTCTATACTTACTAAACGCGCAGAGGAGGCCTACTGTAGCTAGACTATAGCTGGAAAATTCGATTTTGCCCCTGCTGTTTCTTTTTTTAGTTGGTTGCCTATGTGGTTTCGCTGGTTAGTGGGGCTATTTTGGTCATTTTGTGTCCTTTTTTCTTCTTGCCCTCCTTTTTTCCGTTTTTTTACGGCCCCTGCCATTGCTTTCCTTTTCTTCTGTTTTCTCTCACTCTTTTTTTTTTTTTTT
>QANW01007298.1:817526-856749 GCA_003254865.1 Dryas drummondii | reverse complement strand
CTGTTTACCCAAAGACCATTGGCGTTAGGGTTTTACGAATTTAAAGGTCTTTATTTTGTGAAGATGCTATAATAAATAGCTTCTTTTTTTTTTTTTTTCCCTCTGTATGTTATAATTTGTGCCACATACAGAACACAAATAAGCCTTGCTTACAGGAAGTTCACTTTGTCTGACAGGCTTATATTTTTCTGAAGTGCAATAGGCTTTATAAAGCATGGATTATGTTAAATGAGTCTATTAGAAATTGATTGTCGGATGATTTTATTTTCTCCTCTGTATCGATGTGGTCATATCCCATCAATAACTTATGTGCATCATCAGTAGTTTCTAGCTGAGCATAGTGGTTTTTTTTTTTAGCACGGTAACTGATTATGCGCTTCCCTTTTACAGATTCCTCAATTTGTTTTGGAAGCTGTTGATGCGGAAGCTTCAGATAAACGCAGGAAGATGATGATAGCGTGTACTCAGCCACGTAGAGTGGCTGCAATGTCAGTATCCTGCCGTGTTGCTGAAGAGATGGATGTAACCATTGGAGAAGAGGTTGGTTATAGCATCCGTTTTGAAGACTGCAGCAGTGCCAAAACAGTGTTGAAGTAAGCTCTACTTATTATTTTTGTTATTCCGTATTTGTGCACTTTTGGGGAGTCTTTTGGGTGAGAGCCAGAGGGAACTTACATTTTTTATTTTGGTGGCAGGTATCTAACGGATGGTATGCTTTTAAGAGAAGCAATGACAGATCCACTGTTGGAACGGTACAATGTGATAATTCTTGATGAGGCTCATGAAAGGACTTTAGCAACGGATGTTCTATTTGGGCTTCTGAAGGAAGTGTTGAAAAATAGGCCTGACCTGAAGGTGGTTGTGATGAGTGCTACTCTTGAGGCTGAAAAGTTTCAGTGTTATTTCAATGGTGCACCACTCATGAAAGTTCCTGGCAGGCTTCATCCAGTGGAGATTTTTTACACTGAGGAACCTGAAAGGGATTACCTGGAGGCAGCAATTCGAACCGTTGTGCAGATTCATATGTATGACACTCCAGGAGATATACTTGTTTTTCTAACTGGAGAGGAGGAGATAGAAGATGCATGCCACAAAATTAACAAAGAAATTGGGAACCTAGGTGACCAGGTGGGTCCTGTAAAAGTGGTGCCTCTTTATTCAACTCTTCCTCCAGCTATGCAGCAGAAAATATTTGATCCTGCTCCTCCTCCCTTAACAGAAGGTGGCCCACCTGGAAGGAAGATTGTGGTGTCAACCAACATTGCAGAAACTTCTCTGACTATAGATGGAATTGTTTATGTTATTGATCCGGGATTTGCTAAGCAGAAAGTTTATAACCCACGAGTGCGTGTTGAATCCTTGTTGGTATCTCCAATTTCTAAGGCAAGTGCACATCAGAGGTCAGGACGTGCTGGAAGAACTCAGCCAGGAAAATGTTTCAGACTTTATACTGAGAAAAGCTTCCATAACGATCTTCAACCCCAAACATATCCCGAAATATTAAGATCAAACCTTGCCAATACAGTACTTCAATTGAAGAAACTAGGAATAGATGATTTGATCCATTTTGATTTTATGGACCCTCCTGCTCCTGAGACATTGATGCGAGCACTAGAGGTTTTGAATTATTTGGGAGCATTGGATGATGATGGTAACTTGACGAGGCTGGGGGAGATTATGAGTGAGTTCCCGTTAGATCCTCAGATGTCCAAGATGCTTGTTGTTAGCCCAGAATTTAATTGCTCAAATGAAATTTTGTCCGTATCTGCCATGCTTTCAGGTACTTTCTATTTCCTTTTATTTTTTGATTTCTCTGTCGTGTTTGTCTCCGTTCCTATCTACAGCAAAGTAGATAAGGTCAGGCTGCATCATTCTTGATTGCATGCCTATTGAGCTGTTATGCGTATGGACATTTTTCTGTGCACATGTTGTCCAACTGCTACAGCTGCATGCAAATGCTTATGCATGTGGTTGGATTAGTACTGTGTCAAATTAGGTTGTCATCAGCAACTGTCTTGTCTGGGTTCCATGCCCCCGGTTGGCATGCACCTATGGATTTCTAAGTAAGTGCTGATGCAGATAGTTGCAGTTTCTCAGTATTATCTCATGAAGCAAATGGTGTCGTCTCGCCTCTATGCATCTAACGTTCCATGGGCCTCCTCTGTGATAACCAATTTATTTCTTAGTACCCAATTGCTTTGTCCGGCCTAGGGAGGCTCAAAAAGCTGCAGACGAAGCAAAAGCTAGGTTTGGGCACATTGATGGAGATCACCTCACACTTCTGAATGTGTATCATGCATACAAGCAAAATAGTAAGTACATTCATCTGTTTCTTTTAGTATGGGTGTAAAGTTATTTATCCAGTGTCTTGGTTTAAGAATTTTTTTTTTTTTTAATGGGTTGTAGATGAGGATCCATCATGGTGCTTTGAGAACTTTGTCAATCAGAGGGCTTTGAAGTCTGCAGACAATGTTAGGCAGCAGCTAGTGCGCATTATGGCTCGGTTTAATCTCAAGTTATGTAGTACTGATTTTAACAGTCGTGAATACTACATCAACATAAGGAAGGCCATGCTAGTTGGATATTTCATGCAGGTGGCTCACCTGGAATGCACTGGACACTACCTTACAGTGAAAGATAACCAAGTATGTCAAGTAACTCTTCAATTTTATTTTTTCATGTGGATAATATATCATCCATTCTTTTTAATTGTGTTTCTATTTGGTCCTTATATGTATTATCTTTATCTTGCAGGTGGTACATTTGCATCCGTCAAATTGCTTGGATCACAAACCAGAGTGGGTGATTTACAATGAGTATGTCTTAACAAGCAGGAATTTCATTCGTACAGTGACCGATATTTGTGGTGAATGGTTAGTCTCTCTTTTCTCTCTAGGTTGTTTTTATAGCTGTTTTTATGAAGGTTTAAGTTTTGTTGATCATGTATTTTGGTAGTAAGTTTTGTGTCGCTATCCTCTTGGGGATTTTCTATTTCTGATCTTCAAATTTTATTTGTCTACAGGCTGGTTGATATAGCCCCCCACTACTATGATTTGGATAACTTTCCCCAGTGTGAGGCCAAGCGGGTAAACATGTTCTCACTTTCTCATGAATCCCAAAATGACTCTTTACTTATTGCTGAGCAAAGGGTAAACATGTTCTTCTCACTTTTGGCGAACATTGGAATTGCATCACTCTAATCCGTATTTTGCAGTGTGTGGAGACATATTTGGATATGAGAGAGATCCGCTATGGTCACATCATCACTACGTCTGTTGACTTAGTGACTCAGCCTGATGTCAACAAGTCTTCATCTCCCCATTCGGAGGTAGGTAGTGAGGTAGCTCAAATTTCTTAAACCTCTTTATTT
Organism: Dryas drummondii; assembly: GCA_003254865.1. NCBI lineage: Eukaryota > Viridiplantae > Streptophyta > Magnoliopsida > Rosales > Rosaceae > Dryas > Dryas drummondii. The sequence continues at coordinate 853,379 of QANW01007298.1, read as the reverse complement.
TCCTTGTTTACTTTTTGTTATATGTATGTGACGGATATCTAACCCATTTTGCCCATCATAGGTTGTGGTTCGAACATCTCCTGCACTTCTAGCTAGTTCACTGGGCCAAGAACCCACTGAGGTCAACACCACATCCCTAAATAACCCTTATTTGGATCATGCCACTGAGACTGCTCGAGGGACTTCTACGGATATGGTTATTGTCCTTCAGCCACAAGCAACAAAAGTACATAATTTTATTTCTTCATATAAATTCTCAGTTAGCCTTGTAGCACATCTAACTTCTAATCGCCTATTACTTAGAATAACGCCATGCCGACCCTTGACATCTCCTTGGTTGCTGGGGCCAATTCTAATGGCTCTGATACAGAGATTCACATAGCTCATATGACGCCTCCTCTTACAGTCCCGGTAAGTAATTGTCAAAAACCTCATTTCAGCCTAAAAAATCTTATCTTTTATTCATTTGAGTTTTCTTATAGGGATTCATGGTCGAGACACTTGTCCCCACTTCTACTGCTGGCTCCAGCTCACAAGTTTCCACGCTAATGGTTCCGGCAACCCCAACCTCCGAATCCATGGCTACTATTACCACGACTTCTCAGCCATTTAGGGTATGTTTCTCTGGCCTTGCATACTTAACTTCTATTTCCCCCAATGACCTTTCACTCCATTTAAAATTTTCAGGGTTCACCTATGATGGACACGGGAGCTACGGATTCCTTGAAGCGCTTCCATTGTCTGATTGCAGCCGCTACTTCCTCCACTACTTCAGCCTCCAAGTCTTCCATCCTTGGGCCATGTAGTGGCCAAGTGAAGATTGATTTTGAGGCCTTATTTGCTCAAGGTCTCGAGGCAATGTCAGATGAAACATTTCGGGCTAAGCTTCGAGATGCCATTGCTAGGCTATATGTGGCCAATCCTGTGGTCGCTGGCATTGGGACCATGATAGAGTTCTTGTTTCAGCTACTTGAGTCGACTGCGGCCAGCTACCGCCACGCCAGGGCCGAGCACCAGGCTGGACTTAGCCTAGCTACAGAAATTCTATCTGCTAAGAATGTTCTTGTAGCTGAGGCCGTTGCAAGCGAGAAGGAGATGCAACTTTACCACGACCTTGAGGAACAGAAGAGAAAGATTGAAGCCCAACAGGCCGAGTTAGCCTCTAAGTTCTCTGCACGTATTCAGGGGGCCAAACCCATTGAGGCTCGCCTTCAGGAGTTGATTCACGCTCAGGAGGACTTCTCCAAGAAACAGGCCGGTCTTGTCGTAGCTATGAGCATTGCCGAGAGTCATTGGGACACCTTTAAGGCCACCATTTTCCGTCATTTTTAGCCTTGTTTTGAGACTTTGGCCATGTTTAGCCTACGATCGTAGTTGCCTATTTTGGGATTTATCTTTCGATTACAGCCAGTTTTGTTTTATAATAGCTAACGTATGATTTTTGGCCATCTATGGCCTTACTTTTGTAGCGTTGACCATTTTTTTTTTTAATGATATATATATTGGTCGGTTTTTTACTCATTCTTATGATTATGTTTCTCATGTGTTTTCGTTTTGCATCAATTCTCAAGCCGTTGGGTAGTATCGCTTTAAATATCGACCGTTGATTGGAGCATCATGAAGTTGGCCATCATAGTCCATTAATTGATACGCTCATCTACCTAAAACCTTAATCACAGTGATTGGTCTCTTCCACGTGGGTGACCATTTTCAGAATTGTCGATCATGTTTACCAAGAGGCAAGATGGTTTTCCAAACTAAATCGCCATCTCTGAAACTTTTGGCCCTCGTTTTCTTATTGTACACCCTTGGTACGGCTTGTTTTTGAAGTTTTAAGTTGTCCAAGGCTTTCAATCTTGATTCATCCATCTCTTCGAGCTCTTGAACCATGGCTTACACAGTTGAAAAGAAGGAACATGTCATCCACTACTTAAGTAGAATATTAACGGCGGTGGAAAGAAAATATTCGTCGATCAAAAAATTATGTTTGGCTTTATACTTCACAGCCACAAAATTGAGACATTACATATTGCCTTATGTTGTCTTTATCATTTCCAAAACATATCTCATTAATTACATGTTTCCCGGCCTATCATTAGAGGCCGAATTGGAAAATGGATAATGACTTTGTCCGAATTCTCGTTTAGGGATGTGCCCCAACAATCAGTTAAGGGCCAAACCTTAGCCGATTTCCTAGCCGCTCACCTTAGTGTAGAAATAGAAGACATGGAGTCATTCGAGATAGCATCTCACTTTCTGGTTCCATGGAAGCTATACTTTGATGGGTCAAGTACCGCGACCGCATCTGGGGCCGAAATTGTGATTGTTTCTCCGGGGAGTTTTAGAGCACAATATGTCTTCCAATTAGACTTCACATGTTCAAATAATCAAGCCGAATATGAAGCGTTAATTATCGGCCTGGAAATTTTGAGGGAGCTAGGGGCAGTCAATGTAACGATCATGGGTGATTCCATGTTAGTCATTAAACAGTTAACCGGAGAGTATAATTGTTATAATGCGGTGTTGTCAGAATACCGTGAAATGACCATGCAATTAATGGGCGACTTTGATGAAGTTAATATGGAGCATGTTCCTCGAGATTTGAATTGAGAGGCCAATGAATTGGCCCAACTTGCATCTGGTGTACACCTATTCGAGGGGTTGGCTGAGAAATTCTTTAAAGTAGAAAGAAGATCATTTACCTTCGGTCCAGGAAAGGGGATTGGTGATTGGAGCAATACCATCAGAAGTTACGCCAGAAGATTGGCGTTATCCTCTTCTCCAATACTTAAGGACTCCAACCGATAAGCATAATCGAAGAATAAGACTTCTGGCAAGAAACTATGTGGTTATGAACGATGATTTATATAGAAAAGGGTTTGACGACTTGCTGTTGAGGTGCCTAGGGAAGAAGGAGGAAGGAGGCCATGCAGGTAATGACTGAAGTCCATGAAGGAGCATGCGGTGCCCACCAACTCGGAATTAAGATGAGGTGGTTGATCAGGAGACATGGCTTCTATTGGCCAACTATCCTAAAAGATTGCATCACATATGTGAAAGGTTGCCAGCCTTGCCAAAGGCATGGCCCGATCCAACACGTGCCAGCATCAACGTTGAACCCTATAATCAAACCTTAGTCATTCAGAGGTTGGGCTATCGATGTGATCGAAGAGATTCACCTATCTTCAAGTAAGGGCCATTCCTACATCTTAGTGGCCACCGACTACTTCACTAAGTGGGTCGAAGCTATACCTTTGAAGAAGGTATCGCAGGTAGAGGTCATCCAATTCGTGAAAGAAAACATTATTCACCGTTTCGGTCTACCCGAGTCCATTACCACTGATCGGCGAATATATTCTTTCCACCGCCGTTAATATTCTACTTAAGTAGTGGATGACCTGTTCCTTCTTTTCATTGTTGTTTTGGGCCAACAAGCTTCCAATAGAGTTCTCTGAAGCCGATATGTACAACTTTAGTGGTTTGCCTCTCTTAGGCAGAATCAATACTGGTGTTTGGGTTAAATAATCTTTAATTGCTTCAAATGCCTTTTGTTATAATTCTCCCCATACAAATTCCTCTTCACCCTTAAGCTTAAGAAGTGAGGAAAAAGGTTCCGTCTTTCCAGCCGAGTTTGAAATAAACCTTCTCAAAAAGTTTATTCGGCCAAAGAAGCTTTGCAATTCTTTTTTGTTCTTGGATGAGGGCGCGTCCATGATGGCTTTGGCCTTATTCTTGTCCACTTCAATTCCTCTTTGGTGGACTAGAAAGTTTCCAGCCGACACCCCAAAAGCGCATTTTTGAGAATTCATCTTTAGTTTATGCAACATCATTCTTTCGAAAGCTTTCTTTAAATCCCCAAGATGGCCCGACCAAGTGGCCGACTTTACAACTACATCATTAATATACACTTCCAAAGTCTTGCCAATCATATCATGGAAAATCGCGTTTATGACCTGCTGGTAGGTTGCACCAGCATTCTTAAGGCCAAAAGGCATCATTACCCATTCAAATGCTCTAGTTGCCCTTAGGCACCTAAATGCTGTTTTATGGACATCTTCCTCTACTATGTTAATTTGGTTGTAGCCAGAGTAGCCATCCATAAATGACAACATTTCATGTTTGGCCGCTCCATCAACAAGGAAATCGGCCATAGGCATAGGATATCCGTCTTTAGGAGTTGCAAGATTTAAATTACGAAAATCAACACAAACTCTTATTTTGTCATTCTTTTTAATTACAGGAACAACATTAGAAAGCCACTTTACATATATCGCTGGCCATATAAACTTAGCTTTAAAAAGTTTTTCAATTTCCTCTTTCACCCTAAGCTCAACTTCTTTTGACATCTGTCGGGGCGGTTGTTTGACTGGCTTGAAGTCGTCTTTGATTGGAAGACGATGCTCTACTAGCTGACGGTTAAGTCCGAGATCTCAGTGTAATCCCACGCAAAACAATCTTTGAACTCCTTCAGAACTGACTCCAACTCAGCCCTTAGCGAGGGTTCCATCAAGCCGCTAACGTAAACCGGCCTATGCTCCTCAGCCGTTCCCAAATTCACTTCAATCAAAGGGTCTTGCACTTCAGCCTTAGAGTCATCAAGCTCGGCTGGTGCTAGGTCCAATTCCTCGATTTCTAAGCGGTCTTCTTCAAGCTCTTCTCTTAAGCATTCGACGAGATCGATCTCATCCTTGTCTTTCCAGGCCGTTTCTTCAACCAAGTGCGCTGACCATCTCTCCAGCGCTTCTTCAATCGTTTCTTGATTCTTGTCCGTCATCGGATATGGATATTTATGCAAACAGGTCAGCCAACATTGACCGCTTATCTTTAATCTTGCCTTCCAATTTCTTGACTTCAACCAATTCATTGGCCATGATCCCAAAAGATTCTATATCCTTGGCTCCATCTACCAAGGTTTGGAAAGTGACTCCTTCCTCATACAACTCAGCGTCCATAAAGTTGGCTGAACTGAAAAAGGCCGTGTATCGGCCGAAATAACATCGATTGTATTGTCCTCATTCCAAAGTATTAGCAATTGGTGCAAAGATGATGGGATGCCCCAACTACCATTGATCCAATTTTGACCAAGAAGTACGTTATATTGGGAGAACGAGTTCACCACGAGGAAAGTAGTGTCCCTTATCTTTTTTCCAAACGCTACTTCTAGCGAAATTGCCCCTAGAATTTCCTCGTCGTCCCCCACAATAGAGCTTATCCTCACTTTTGTTGGACGTAAGTTATGTTGTGTTTTCTTTAGCTTCTTCAAGGTAGACAAGGGTAGCATATTAGCAGCGGCACCGTTGTCCACGAATACTCTATTCATCGGCATTCCATCAATATGTGCACGGATGTATAACGCTCTTACTTGTTTGGCCATTGCATCCATTGGCCTGCCGAGGAATGTTCTTAACTGGTTGTTGAGGTCATCCCCATGCTCTTTGAGCCACACAGACCGTCCACAATCATTTTCTTCCTGATTGCTACTTGGTCATCTATTTCTGCCTATGCCTCTTCTTCAACCGTGGCGTCTCCTTCCAACTGGGCCACTTGTTCTGGCCCTGCTTTGAAATCCAACGACAAAGTAATGATCATGCTGCATTCAAATGGTCCTAAAGACCCAAATTCGTATGTAATTTTTCCTGAATGTGATATTTTCATTTGGGGCTTCTTTTCACCTTCCTTGTTGTCACTTTCTTTCTCCTCCTCATAATATTCTCCGCCAAGGTCATCTTCATCCCCAGCCTCTTTAAATCCCATTTCTTGGTCGAGGTCGACTTTATCTTCATCCCCTTCATTAAAAGAGTCTTTATTTTCTTTAGCTGGCACATTCGTTCTTGGTGAAAGGTCATGAGATAAGGAAAGAGGATCTGCCATTACTTGGGTTGAAACCGTCTCTTGGCCGACTTCAACTTTGGGTTGTTCAACTATAGGCCGGTCATTGTCGCATTTAGCAATCTCGACCATGGATTGGTCAGATTCGTTCTTGGAAACTTCACTCATAAATTGGTCGGTGTCTATCTTGCAAGTCCCAACCTTTTCCTCTTTGGCCTCAAATGCCCCTGACATATGAGCTTCAAGTATATTTATGACTTTCTCCTTTTCACTTGGGACAACCATTACCTTGGTCCCTTCAACTTTTTTTTAGACCTTAGGTACGGCCACCGTATTTTCTTCAGCCAAATTATCATCCTTCAAGAGCTTGACTTCTCCTCTCTTTATCTTCTTCCTTAAATCGGAGCCTCTTCTCAATTGAGCCTCTCTTTCCTTAACCCAAGCCTCCTCCTCAAGACATGACTGAGCGTAGTGCCTTTGGACAGGTCGAGTCTGGGTTCTTGTCAGAGGAATCATAATTTCGTCTTTCTCTTTCTTGTACCAAACATTAGGTTCAGTTGGGGTCGGTTTGAAGGTGTTTTTTTTCCGGTTTTGGCATAGCCACATGAGCCACCTTTCTGTTTTGGCCCTCAGCCACCGACACCCAAAGGCTCTTTTCTTTTCTTTCATATGGCTTAGACAAATCCTCCACCACATCTTTATACCACAGTGTCCTGTGGTAGGGCCATTTATACAGCCTACGATAGTTGTCCTCATGGTACCGTCTTGACTCGTTTTCCAACTCAATTTTCCTTCTTGGACTACGAAGTCTATCATCCCTTAGTAGTACCATATCCTCCATTTTTCCTTTGCCCTTGTCTTTGGGCTGAAATGTTATTGGCTTTCCTTCACCACGCAAATCACCTTCAAGTTGACGCTTTGTCTTGCCACGTCAATCCTCCTTCTTGGGCTATGAGGGCCGAAATTCTCAGGTGGTGACATTTCATCCATTTTGCCTTTGCCTTTTTCTTGGAAATGATGCTCAGTTGACTTCTCAAATTCGTGCCCTTGGCCAACCTTTTCCTTTTCATGGGCCGTGGTCAGCATGCTTTTGTCCCGATTTTGAGACGACTTTAGAACATTATCGTTCTTCTCATTCTGTTTTATCGATTCTATCCTAAAGGCTTCTAGTTCTACTTTACATTGGCACTTGCTACACAGCACAATTCCCTTGATTGGGGCCAATTTTTCTTCTGTCCGAGTAGTCACCTCCTTTATTGGCCGAACTTCTTTTTTTTGGGATTGCCCCCCAAGAGTTTGGGATGACCTACTCCCATCTCCCCCAGCCTTTTTCTCATTGCGTCGACCGGATTCTGGGAGGTGTAAGTTAACCATGTTGACTTGAACATTTGAGAAAGGGTCTTTCTCCACACCCATCACTGCCTTGTCCTTGTCTGGGAAACGCAGAGTTCCCTTTTCAATAAGGTCTTGCACAACATTATGGAAGATAACGCAATTAGCAGTTGAATGAGACCATGCATTGTGCCATTTACAATAAGTTCGATCCTTAAGCTCATTAACAGGTGGCATTGTTTGATCGTTGGTGAGCTTGATAAGCTTTTCGGCCAACAATTGATCGAATATTTGTTCAGCCTTTGAGAAGTCAAAGGTGAACGTTCTAGTAGCTGACCCTTTTTGCTTAGAAGAAAAACTCACTTGTTGTGCCTTTTGGTCTTTAGAAGCTTTTACCAAGGCCTTACACACATGTGGCTTGGAAATAACAATCTCAGCCGCATTGATCTCGGCCAATTCCTCATCTGACTCAATTTCAAGTTGTTCTAGCTACTCTTCCATGTCCACCATTTGGACACTTGACTTATTCTTGTTCCATGCAGCCTTGACTGCAATCCTCTTTTGACGCTCTTTCCTCAAAATAGCCTCATACTTATCCACCCTCATAACTAAGTCATAAAGGTCTCGAAACTCCATTCCCTCAAACTACTTCCGAAGCTCCAAAGACAAGCCATTCTGGGCTAACTTCACAAATTTGCTCTCAGGCAAAAGGACAGTGCATCTACTTCTTGCAAGCCTGAATCGAGAGATATACCCTTGAGCTGATTCTTCAGAATTTTGCACCAAACGGGCTAAGTCAGCCATTGATACTTCTGGTTCGTGGTGATAGAATTGTTCATGGAAAATTCGCTCCATGGTTTGCCAATTTGGAACCGAGTTGACCGGCAGACTAACATACCAGGTGAAAGTAGCTCCAGTGAGTGAGTTGGGAAACATCTTAAGTTTCAGATTATCATTGTTTGCAGCTTCAGCACACTGGGCCGTGAATCGGCCTATGTGTTCAATAGAGGATTGATAATCTTGACTGGAGAACAAAGTAAAATCAAGAACCCTAAAACCTCTTAGGTATTTCATTTGGTCCACAAAGTCAAGGTAAGGTCTTCGGTATAACGGTCGGATTGTTCTCCTAGCTAAAAGTCCATACAGGTCTTGGATGACCATATCGATCATATTCCTATAAATTCCCACTGGGGCTTGGCCGAGTCCGACCTGAATGCCCCCAGCAAAGTTGTTGACCGCTTAATGGTTGCACCCCTGGTTTTGGGCCCGGCCATTATTCTGGCCGTTACCATTGCCCCCCAAACCTAAATGAGCTCGTGGTTGGTTTGCCAAAGGTGACGGTCTATAGGGTTTAAGTATTTGCACTTGATTGGCCATGGGTGGATTCTGGCCCTGACCCCCTTGAAGAGCTTGGACAATGTGTTGTCCGATTTGGGTACCCATACCAGCAATGTTGTTGGCCATCACATTATTAGTCCGTTCAATCCGGTCTAACGTAGTGTTCACCTGAATGACTACGGTTTGTAGATGAGTCTGGGTGACCCGACTTTCCTCCGTCACCAAATTGATGAGTTGTTGGACATCCTCTATAGTAGCCTGATTCGGCTGGAATAGAGGATCGATTTTCTCCCGTACATCTTCAATTGTAACTTCATCATATGATTCATCCTGATTCTTTTGGTCCATTCTTTGGTCCACAAAGGTGGGAACGTGATCGTTCTCGCTTTATTGGCTAACTTGAGGCCTCTTTCCAGAATCGAGGTTGGGATGATTGCTTGGATTCACAACACCGGTCGCCTTGCCAACGGGTTGGTTGCTTGGGTTGACTTGATTCTTCGTCATTGGATCACGATAAGGAACCGGCTTACGGTAAGGATTCTTCTGATCACGATTTGGAAACGCACAAGTATTAGTAACCATGCAACGTTAGTAAAGACAACAAATAAGGTCTCACTGGGCGTGCCAAAAATATGTTCACTAGTTGTTTAGCCAAGGTTGGCCAAAAGTGATTTTTGGTCCGTTTGGATGTGAGTGTGCGGGGCGTGCCACTATTGGGCCTCAAACTAGGCCACAATAGAAATTGGGATGGTAATGTTGGGGTTTTGCGCCTAAATCTAAAATCCAATCTAACGATTGTGCGGCCAAGTTAGGAACCACTCTTGGCCTAGATTCTTTTCTAACCTCGGGGACAAGGCTTTAGTCGGAATCAGAGTCCGAGTCGCGTCTCGACCTCCTTAGAACAGTATTGTTGAATTCGTGAATACAATGATGAAATTGGCAAAAAAGATAAAAGAAACTATGGACGATAAAATTATACTGAAACTCAATGCTATTATTGCCAACTAAATCAACTTCAATATTAAAAAGAACAATGAACAAAATAAACATCTATGTATTAAGTAAAGAACTTGAACAAGAATTAAAATAAAAACAATCCAATGGCATGAAACTAAAGTGCATAAAATAAATCGATACAAAGGCAATGGCAGAGCAACAAACCTAATGATTTTGAGACTAAAGTTATGAGAAACCTAAAAGCACCTCGAACGGTAGCAACTAAAAAGAAATTGAAAGCAAAAGAACTTTGAGAGATTTTTGAGATTTGAGTATTTGGGTGTATTGGATGCTGAATGTCATTTTCTCTTCTCTCGAATGCCTCTATTTATAAGGGTGCTAGGATATAACCCTAGATAATGAGTCATTTTCTGGCCCGAAATTATCTTCCTTCTCCTAGTAGGACTCGAACTTCTGAGATTTCATCTTAGCGGCCAAGTTTTGTCATTGATGAGGATTGAAATTCTTTCCATAGTAGGAATCCTTGCCTGAACGTATTGAGTTCTTGTCCATCTAGGTGACTTGTCCACAAAACTTTCCGGATTCTTTCCAAAGTTGGACTCTAAAGGGATCTTCGATCAAATCTCATCATTAATGAGGATAGAAGTTCTTTCTAAAGTCAAACTCATTGCTTGATTCAGCTTCCTAGTGATTTTGGACTCATTTTTCGGAGTTGATTATGCGAATGGGCCGCGGAAATCTCTACCGGCCCCTTTATTGAGACGGGTTCATCCATTTTATAGTCCCATTACTGGCCTTAAAAACTTCTTTTAGGCCGTGGGCTATATTGGCTAGTAGTCTTAAACAATTATTGGCTCTTAAACCACAATTTAAAGAGGAGTGGGTTAAAACACTCATTGGCCTCAAAGTGAGCTGGCCACCAAACAAGGGTATACGAGCCAAGAAAATTTCCTTGGCCACTACTCGGAAATGGCCAACAATGAAGAAATGGCCAACATAAAAAATGGCCAACAATAGAAATGACCAATGTGAGAAATGACCAATATAAGAAATGGTCAACATCATAAATGGCCAATATGAGAAATGACCAATATAAGAAATGATTAACATGAAAAATGGTCAACATCAGAAATAGCCAATATGAGAAATGGCCAACATAAGAAATGACCAACATGAAAAATGACCAACATCAGAAATGACCAATATGATAAATGACCAACATCAGAAATGACCAATATGAGAAATGACCAATATAAGAAATGGCCAATATAAAAAATGGCCAATATAAGAAATGACCAATATGAGAAATGGCCAACATAAGAAATGACCAATATGAGAAATGACCAATAATAACCCAAGTGTCATTTTTGGGTACAAACAATTACTATTATTTGTGTTACTCTTGTCATTTCTTATTCTTTTAGCTGACTTTAATCTATTGGTTGTAGGTGGAATAGAAGTTTATGGCTTGCAACATTATGGAAGAGAAGTTTATGGTTTTAGAATAGTCCAGTTTGAACTAGAGAAGTACCAAGTGTTTTGTTTGAGTAGTATGTATACAGTTAGGCTTTGTATTGAGATTCTTCGTGTCTCTTCCTTTTAGTTTACTTTTGTAACCGTATTTGCACATTTCATACTTTGAATAAGGTCCTTAATTGATTATTTATGTTCCTATTAATGGATCTCATATTTACTATTGACATGTATAATGAATGAAATGCATTTCAATATATAAGTTAAACCAAAGTCACAAAGAATATATAGAAACCATAAACTAGGTTCACAAGTCAATGAATTATTATTATTTTTTTTGGAATTGAAAGGATTATAATTAAATAAATACGCACCCAGCCATACCTTATTGCATAAAGAACAGGGCCTAATAGAATATGTCCACTCCTCATTTCTCTATGCAATCCAACTCAACTTTACAAAATATGCCTTGAACTGAAAACCTAGTTTTCTCCTCAAAACAAATGAAATTCCTAACTGAAAATAAATTATAACATAAGAGAATTGTTGGGACTTGGGAGTGACTAATTAAACAACAGACTTCTTAGCAATCTTCTGTTCCTTGGCAATCACTTCTTTAATTAATTTCACCAACCATGTAAAATAATTGCTAGGAAAGGTCATCATATTTTCCATCCAGAACTTCTGGAATGTGGTAATGATCGCTTTCAACTCAACTAATTTCCTGGACTTCAAATGATCGAACACTGTAGACTACATGGAAAGGCTGTAGATCGTTGAATCTTACGAGTAAATCAAGTTGACAGATATCTGCATGGAGGAAACCAAGTTAAATTAACTAGAAATGACTTGGAAAATAAGAGCAAAAAAAACCCAAATTAAGCACTAGCTTCTTCTATATACCTCTCTATCTCTAACTTAACTTCATTTGAACTCAACCACTCCTCTACATTTTTCCGAATTGCTTCCTCTAGTCTTTTTATCGTCTTTTCTTTTAATTGTTTCAGTCCTGCCTCCTGTAGACGCCTGATAGGTAATTGCACATTCAAAATGGATAATAAACTAACCACAGAAGAAAAATTCGGACAGCAAAAAATGGCAAATCACCCAAATGAAAATGTTAAGCAGAACATTACATCCCATATAATCCTTCTAACATGACCATATTCATATACATACATATGGTGCATATATAAGCATACCTCACGCTAATAGAATTAATTGTTAGTTATGGTAGTATTATATATAAATATATAAAACATTCTTATATATACCTTCCTACAAACAGAGCCTCCTACAACAATAGTTTAATGATATTTTGAAAAATTAAACAGCATGACCACCCTAATTTATTAAATTGATCAACAATATCCAAGAATTTGATAAAAATTATTGAAGAATCATCATTGCTATCAAAATTGCCCTCAACCAAAATCCTAATTTTAGGGTTCATTAATTCTTATTATTTCTCGATAATAATAAAAAAACAACAAGTGAAATAAGATGAAAGTCATGGAACCCAAATAAAATCAAAGATAAAATCACATAAATATATGAAAACTAACAATGGAGAACTGAAGGGTAGAAAAATTTCACACCTTTGAAAAGGGCACAAAGATCTCTAAAGGAAAACCCATTGTTGGTGAGTCCCTTTGATCACAAAAGATTCTGCCTTGGAGGAGTTGCATTGCTTTTTTCCTCAGATTTGCAGATGATTTCTCAAACCCATACAATCATTTGAGGCTCAATGAAAGTTCAGGTTCGCAAAGAACAACTCAACTATGAAAACCCAGTGGTAGAAGTGGTAGAAATCGTAGAATTCAATTCAGTTTTTGGCGTACGTCTGTTTGGTGTAACGATGTTTACCTTTAGTTATATTTTTCTATTATTTTGAATGATTTTCCAATTGGGCTTCTATGTCATTTAAAGTGGCCAATGACATTGAAGCGTTATAACACTCAGCAATTCCCAGTGTCATAACTGCTATACACAATAATTTCTCGAGAAAGAGCATGCTTTATGAGAAAAATGTGTGGGATTATCAGGCTGAGGTTAGGTGGAAGACTAAAAAAAAAAAAATTTTAAGTTGAGTGAACAGTAGCACTTTTTTTTTTAGACATCAGTTTTTAACTCCTCTAAACTTAATAAGGGTACAATAGATTTTACATGAAAAATGTTGATGATGTGTTATTTGGTTTAGATATTGTCGAGAACAAATGTGATGTTACAGTTTTTAAGGTATCAGTTTCTTCAAAAACTGATATTCATCTAGTAATGTCGATCAAGGTTTTTGTACTAGTCTTCGAATGCAGAGTGGGTGCACAAAATAACCAAGTTGAATCAAAAGTATTGAATTTGGATACTATGGGGTCATATGATCTTTTAGTAATGGTGGACCTAATCTCAATCAAAAGACACTAATCACAACCATTTTATCAAAACCTGATACAACTACTAAACTCAAATTGAATTGAGGTTTTCAAATTTCAGGCGTAAAAGGAAACATATAAAATATTAATTCAAATACTAATTGGATAAATTCAAATTTTCAATTAATTAAATATTATAAAATTATTAAAAAACTAATCAGGGCAGTTCCTATCTGCCCCTAATTAATTTACAAATATAGTAGGGGTGTTTAATATACGTCACTAACTTTTAAAATGACCAATTTTCGAGGAAACATAGCTTTAGATCTCTATCAGCCCCTATTGGTCTTAGGGGCGGATAGGTTGTGACATCCGCTCCTAATCAATATTAGCACTTACATTTTCCGCCCCTCCTATCGCCCCTAAGCTTATTAGAGGCGTTTTTCCACCCCTAATTGATATTCTTCCTGTAAAAGCGCTTCCAAGAAGTAGTGTCAAATAGGCCCAATCAAATATCATTGCATATTATATCTTCATATAATGATTTTTTTTAAACTGTTGTGTGGTAAATTAAGATAATGGAAAAACATGTACCGTTGTCTATTAACATTATTGTTGTAGTGGCAGCACATAGGGGGATCACCCCTCTTTTTATGTTATCTCATCTAGCCATTGAATGAACTAGATTCATCCATCTTAAATGGATGATTCTTCTTTACTCATTCATTTCCACCAATTACTATCTTCTTATTATTTGCACTATTGTCCAAAGCTCTATAATATTATGTGACTTACCCCGTGTAATACATGAAAGTCAAATGTTATTTGACCAATATGTCATCCCAACACTTAATAATGTGATTAACAAGTATCACAAAAAAAAATGTAAAGGGTAAGCATCTCATACGATTATAGCTTTCTCTCAGGGGATCCTGCTACGTTTGAAAACCACAAAGCATTTCCCAATGAAAAACACAGTGTAAATGCTTTTCCATTGGATTATTAAATTATCCAAAGTAAGTTTTTCAAAGATTTCCTTTGAAATCCTTTCAAAACATTTATGACTCGGCTGTACAGCAATATGATTATAAACATGCGAATTCATAACAAATCATTCATACATGATGGTAGATACAACATGGTACAACTACGACCAGCTATTAAATGAAATAACATCTATAGTGAGAGTGTCATGGTAAACAGAAATAGGAACTCGCAATTGAGAAATTGTATCACTACTACTTGATCAATCATGGATCCCTGCTTCGCATAAGCACACGTAGCCACGTATTGGCTTGGCTAAACTTCTCATAATGTACTGATCAATTCTTCTAGAAGGTTTAGGGGCTTGAACCCAGGGTCACATACAACGCTACCCTTATTCTCAAACAAATCATAATAATAGTATGTTATAATAATTTAAAAAAAAAACACACACACAAAGTCTATAGTCAGAAATGTAGGATAAATCTCCCTACTTGGAATCCAATGTTCTTCACGTATTCTTTTACATAGCCTATGCATCCTCATCCGTCTCGAATTCATCGCCTTTTTGTCACGTCACAAATAAATTCTTCGGTAACTTGTGTTCCTAGTGTCCGATAATACGACAACTTAGTCAAAAGTTAACTTCAACATCATCTCGTCATGACCCATTCATTTAGGTCACACGTCTCTAAAGACTCTAGTCCAAAGTAGATTAAACCCTACTCTTTATGGTTTCTAAGTTTCAGATTTTATCTTAAAATCAAACCACTTGACTAATTGTTTTAATTCAAAGCAATTCCACAAATTAATTTAGGTTAGAATAAATCAAACCTAAGTACAATTCAAGTATTTAATTAATTTGTATTTCTCCAAAATATTCTACTAATTAATTAAGCTCGAATAATAGCTTAAATCCAACTTAATCTCTACAATAGAGTCATGCTAAGCCTAACATGTTAATAACGTACCTTTAATTAAATCTCCAAATTAAGGTTACAACTAATCATGTCTAATATTAACCAAAATAAATTAAGCAATTAAATCTCCAAAATAAACCTAGGCATGCTTAATTAATATAAGCATGCAACCTAATATTAAAGTGTCACGCCCCGTACCTCGGGCACGTGCGGCACGTACTTTAAGGATTTCAAGAGCACAACGCCTGACTATCTGGCATTGTATTCTCAAATTTCCTAAAATACATAAGCCTATTAAACTTTAAAACCAGAATTTATTACAAATATATTTTACTTGCGGAAGCTAATATTTAAAGAAATACAATTTAATGAACCAAAATAAAAACAATTAATATTTATTGATTATCATACTCAGTTGCCATGCCAATTCATTATGCAAAATAGGCAACAAACCAATCAATCATCAACATAAACTATTTTCAAATAAATCATATATCAATTTATATTCATGCCAAACTTGGCACAAACTTTGTGTCTTGGCTCAAATTGTTCAACAAAGACGCATTTAAACAATAGTTCTCTAACAGACATTATTCGTCTTTACTGAGTAACTATTTAGTCAAATTATGATACCCGATTATGAAATACAGTAGGATCTCACAATAATCAAACAAATTATGAGAACTCATTAGGGAATGCCCTCATTCATTTTTATTAATCAACAACTCACAATCAGTGATCAACCAATAATTGTCAATGTCATTACCAAATCGTTACTTAATCAAATTATGATTTCCAAATTATGAGAGTGGAGTCACACCACAATCAACCAAGAGATTATGTGAAGTCTCTAAGTATGCCCTAACTTATTTTAATTCATTAAAAAGTACACGAAACAATCCTTTTAATAATCCGGTTATTAAGTGTCTTACCCAATTCATTATTATCTTACTAAGATGGTAAATTAACCTCCGACCACAATTATTAACTTAACAACAGAGAATCTCAATAATGATAATGAAACTCATAACGTAACTTGAATAATAACAATTCACCAAATCACACAAATTAGACAACAAATATCTAATAACAAATCCACAAGTCTGAAACCAGGAATCACCCACTTGGATTCCAAGCAAAGCTCCACTTAGCTCGTACCACACGATCACCACCAAATGATATCCATTGTCTAATCGTATAACCGTTCCGTTCTTTTTCTCGAGGGTTACGTAAAATGACCAAACTACCCTTAGAACTTAACCAAAAGTCTAGGGTTTACTCAAACGTTATCTCAAAACTAAATCGATTAGGTTTAGTGAAACGAATAGAATGCCCTATTCAGTAAAATACCAAACTAAGGATTCAGGTTTCGGATTTCGGGTTCAATAATCGAAATGGCATCGGGTTACGAATTCTCCCGAGCCAACGTACCTGTTAAGACCAGACAACCAACAATATAAAATAGATTTTACAACTAGCGGTTAAACAACCGAAATGAGCGGCCAACCACCACACATGGTGGCTGCCCGGCCAAAAACAACACCCAAAATAACCCCACAACGTCACTGAACCTAGAATTAAGCTACTAAGATTTTAGGGAAGTTGAACAGTACGAAAAACCATCCAACCCGCCGCCACAAGTGACGGAGGCGACGGTGGCAGCGACGGCACAATCTAAAATCAATAATTTCCTAAAATTTTCAATTCCAAATAACAATTGTAGGTTCGTAGGGGTGAGAATTGTCTAAAAACCATCCAAAATCATTTTCCAAAATCGAAATCAAAGGGAACCCGAAATGTGTTTAAACCCCTAAAATCAAACTTCACAAATTTCACAAAATTAACAATCAACACCTTAGGGAAAGGATTACTTGTACCTAGAGGATCATTTTTGACAACTGGACCGACGGCCAAAAGTCGCCGGAAACGCCGAAATGGGTGGCGGAAGCCGCCGGCCTTTGTGTCGTCGATTCGCCGCTGTGAGTAGTCGCCAGAGCAAAGGAGTGGCACAGCTAAACTCGCCGGAGCCTGAGGAAGGAAACCCAAGTGGTCCAGCGTCATAACTCCGTCGAAAAACGCGGATCGCCGAAGAGAGCGTTTTCTGTCTCGCGTAGATTCTCCGTCTATAGCGGTCGGCTAGCGATGGGGAGGGCTGCTGGGGGTCGGTGACTGCGAAAGGAACTTGCCGATGCCCCCCGTTGGTCGATGGGTGGCCAGACGGCAAAACTGCCGAGGGGGAGAGGGTAGGCAGAAAGAGAGAGAGAGAGAGAGAGAGAGAGAGAGAGAGAGAGAGAGAGAGAGAGAGCCAGCCCCCGAGAGGAGAGAGAATAATGCCCCCTAAAAAATCTGATTTTTGGGTTTTTTAAATCCACTCATGCAAAATTATGAAATTGCCCCTCCCTTCAAATACCTGTATCTCTCAAACAGTAACTCTGATATATGCGTGCTTTGTGTCTACGAACTCGTGGACTTGAGATCTATCCAACGGGCCCAAAGTCAAAATCAAAAGTCTATTAATTTTAAAAGTCAACTTTGGGTCAATCCCAATTTAAGACAAAATTTAAAATAAATCCAAAACCTTTTTAATTTCCAAATAAATTCTTAAAATAATCAAAATAAATTCTCAAAATATTTAAAATAAAATTTTGAAAAATACGGGATCTCACATAAAGACTAAGAAAAATAAATAAAGCAAAAATAATAAAATACTTATCTGGTTGTAGACCTTCAAAACTAGACTCCACGTATAGGGATTCCTCCTCCTTGGCTTGCCTCCAAAAGAAAAACTTTTGAATTATGAGAATTTTCTTCCCTTTTAGTTTGTTTCTTCTTAGAGAGACTCCCAAAGAACCAAAGAGTGAGTAACTCTAACTTCATTTAGTGATACAAGTGAAAATGAGGTACAAAGGTCTTTATTAATTTATAGGCACAATGAGGTGTGAAGAAGTTGTAAGTTTCCAATATGGGATAAATTACACTAAAAATACACAAACAGGGCTTAAAATCCAAACTGGGTCAAGAAAACCTATCAAAAAACCCGTTTATAGAGATAAAACAAATCCGGCTGGCCCATTTGAAGACACGCAAGTCAAAGGACCCGGATGAACAGTAGCCGGTCCTTTAAGAGAACGGACAACCTAGATCAAAAGGGATTAATGATGCTCAACATCCCAGATTAAAACGCGGGCCTTCATTCCATGTGATGCAGCGCACAGCGGTTCCATGAGTATGCTTGGTCAACACCTACTGTGCATCGCATCAGCCTGGCTGGGCGAATGGCAGTGTGCCATCTGGGCGGCTGTTTGCCCAATCAGTAATCCCTTTTAATTTATTTCTTTTTCCTATTTTATCTAATTTCTCCAACTTCAGAAATTCACCAAAAATAGCTCGGGACTCCAAATAATTCTCCGAAAAATCATACGGACTCGTATCCATGAGTACTGATTTTTTATAGCCTCAAAATAGTTAAATCACTTCTAGAAAAATCATGAAAATTCCTCACCTCACAATTTAATTTCAAAAAATGAAAATAAATAAAATAATCATCAAACTCTTGAATTTCATTTTTCAAAAATTCACTTCAAAACAATTAAACTTCAGAAACACAACCAAAGGTCTTAATTAGTTAGTTAAAACAAAGTTAAAGAAACTCTAATTCCTTTAAACAAACCTTAAGAACAAGGTTAGAAGACTTAAGTAACAAAATTATCATAAGCTGAAAATTCAGAGTGTTACACTGGCCCACCATGTGAAAAAAGTTTATATCTACAGCCTCTCTCTTGTCGACACATAAACTGTATTATATTTTCTTGTCTCTCATCTTAAATTTTTGAATTGAATTATTAAATAACTATTGCAATTAAAACTACAGTTCATTTCAATAGATGCCAAAACAGTTCACAAAATTAAACTATTGAGCTGAACTATTGAACAACCGCTGCGGATGCTCTAAAAACTAGAATTTTGAATATGACACCAATTTAGATTGAATTTAAAGTTAGAATTTATAGCACTCAAATGCCAAGTTTACAAAATTCTATGTTTTATTTTTTGTGGAGAAATATAAAATTTTGTGTTTATGAATCTAAACAAGGAAATTAAAACATATAATTTCTTAAATGATAAATTTTTTTTTCTCCATTCAAACACACCATAAGCTAATAAGCTCCTTTAAAAATTCTTTAAAAATTTTAATTTAAAACACCTCTAAAAGGTGGATCAGTCCTAAACTCACCCTTGCCTTAGCCAGAGCAAATTAGGACTAGATTGCAGATTGGCTCTCGGAGATCCAATCCCACTTAAATTGATATTGACATATTGTCGCTTTAGAGGTCCCTGAAAATAAGGGACTAAACCGTAATTCTGGAAAGTTCACCAACCTATTAATAACAATATTAATAGTACGACACAAAAGCCCTAGCCTCTCTCTCTCTCTCTCTCTCTCTCTCTCTCTCTCTCTCTCTCTCAAATTCTCATCCTCTTCTTCTATCTTCTAGGGTTTACACAATTTAGGGCTAAATAGTGAAAACCAGAAGCCGAAGAAGAAATACGGTCTCCCAAAAAACCTCCTCCATTCGGATCCTATTCGACTCCGTTAGGATCCAAGTGATTAGTTATCGGGTCGGAGTTTCGGCGAGAGGGTTTTTGATTGATGGGTACAGAGAGGAAGAGGAAGGTGAGCTTGTTCGACGTGGTGGACGAGACCTCGGTCTCATCAGCGAAGATGGGCAAAACGAACGGCGGTGGAGGTGCCACGGCGAACCACAACGCGGTGAGCAGTCTGATCAATAGGTGGACCGGGAGGCCTTACTCGCAGAGGTACTATGAGATCCTTGAGAAGAGGAAGACTTTGCCTGTTTGGCATCAGAAGGAGGAGTTCTTGCATGCTCTCAAGACCACCCAGTCTTTGATTTTGGTTGGTGAGACTGGTAGTGGTAAAACCACTCAGGTTTGTTTCTCCAAAAATTTTCAAAATTGATAATGAATATATATTAGAAAGTTAAGCTTAAATTACGATGACCCCTATATCTTTTTTTGTTTTTTTTTTGTTTTTGTTTTAGTGCAAATTGCAATTCGTAGTTACTTTACGTTTGTTGTTAGTTTGAAAATAATAGTAACTCTTTTCGTTGTGGAAGGTAAAGTGAAAGAGAAGAAAAACTTGGAATACTTAAAACTTATTGTTGTCGAAAATGTTTGTGAATTCACAAATTGATTTTGTTTGAAAGGTTACTGTTTTAAGGATTCTATTTTGTTTATGTTACTTTATTTTAAGTAGCATTGTTTTTATTGTTTTTTCAATGCTGAGTTGTGAAGCTTATATAATATGCAGTGGTCTTATGTTTTTCATTGTAATGATGCATATAGCTTTAATTCTCTATTTCAAGGAGCATGTAATTTCCATTTTTTGGTAGATATACCAATACTGAAGCTTATGGTCCTGACTACACTCCATTCCTTCTCTATTCTTCCGACCCTAAATCAAGACAAAAGGGATTCAACGGCTCAAGGGACTTTTTAGCCCAAAAGGACACCTGATGGGCTCTAAACCCACTTTGTCACACTTGATATATACTTTCTCAAGGGAGGGGGAAGGGGTGCTGTTTACCCAAAGATCATTGGCGTTAGGGTTTTACGAATTTAAAGGTCTTTATTTTGTGAAGATGCTATAATAAATAGCTTCTTTTTTTTTTTTTCTTTTTTTTTTCCCTCTGTATGTTATAATTTGTGCCACATACAGAACACAAATAAGCCTTGCTTACAGGAAGTTCACTTTGTCTGACAGGCTTATATTTTTCTGAAGTGCAATAGGGCTTTATAAAGCATGGATTATGTTAAATGAGTCTATTAGAAATTGATTGTCGGATGATTTTATTTTCTCCGCTGTATCGATGTGCATCATCAGTAGTTTCTAGCTGAGCATAGTGGTTTTTTTTAGCACAGTAACTGATTATGTGCTTCCCTTTTACAGATTCCTCAATTTGTTTTGGAAGCTGTTGATGCGGAAGCTTCAGATAAACGCAGGAAGATGATGATAGCATGTACTCAGCCACGTAGAGTGGCTGCAATGTCAGTATCCCGCCGTGTTGCTGAAGAGATGGATGTAACCATTGGAGAAGAGGTTGGTTATAGCATCCGTTTTGAAGACTGTAGCAGTGCCAAAACAGTGTTAAAGTAAGCTCTACTTATTATTTTTGTTATTCCGTATTTGTGCACTTTTGGGGAGTCTTTTGGGTGAGAGCCAGAGGGAACTTACATTTTTTATTTTGGTGGCAGGTATCTAACGGATGGTATGCTTTTAAGAGAAGCAATGACAGATCCACTGTTGGAACGGTACAATGTGATAATTCTTGATGAGGCTCATGAAAGGACTTTAGCAACGGATGTTCTATTTGGGCTTCTGAAGGAAGTGTTGAAAAATAGGCCTGACCTGAAGGTGGTTGTGATGAGTGCTACTCTTGAGGCTGAAAAGTTTCAGGGTTATTTCAATGGTGCACCACTCATGAAAGTTCCTGGCAGGCTTCATCCAGTGGAAATTTTTTACACCGAGGAACCTGAAAGGGATTACCTGGAGGCAGCAATTCGAACCGTTGTGCAGATTCATATGTATGAGACTCCAGGAGATATACTTGTTTTTCTAACTGGAGAGGAGGAGATAGAAGATGCATGCCGCAAAATTAACAAAGAAATTGGGAACCTAGGTGACCAGGTGGGTCCTGTAAAAGTGGTGCCTCTGTATTCAACTCTTCCTCCAGCTATGCAGCAGAAAATATTTGATCCTGCTCCTCCGCCTTTAACAGAAGGTGGCCCACCTGGAAGGAAGATTGTGGTGTCAACCAACATTGCAGAAACTTCTCTGACTATAGATGGAATTGTTTATGTTATTGATCCGGGATTTGCTAAGCAGAAAGTTTATAACCCACGAGTGCGTGTTGAATCCTTGTTGGTATCTCCAATTTCTAAGGCAAGTGCACATCAGAGGTCAGGACGTGCTGGAAGAACTCAGCCAGGAAAATGTTTCAGACTTTATACTGAGAAAAGCTTCCATAACGATCTTCAACCCCAAACATATCCCGAAATATTAAGATCAAACCTTGCCAATACAGTACTTCAATTGAAGAAACTAGGAATAGATGATTTGGTCCATTTTGATTTTATGGACCCTCCTGCTCCTGAGACATTGATGCGAGCATTAGAGGTTTTGAATTATTTGGGAGCATTGGATGATGATGGTAACTTGACGAGGCTGGGGGAGATTATGAGTGAGTTCCCGTTAGATCCTCAGATGTCCAAGATGCTTGTTATTAGCCCAGAATTTAATTGCTCAAATGAAATTTTGTCCGTATCTGCCATGCTTTCAGGTACTTTCTATTTCCTTTTATTTTTTGATTTCTCTGTCGTGTTTGTCTCCGTTCCTATCTACAGCAAAGTAGATAAGGTCAGGCTGCATCATTCTTGATTGCATGCCTATTGAGCTGTTATGCGTATGGACATTTTCTGTGCACATGTTGTCCAACTGCTACAGCTGCATGCAAATGCTTATGCATGTGGTTGGATTAGTACTGTGTCAAATTAGGTTGTCATCAGCAACTGTCTTGTCTGGGTTCCATGCCCCCGGTTGGCATGCACCTATGGATTTCTAAGTAAGTGCTGATGCAGATAGTTGCAGTTTCTCAGTATTATCTCATGAAGCAAATGGTGTCGTCTCGCCTCTATGCATCTAACGTTCCATGGGCCTCCTCTGTGATAACCAATTTATTTCTTAGTACCCAATTGCTTTGTCCGGCCTAGGGAGGCTCAAAAAGCTGCAGACGAAGCAAAAGCTAGGTTTGGGCACATCGATGGAGATCACCTCACACTTCTGAATGTGTATCATGCATACAAGCAAAATAGTAAGTACATTCATCTGTTTCTTTTAGTATGGGTGTAAAGTTATTTATCCAATGTCTTGGTTTAAGAATTTTTGTTTTTGTTTTTGTTTTTTTTTTAATGGGTTCTAGATGAGGATCCATCATGGTGCTATGAGAACTTTGTCAATCAGAGGGCTTTGAAGTCTGCAGACAATGTTAGGCAGCAGCTAGTGCGTATTATGGCTCGGTTTAATCTCAAGTTATGTAGTACTGATTTTAACAGTCGTGAATACTACATCAACATAAGGAAGGCCATGCTAGCTGGATATTTCATGCAGGTGGCTCACCTGGAACGCACTGGACACTACCTTACAGTGAAAGATAACCAAGTATGTCAAGTAACTCTTCAATTTTATTTTTTCATATGGATAATATATAATCCATTCTTTTTAATTGTGTTTCTGTTTGGTCCTTATATGTATTATCTTTATCTTGCAGGTGGTACATTTGCATCCGTCAAATTGCTTGGATCACAAACCAGAGTGGGTGATTTACAATGAGTATGTCTTGACAAGCAGGAATTTCATTCGTACAGTGACAGATATTCGTGGTGAATGGTTAGTCTCTCTCTTTTCTCTCTAGGTTGTTTTTATAGCTGTTATTATGAAGGTTTAAGTTTTGTGGATCATGTATTTTGGTGAGTAAGTTTTGTGTCGCTATCCTCTTGGGGATTATCTGTTTCTGATCTTCAAATTTTATCTGTCTACAGGCTGGTTGATATAGCACCCCACTACTATGATTTGGAAAACTTTCCCCAGTGTGAGGCCAAGCGGGTTCTTGAGAGGCTTTACAAGAAGCGGGAGGACAGGGATGAGAACAAAAACAGAAAATGAAATTTTCACCTCTGGATCTTCAGAAACTGTGGATTCTACTTGAGTAGCAAAGGTGCAATGAGAGCTGGTCTAGATTATTTATCATATTTAAGCATTTTGCATCTCTCAGCAGCTCAGTTGTCACAGTAGTTGGGGAAAAGGCTTGTCTGTACCACCATCTTGATTATTTCCAAAGTCTAATTTTGTGTCGTATCCACTATTTTTATTTGATCTTGGATGTGCTCTTGCTGGTATTCAAGATTTAGTAGTAGTTTTAACATTTGATGAAAGAGCTATCCAGGTTTATACTTTTACTTTTTATAAATGAAAGTTTGTTGCTATAATTTGGTTTCTGATTGCAAGGATGTGCTTGACAGGGATTGGGAGTGTTCTCTCCTGCATATTATACAGGGAGCAAAACAAGGTTGCAGATTGTTTAGCTGGGTATAGTTTTGAGTTGTAGCCACTTGTAGGGCTATCCTTGTGTAGCTGTGTTTATTTCTGGGCTTAGGCCCGCGCTAATACCAAAAACAAAAAAAAAAAGTTTCTTGCTACCATAAGTATTGGCAAAAACAAAAAATGTAATTGTTTGTTTATTTTTGGTAAATGAATGAGTAAATTAACCAAAAACCAAAAAAAAAAGAGCTACACAGGCCGGTCCATTTTATCATTTATGTACAGGCCTTTTACTAACAACTATTTTTAGAATTTTTACTAAGGTCCAAAATTACAACTCTCAATCCACGTCAAAATATTTAGACCCCCACTTGGGTTTCAATTTTGGTTTTCATCTCCTATACCTCTTCTAGTTCTTGACGAGTTGACGGCGCTTTGAACCAAAAATGTGGTCTAATCGTGTCTCAGAGGAAGGAAAATGCGAAGCAGGTATGGTTTTCATGGAGTTTTGGCTGTTTTTGGTTATTTTTTTCTAAATCTGTTTGGTCCACCATATTGCAGTGAATTAATTTTTTTTTTTTTTTTTTGGGATTTTGGTTAATTTCTTATGAATGAATTTGGGATTGTGTTTATTTGTACCAATTGCAGTGTACTTGTTATGAAATTGGAGTTGGGTTTGGTACAATCTTGATTTTAGGTTTTTTGTTGGTTTTATTTTTGTATTTTTTTTATTTGTGCCAATTCAATGTATTCATTAGTGATTTTCAATTGGGTTTGGTATTTTTCTTGTTTTACTTTGGGGGTCTTTGTGTTAATTTGTATGAATTGCAGTATTTTTGTTACTTATTTTGAGTCATGGTTTTTTTTTTTTAAATAATTAATTACTCTAAAGTTCATTTTACAATAATTAATGATAAACAAAAATAAGTCCACTTTGTACAAATAAAACCCATATTATGTTTTTTTTCCGTGTTTTTGACGTCAAGCACTTGGTGAGGGTTTTTTTTAAACAAAAAATTGGACAAATTGCCATTACCGTACAATGACAATTAATAACAGTATAACATGAGTGTTTTTTGCAATTCAAATAGCTATTGTCGCACAGTGGCGAGTGCTCGGCACTCGGTGGCTTCCGTGTCGCTCTTCTCATTAAAGTGGACTGGGCTGAGATTTCCTGTAGAAAGTGGGCTGGATTATCAACCTATTTTCTGAACTGGACTTTAAAAAAAATAACTCTCTTTTTTATTAATTTTGGGAATTTTCAGTTTAAAGGTTATCAATGATATGTTTGATGGTTGGATTTTCTCATGTTGGTATTTACTACAAAGAATTATTGTATTGGGCACTGCTTGGGTACTCAACTTTGAGTACTAGTTTGTATTCATCACCAATCACATGAGCCAATGATGGGGTCTATCATTTTCTCTCTCATAGTGAACTCTATCATGGATTCATATGATTGGTGATAAGTACAGGCTTGGTACTCAAAGTTGAGTACTCAAACTTTATGTTAATCTGTGAATATAAAGTTTGCCAGCTAGAAACCCAAGTTTGTGAAGAACAGTTAGCCTCTGAACGTAGAAAAAAAAGTAAGGAGGCCTCTTAATGCCTACTTAGATATTACTAAAGTTATTTTCACCTGCAAATAGTTGTAGTTTAGTTCATCATACCATTGTTGATGTTTTTGGCAGAGTGTAAGAACTTGAACATGAGAAGAAAAACATGTGAAAAGGTAGCAATGAAAATAGTTATCTTCACCTGTGTTTCAATTTTATTTGAAAGCAAGAATGTGCATGTTGTTTGCAAATACAAGTTCTTTTTTGCTAGGCAATTGAACTTTAAAGCCTTTAGCATTATCTTTGACAAATAAAATGTAAAGAGTAAGCATAAGCATAAATGAAAACAACTGATCTGTTTGATACTTGAATAGGAGGTAAACTTAGAATTTGATTAATATTATTATTATAACACAACTGATATGTTTGATATTCATATATAATGCATAACCATGCAGCCCTTATACAATCATGTATGTTATCCCAGAGATACTGAAGACCTTCTAATAGCTACATTTTTTTTCCAGGCAGGCTTTGGTACAGTTCATCAATTTGAACCTGCAAAATATTAAGTTGTCATGCAGTTGCTTCACAGGAGAGAGAGAGAGAGAGAGAGAGAGAGAGAGAGAGAGAGAGAGAGAGAGTGAGCGAAAGAGGATGTCAAATTTTGTTACCTGGTAGTACTTGAGCAAATGGTTTCTTTTCTTTTTCAACGTTGCAGTGACCAAGTCCCTTTCCATGTCGAAAGGGCGAGGTTCGACAATGATTCTTTTGATAAATTTAAAGCCTCTCAGCTGGTAATTGAAACCAAACAAAATGAAACTAATGATCATCCCATGCCAATTAATTAAGTACAACACAAATTAAAACTTCAAAGAATTAATTAATATTGGTCTGAGCTACATATTGATTAATTAATTACCTTGTTTCTCTCAGCTGTAACCTTAAGTTCGGCCATGATGTGATTCTTTAACTGATCAAGAGAACAACGATGAGAAAAGGAACCCATGTGACCATTAAATAAGCCCACTTCTTGGGGGTCTCTTCTTCTGGTACACCCACTGCAACAAACATTGACTTGAAGCTGTTCCCGTTGACCCAGATCTTGGATCAAAATGAAATCAAGGAGCACCAAACAGTACATAGATAAGCTATGGGAACATGTGTGTGTATCGATCTTAAGAAAATAACCAAGTTGTATATATATATATATATATAGAGAGAGAGAGAGAGAGAGAGAGAGAGAGAGAGAGAGAGAAAGAAGATATATGCTCACATCTTCAATAACAGAAGCAATGCCATAGACAATTTCCAAGTACTCAAGTGCAACATACTCTCCTTGGGAGAGTTTAACAAGATTCTTTTTCCTACCAATTATCTTGATGATTCAATTTGGAAGTATTTCCCCTGTGTCCCCTATCAGAAATCAACATTATTTTCGTTGAAATTTTAATTAACACATGAAATGGTTATATATATACAAGTCAGGCCGAATCTGAATCAATGATTATGTTGATCCTTTCTTGTTTGTGTGGTCTAGATTCACAGTCTAGTAGCATAAGTAGTATGTTGTTCAACTATCTATCAAGAGAACATTACCCATATAACCTTATATATATATAATAATGTTCTTTCGCGACACGTTATTTTATAGGACTGGTTAATTTGACAGTGAGGGTTTAGAATGACAGCCTTGACAACATAGCATATCAAACTGTCTGCTAATTAATAGAAATTTTCAATATATTTAAGTATATAACTATATATATATATGTTGATCGATCCCGTGTGGAACCAGCCATCTTTGAAGGCTTCTTTTGTCAACTCAGGACTTTTGTAGCCAGCAAAAACAGTCTTCCCTCTCAAACAAATCTCACCACAAGGAGGATTACCAAGTGGATTGTAGCCCATTTCTGGAACCTCCTCCAGGCGCATCTCATTGTATACAGATACAGCACCAACAGCACCAATCATGCACATTTCATCAGGGAACCCAAGTGTAGTGGGCCCAATAGTTTCTGTCAACCCTGGAACAACCATAATATAATATGTATATAATATATGTGACCAGTAATTTGAATACTATATATAAATTGATGGCCTCTACTTATATATGATCTAAAAAACATTTATTGCTAAAACAGAGTTGGTTTACCATAGCCTTGGAGTACAAAAGCACAGCAAGTAATCCTCAAGAATTCTTCAATCTCAGAGCTCAAGGGTGCACCTCCAGATATTATAAGTCGAATCGACCGCTCAACCTTGATTTCACCTTCAAAAATAAATGAAAAAGAAGGTAAGACTTGTAAGCTTGATTGATATACATTGTCGGGTCATTCCCGAAGTAGCTTATGATTTTGAGGAGAAAGACACAACCTTCCTGAAGGCTAAAAGATCTGCTATTGGTGATGCATGTTTATTTTTGTACCCCATATTCATCCAAGCAAGTTTGCTGTATAACCATACAAGGGTATTAGCTTAGCTTCATATTCAAATTGAAGATTGTGGAAATTAATGAAAGGAATACATACTACTATCTGTAAAGCATGTCAAAAATCTTCTACCTTCTGGGATTGAGCTCATGCACTGCTTTCTTTATACCTGAAATACAGATGATTTTGAATTGGTAGGTTCATCTCAAATCAATAAAACTATATAATATATTTAGTTTTAATTATGCAGGGAGATGACAAGCAAAATTTCTCATGCCTTCATGTATTTTTTCAAAAACTCGAGGTACCCCAGCAAGAAGTGTTGGCTGTAACTCCACCATATCATCCTTCAATGCATTAAGATCCTTCAAATAAGAGAATCAATGCAATTATAATCAACAGTGGATGAAATAAAAAGTTTTGAGTGAAGTGAAACATCGAAAGAGGAATTGAGAGCTCCATCCTCCATGATATCATTTGGATTCTGGGACAATTTGGGATGTATATGAAGGATTCAATTTATAACCTTCCAACTAGATATGAAAAGTTTTGGTAGGCTGGTAGCATACCCCATGAAAGTAGCCAACAGAAGCACCAGAGCAGAAAAAATACTCGTCAATCACGCAGTCCAGAATATGAGTGAAGGGAAAGAAAGATAGATACACATCGTCCGTTGTCATCTACACAAAGTCATAAATTAATGCACTTTGTCACAAATTTAAACTATACTGTCAGAACCAGGCATATTCAAGATATAAAAAATTGTTCAAATGACGTACAAATTCCTACTATAAAATTTTCTAGAAAAAAAAAAATCTACAGAGCCTTTAGAGGATCATACTTCACATTTACCTTGTCTTCAAATTGTTCCATAAAGAGGTCGATCCCTCTCACACCATTTGCAATATTTTTATGTGTCATGACTACACCTTTAGGATCTCCACTGGTACCACTTGTGTACATAATTGTGCAGATATTATCAGGCTGCGGCGGATGAATCTCTGACGGGTTTTTGTTTACCCTGAAAACAAAAAACTCCACTCACAACAGGGAAAAAAAAAAGCACAAGGAATGCAGACACATCTTACAAGTACAATTTACAGTGAGGAAATTTGGGATTCTTAAGGATTTAATACAATGCATTGTCAA
This sequence comes from Dryas drummondii, assembly GCA_003254865.1. NCBI lineage: Eukaryota > Viridiplantae > Streptophyta > Magnoliopsida > Rosales > Rosaceae > Dryas > Dryas drummondii. The sequence continues at coordinate 823,925 of QANW01007298.1, read as the reverse complement.
GCAAAGTAATGTAAAAACTATTCAAATTAAACATCATAGAAGTAATCCTCATCTCAAGCACTTGTATCTTTAGATATAGTTGTTATGCAGGTTCCTTTGATTAAACATAGAGAAACTAACCATCTCAATGCACTCATTCCATGAGTATGGTTTTATCCCAATCTGCACTGCTTTATCCTTCTCTTCCTCTGTCAATGCAGTGAAGCAGACCATAACTGCAACCACAACCAAGCTCAGTACAAGGCCTTCTAGCAGACAGCTGCAGGGAACATAAATAATTACTAGTCATCGTTTTCACCTTTTAGTCATTGAGGAGTCCTAGAATCGGGATTCAATAGATGCAAATCAAGCAAAGTAATTGTACACAATCTGAACCTGATCATGTAGGAATATATGATTTGATTACAATGCAGGTTGAGATATTCATAGTTCTCACTTCTTTCACTTTCTTATCTTGGATGAAAACAACATCAACCTCTGCATGATCTAAAATAAAATTTACGGTTCCTGGCCCTGCATCAACACAGCCCCTAAGGGAAGTTCGATTAAATTGCTTAGCATGAATGAACCACTTGAAATATGAAATGAAAAGGATACATCCAATAATTATAAGATTAAAAAGTTACTGAAATCAGAATTCCAAACTTACCCTAAATTTTATGGCAAATCATGACCAGCCTATGGCAAGCAATGAAGAGACAGGTGAGAAGGCTGTCAATTCAAGACTGGCAGGCTATATACCCTCAACCAATGTGTGTGTGTGTGTGTGTGTGTGTGTGTGAGAGAGAGAGAGAGAGAGAGAGAGAGAGAGAGAGAGAGAGAGAGAATCTGAAAGCAGGAACTCTTCTCAAAAGAATGTTTACCAAGCGTATCATAGAGAGGCACACAAATCAAAATGTGAGCATTGCAAGCCTACACAAATTTAAACAAGTTGTTCATCACATTGTTGATCATATATTGCTTATCTATAAAAGAATCCTAGTGGCTAGTGATGAAAACAGAAAAGAAAAATTAACAATTGCAAAATGAGATTGAAAAGAATGTCCGAATAATACCTCCATTGCCAAAATCCATTGAGGGCAATTTGAACCATAAATTCCAATCCGGGAGAACTTTTACAAGATTATTAACAAAGCCATACAGAGCAATTAATAGACCAGTTTTAGTTGACAAAATCTACAACTCTTATGCAGTGCTCAAATCAGAAGCCTCTCACAATCACTCATGTATGCTTACTGGTTCAACACCGGATGCTCGTAATGCAGAACCAACTTGCAGAACTTCCTCATAAGCCTCCTTGTATGTTATCCAAATGGAAGGCCCAAACTAAAGAGCATAGTAAGAACTAGTCAAAACTCAATTGCCAAATCAACAGAAGTAATAAAAAATTATAGCACTACTGCATCCCTTAAATATACTTCACCTTCCCATCAACAAATTTGCGCCAACCAAGCATCCAATTTCCAGGCTACCTCTGAGCAGATCGACTGTGCATCAAATTTTGTGATTGTCAAAGAAATGAACTTTGTAAAAGGACATACTTCTATTGAAAACATCTAGCATAGAGACTTTAAATGTGTAGCACACGCAGTGCATACATTCAAGTAAATCTGATAGTTGTTATTATAAAACTGTGGAGCTCATCAGGCTGGAACTCAAACAATATCTTTAAAGGTAAGTGTGTGAGAATTAGGATCACAGAGTTCTTGTTTTGTAATAATTGACAAGATGTATAGAAGTATAAGACTTGCAACCTCTAATTGGTTCATCTTGTTCCATGTGGAGACTCGACCCAGCTACCTGCATTCTGCTTTTGAACGCGCTTCTCTTTCATAATTTTCCTAAACTCGAGTGCACTGTCCCATACTCCTCTTTCGCCATGAATCTTTGAAAGTGTTGAATATATTGCAGGATGGCCATTTTTCAGTTTGTCAATTTCCTTAGCAGCAAACTCACCAAGTTGCAGACTTGAATGCACGCCACAAGCACCAAGCAACGCGCCCCAGACAACCACATCTGGCTGAAACGGCATCCCTTGTATCAACTTCTCTGCTTCCTCTAGCTCATCTGCTCTGCCATAGAGGTCAACCATGCAAGCATAATGCTCCACCTCTGGTTCGATTCCGAACTTTTCCTTCATGGAGTTGAAGAGATTTTTCCCTTTTTCAACCATCCCGCCATGTCCACAAGCTGATAAGACATTTACGAATGTAACTTCATCAGGCCTAACACAATGCTTGGTCATTCTCTCAAACTCCTCCACTGCTCTTGTTCCTAGTCCATGCCTGGCATAACCTCCAATAATTGAATTCCATGTCACCAAATTTTTCTTTGGCATGGATCCGAACACACAATATGCTGCATTGATGTCCCCGCATTTTGCATACATATCAACAAGCGAGGTTGACAAGATAACATCCTCTGGTATACCGGACTTTAAGACGCTCGAGTGAACTTGCTGACCCAGGATTAGTGAAGAACAACCAGCACATGCATCCAGCACACTTGAAAACGTAAAATGATTTGGCAGAGTCCCTGTTTTCAACATCAAGAGAAAAAGATCCAAAGCATCTTGAAATTTCTGATTCTTCACATACCCACTGATCATAACAGTCCATGAAACCACATTATTTTCACTCATTCTGTTGAAAACAGAGCGAGCTTGGTTGATCCTCTTATTGCTGATATACCCATTTAGCAAACTAGTCCAAGAAATTATATTCCTCTCCTGCATGGCATCAAAAACTCTTTGAGCCTCATGGATGCACCCCAATTCCATGTAACTTGAAACCAATGCATTCCAAGACGAGACATCCTTCACCAAAATCTCATCAAACACTCTGCCTAAAGCTACTTGATCCCCCGCATTTGCATACCCTTTCATCAGTGCTGACCCAACAAACACACCTGAGCTGAGAGCCAAACGGACTACGAAAGCATGAACCTGCGAGACCAAAACATTAAACACCGTGCGAAAGAAGGCACTGAGTACTATCGAGATGGTATACTCATTGGGTCTAAACCCATCTCTTATCATTTGCAAGAAACATCGACTAACCCCATTTGGGTTTTTTGTTTTCTGCAATCCCGACAACATGGTGTTCCATGAAACAACGTCTTTCACAAGCATTTGATCAAACAGGTCCTGGGCAATTCGTATTTGCCCATTTCTCATGTGTGCAGCAATCATTCTATTCCATGACACAGTGTTCTGGGATGTTGGGTTTCGATCAGAAAACGGATGTGCATGGTCTAAGCCATGAGTGAAACTGGCCGTTGAGAGTGTACAAAACTGGCGGTGAGTTGTTAGAAAGAGGGTTCTCTCCGACCTGCGCATGGCGCTAGTCAACTAATATGTCGATTAACTGATTTCTAAAAACCTTTGGAAGTGGATCTTCTGCTTGGTTTCTTCCCTGCTAGGATCTGCTTGGTTCAAAGTTTTTTTACAAGCTATGGAAGGAAAAGAAAACCAGAAGTATACATGAGTATATACAAATACTCATAAAGAAGTGAAATAAGTTTTTACAAGTTTTTGTGCAGGTATATAGTATATACAAATAAGTTTTTTTTTTTTTTTTTGTTTTTAAGTTTCTTTTGTAGAAACCTTTTAAAAAATTTTTTTTAGGTCTAACAACAACACAAAGAAGTGAAAGCATAAATATGTTTTTGAAAAAACTTTTTGCTAGAAACTTTATTCTCCGTGATTTTGTTGTGCAATTTGAAAAGGAAAGGTTAACAATTTTGTGAATTTTTCAAGTTGTGCTAAAACAGTTAAACGTTAACTTTCATCCGAAAATTAACGGAATTTGTCACATGAAAATGTGATGAACGGACTGAAATGTCTTTAAAAATGTGGTCACTTATTGTGCACATGACCAGTTTCAGTTAAATTTTTCGATAGAAGTTAACGTTTGTACTGTTTTGGTACAACTTGAAAAGTTTGTGAACCAAATTGATACTTTCTATAATTAATGAACTAAATTGAGATTTACTGTAAAGTTTGTGGATCATTTTTGTATTTAACTCATAATTTTTCATTGTTTCCAAGATGAGTATAAGAAAATTTTAGATTTGAGATTGGAGTTGGAAAGTGATGATGGAATGACTAGTAGATATATAGTTGTGAAATCAGGGACACGAGAAATGAGAATGTGCTTACATATACCCTTTGGGATTAGTCAATAAGTTGTAATTGTAGGAAATTTGAATCAGAAGGGATTCCTTGTTCACATATACTGAAAGTATTTCGTGAGTTAGATTTGTCTAGTTTACCTAGCTTCTAATTATTAAAAAGATGGAGCATTGATGCAACAAATGGTATTGATTTTCACTCATACGAGGAAAACAAGTTTGATTAATTTGGACTCATCTTCCATGGTTCAAAATAGCGAGTTGTCTCATATATATAGCACAAAGAATTATAAACAAAAGGTGTAGAGAACAAACAATCATGCACTTTTGTGAAATCTGAATTGTTGAAGTTGGAGGCAAAATTAGAAAGTCTTACAAATTCCGGACAAGAGCATTCTACTATAAATTATGTGAATGAAGAAGGTGTAAATCTTAAATTGCGAGATCCAAAGATTCTGAAGTCTAAAGGTCGAGCTAAGGGTAGAATAAAAAGTGATTGGAATCTAAACATCCTAGAGCTCAGTCGAAAAGAAAGGGTTAGTACCTATATAGTTAATTTATTATATTAATTGTTTATATTGGAGTTGTGATTTTCACCTTCTAATTGTTATTTGATATCTTAACAAATTCTAAGGAACTTTATGCACTTGTAAATGAGATGAGTAGCCCATCAAATCTACATGAACATGTTGAGGTTGTATTTTCTTTCTTTGTAATTACTGCTCTATTGAGTAAATTATGCGTTTGGTCCACTTATTATTTTATAAATTTCGTTTTGGTTCACAAATTTTTTTAAGTTCCATACTGGTTCACGAATTGTCTAAAGTGTTCCATTTTGATCCAAACTGGACAATTTTGTACCATTGAGTTGACTTTGAGGGACAAAATTGTCCATTTTGAACCAAAATGGAACACATCAAACAATTTGTGAACCAATATGGAACTTAAAAAAAATTTATGGACCAACCGATATTTATGGAATAATAAGTAAACCAAACGCATAATTTTCTCTATTTAAAATTAATGTTTGGAGTTCAAAACTTCTGATATTGATCATGTGTTAATTTTTTGGGATGGACTAGCAAATCAAAACATATCAGCCTTATGTCATGGCACTTACGCATATTCCTTATGGATTTTCAACTGTTTATGATGTTCGAGGCATTTCTAATCTCTCACATGGATACCAAGTCATATATACATCCAATGTCATGTGATTCTTCATTTATGCATTCTCAGGTTTGCCATTTACAAAGTGTTGTACTCTCGTATATTCTCTTTTATAATTTTTATTACTATTGCTACTTCATTTAATTGATTAACTAAGTGATCCACATTCTCACAAATTTGATAGGAAAACAATATTCAACCAAGACCTCCAGGACCATCACATCAGCTAAGATTTTCAGATTCATCAACATCTTAGGCCAGGCTCACCAATTTGAAGCATGACATGTGCTCAAAATTTTAATCATGTTGTAAAACTTAGTCATTTGTATCAATAGCAAGTGCATTGGAAACCTATGTGTTTGAACTCTGTAGCATTGGTAAACAAGAGAATAGTGGCAACATGTTTTTTTTTTTATTTTTTTTTTATTTTTTTTTATGTGTAATGCCAAGATATAGAGTACTCATCAAAGCACATTGTCTATAATTTTATTGGAAGAGTTTCCATGTAGAAGATTTTTTTGGACTTGATTGAAGTTATGTCATATATATTGTTACTTAAATCTTTGGAGGGATATTGCTGGATGGAATGTAAATGGTTGAAATTCATTTAAATAGGCTCATTCTGATGTGCATTAGTTGTGCATGAATGGCTGTTTTTATATAGTTGGTTTGGTTCTCAGTTACTTTTTGCATGTGTCAGTGGTTGAGGGTGTTCTAGTGTTGTTTGTTCTCTTTGTTTTGTTTCCCTGGCAAAAAAAATATTACAAACTGTGTTAAGCTTAATGTTTTAGTCTATGAGATTATATCCTGGCCGGTTTAGTGGCTATATTTGGAAGTATATGCCAATGGTGGATGATCTCATTTACTGGACTTCCTCAATTCACATTTGATGCATTGAAGAGCTTTAGTTCCATGAAGCTTTATTTATTTCATTTTATCAATAGATTTATATTTTTTAAGGGATTAGTTTCACTTTTTATTTTTCTGAGAAAACAAACTATAGATAATCTTTTATTCTTTTGGGAAAAAAAAGAGAGACAATCCTACAGGAAAAATATGAAAGGAATCAGAGCCGAAAAAAAAAAAAAAAAAAAAAAA
>QANW01007298.1:606724-816453 GCA_003254865.1 Dryas drummondii | reverse complement strand
TTTTTTTTTTTCTTCTTCTTCCTTATTTTCTTTTGCAAATCTCAACATACTTGGCATCCACATGACAATTCTAATCCCTAAAAAATCCAAGGAAATTTGCTGCAAAAAAGAAAAGAAAAGAAAATCTCCATAATCAAATCTAAAAATAGAAAAAAAAAAATATGCGAGTGGGACAACAACCGGAGCCCTAAACCTGGGGCCCACTTGGTTGATGAAAATTCCAGACGTAGCCTTTCCCCACCCCCACCAAGCCCCAACCCCAGCCGCATCGAGAAGGATAACAATCGGAGCCCCAACCAATAAACCCTTGTACAGATCCAAAATCCCAAAATTTCCTAGAAATTCACCATAATCAAATCCAATCAGAGATTAAATTCACCATAATCAAATCCAAAAAAAGAAAAAGAAAAGAAAGAAAAACCAAATCAGAGAGTGGGAGAGAGAGAGAGAGATGAAGGAGGAGAGAGAGAAACATATATGAGAGAGAAAGGGAAATGAGAATTTTTATTATCTTGTTGTCCACATGGCATCCACGTCACTAAAAAAATGTCAGTCAACAAAGCCACGTAAGCAATTAACAGTTTTATTGACGAAATTACTAACGTTGCATAATTTTCGAAAGCTAGTGGACACACTTGAAAGATTTTATATTTTAAGGAGTATTCTAAAATCACCCCTATAGTTCGTATGGGTAAATTGTAATAGTGTCTTTTTTTTTTTTTTTAAGAAAACAAGAAGTATTGATACGTTCTATTGCTGATACATCCCTCTCCCAAATCAAGTTCGATCTTCTTCCTCAGATAATCTCTGCAATTCAAAAACCTAAACCCAAATGACAATAGCAATGTTACTAAATCACCAAAAATTAAGGATTTTTTTGGGTCGTTCTAAATCACCAAAAACGATTAAAATTTAGATTTTAATCTCTTGTGCTCCATGTTTCGGTTGTTGATAGAATTGGGAATGGGTGATTTTGTTCTATTATTTCAATTTATCAACTTCAAACCAACCACTTAAGCTCAAGATCTAAATAAAGAAAACCCAGAAAAGCCCACCAAGCATAGGAAGAAGAAAAGAGGTTTTTGCATAATGAGGTCTACGTTCTTCATCCTTACACATGAATTAATTTTTCTCTGAATCCTATACAAGCATAAGATTTCTTAGCTAAGGCTTTTGATCTGGAAATAAAATGGGGTCATTTGATCTGAAAATAAAATGGGGTTTCTAAGTTTCATAGCTTGGGTTTGTGGGTTCTGATATATGAACAAGAAGAAGGAGAAATTTGAGTTTTAGATTGGGAAAGAAGGGTAACGCCGTTTCGTCTTAGATTATATTATAGTGATGTGGTAGCCTTATATTAAAAACCAAGTAGATTCTAGCAGATAAAATTCAAGCAGAGGATCCAAGTCCGAAACATTTGGCTGGCTAAGAGATTTCTTTTTATGAGTAATGCATATATGGACATGTACCTACCTTTTACAACTTTATTTTGAGTTTTGGATACATGTATATAAGTTTGTGGGTTAATNTTCAAAAAAAGTTTTTTTTTTTTTTTTTTTTTTTTTTTTTTTTTTTTTTTTTTTCAAATACCACCCATACTATAGTTTATAGGGGGGTGTGCACAAATACCACCTAAATTTTTATTTTTATTTTTTTACCGAACACCATCCAAAGTTGCCTATATGTGACAATCTATCACCTACCATCTATTTCTGTCAAATTTTCTGTTAACTTCAAAGGCTTTTTAGTCAATTCATGTCACAGTGCATGCATTTAAAATCTGAAAAAACACAGTGATTCTATATACACCCCTACAATTTGCTCACTTGACCCCATTAACACTTATTTAATAAATATATATTTAATGTTTAATCAAGTAAAAAATAAAAAATAAAAAATCTATAAACTTAATAATTAAAATATAAGAAAAAATTTAAAGTAAATGATTATAAAGTTCAATTTTGGGCTCTCACTACTTTTAAGACCCAGGTCTTTTTTTTGTGTTTGAAAGAAGTCCAGTTTATACCAAACCGATCCTTTTTTTCTCTCTCCGTTTATCTCCGTCTCTCTCCCACCCCCTTTTTCATTCTCTCTCCATTCTCTCCGGGATATTAGATTTTATTCAGGATTGGGGTGTGACAAGTTGCGTATTCTTTGAACTCAATTTTGTTGAGTTTATCTTCCATTCTGAAACTGTACATGGGTATTTTTTAAAATCTTACCTTGTTTCTGAAGTTATTCTTGGTGTGGACTCTAGAAGATTAGAATAGAAAAGCCAAAAACATCATTTTTTTATAAAACTGTTTTGCAACAAGAAGTAACAGAGAAGAAGATTAGAATAGAAAACCCACAAATTTCATGTTTTTTGCAAATTTAGAAGTAGATGATTATGGGTTTAGGGTTACCTTGAGACGATTTTTGCAGATTTTGTGTTGATGATGCTCTTATTTTTTGTTTAATGTAGTAGTATCTTTAATTTTGTTCAAGTGAAATATGAACTGTTATTTTGGAAGTCTTTTTGTTTGAAAACGAAGAGGCAATTTTTGTGGGTTTTGGCGCTTACTGAAGCTGCTTTGGGTGAGTTGGGCTTGTGTTAGTTTCAGTTTTTAATTTGGATGGGTTGGGCTTGTTTAGTTTCACATTTTTATTTTGGTTTTTTGTTTTTTCTCAGCCCACAACTTAAGAAAGAATTAGTAGGGACATGCTTGGAATTTTTTATATTTGGCGTGTGGTGTTTTGTCCTTGTGGCTGACGTTGGATGTTGGGCTTTCTAGAATATAACCTAGAAGTTAAATTTGTGAGTGCCTTTTGGGTTTTTAGTACCTTGAAGTCAACAGACTCCAACATAATTGATGCCTAATAACACAAAAATGTTTATCGTTGTGCTTATAATATAAGAATAGAACATCTAGTCCTAGTTATTAGCATTAATTAAACAGGAACCTTGTTGTGATTAAACTACTAGTTTTGATTCAATCCCTCAATCCTTTGAGAGATTGAATCAAGGCCAAAGTGCACTTTTGGTCCTTGTATTTTAACAAAAATTTTACTTTGGTCCCGTTCTTTTAGTTTTGGAAATTTCAGTCTAGTACTTTCATTAAGTTGGAAATTAGGTTCAAATCATTAATTAAGTTTAAATTGTTGGTGGAAATATGACATAACAAGGATATTTTGGACATTTTAAATAACTTATTAGTGGAACTCATTTAACCGGGAGACGTTGCTCAATCACATTTGGAGACATTCTTTTTTTTTTTTCTTATATTTAAGTTTTTGTCTTTTCTTTCTTTCTTAATTATATTTTGTTTAAATTATTTTTTTAGATTGTATTAATCATAAAATGTCTAAAATATCCATTCATATACGCTGTCACGTCATATATATTTACGTCTAAATAATAAATGAAGTTAACAGTTTGGACCTAATTGCAAGTGTCATGAAAGTACGGGATTAAAATTGCCAAAATTGAAAGAACGGAGACCAAAGTGAAAATTTCGTTAAAGTAGGATTAAAAATGTACTTTGGCCTTGAATCAATTATGACTAGTAGTGCAAACAACAAAAGAAAACAAACACATCAAAGATTTAACGTGGTTCGGCAGTTTTCCTACATCCACGGCAAGCACCCAGAAAGATTTCACTGCTTTTGAGAGAAAATTACAATGACCACACAAACTCTCTTTCCCTTTAGGTCTTAATCTTTCTCTCACACTTTGGTTAACATTCTTGATGTAATTCTTGTTCTCTCTTGATCTCACTCGATCTTGAGAAACTCAATAAATTCATAAGCCTTATGGACTTGTTTATAGCTTATATAGGCGATAGATTACAATCCTAAATAAAGTAGGAAAGTAAACCTTCAACTTGCGTAAAAGACAACTTGGATAACATGATTAAATTTTTTCATGGCCTGAGAAGAAATGATTAAAATTTCTACATTGATAACATGCATGCTAATGATATGATTGGGAAAATTTGGTTTTATTCCCCCATACTCCCAAGTATGTTTTCACAAATGAATATCAAGAAAAAAGAGAAACCAGCTTTTTCCATTTGGCAAGAGAATCCAGACAAGTGAATACAATATTATTCTCTAACTATCCAACTCAAGAAAACAAGCGATCGAATACAATAAAAATTGTACAAAGCACAAATTTGTGTCCACAAGCAACTAGCTGCAACCTAGAAATTAATCTCAAGATCTTTAGCCTCCATTTCTGACTTGATTGATGCATGCTTCTCCTGTAACTCAATTATTTTCCTAGCAATACAATCAGCCTCTTCTACAAGTTTTGTTTTCTCATGAGTATATGTGCTTCGCTATCTTACATTCAACATCTTTTGACTCGCCCTGAAACCGTCCTTTCCTATCTTTAATAGACAACAATTCATTCACACGCCCAAAATGCTATCAAAAACATTTTTTGGGTCATCAAAATGCAGCGTGGATACCTTCTCCACCGAACTAGAGAATGTTACCATATTGCCAATAGCAAATCCCTCCTGATATTCCTCTTTACATTTACCCAAAGGACGAAAATGTGGCTTTTGTGGCATTATTCTGAAAACTTCTAAAGATTCAATTGTTTTCCAAACTGGTGAGCACTTCACAAAAGGCATACATGGATGTTTCTACAACATGCTCGATCAGTTTATCCTTGTTGGGAGCAGCCGAATTGTGCTGCTTATATTGTAACTTCTTCTAATCATTCATAGTACGTGTTAAGAGGTTCCTTTGCTGATATGCTGAAAATGAATTTAAGTTGCACACTCTCAAACCTGTAGGATCAATCCCTTTGTCCACACGCACAACAACTTCATGAAGTGTCTGATCATTTATGACATTTTCCTCAGCAACATTTCCTGATCCATTCTGCTCCTTAACTACAATTCACAAAGCATGGTAATCTATCTGAAAACTCATTGGTCAAAATAACAATTTGTGCTTTTTGGATAAGTTGGCTGATGTACAAATTTGCTGAAAATTTCAATTTGGTCCTCTTGTTCAATTTGAATAATGTCAAATTGTCAACCAACCTTATATATTTCACCACTTGTGCACAGTATTACAAGGACGTTAGCCAAAATTGAATCACTGCCAAGTTCAGCTGACATAACCTGGGTGTTAATAGCTTATTTTAGATAATATCCAATGTTGTCATTGTTGATAGCTTAAATCCCTAATGCTTCATGTTCCTCCTCTTTCCACAATATTTGAATAAAAGGGCCTAATAGGCTAATACAGAGATTAGATAAATTATTAAATAGAATTTTCACTTCTTCTGTAAAATAGTTTTTTAACTTTTAGTTTGTGATTTGACTCGATCATCAATCAAGTTGTGTCAAGCTAAGGATAACCCACTCCCAACAGTCAACACCAATCTACTTTGCTTACAAGAAGTGACAGGGCCAATCACTCCTCAAACCATCCAATTGAATTTACCAAAATAAGTTCCATTTTTTTTTCTTAGAGAACAGAAAAGTTCTAGTTCTCTATGGCAGAATCCACCAAGCAGGTTGAATTTTAATTGCTCTAATACCATCCTATGACTTTAAAGGGTCATGTTTGAGTATATTCCTACCATGCTCTTTTCTTGTGCTGGATCATTTGTATTCTTCTTCTGATCTCTCATTAGCTTCAGTAAATCTTCATTAGGAAGCTAACAAGGAATTTCAGCCGGTGAACCGTCCTTCCCCTTAGCTATTGACCCTAAGGTGAGAAGCACTTCAGCTTTGTTACTTATACCCTCCTTTTGAACAAATTTTTCAGCAGAATCAACACTTGCATAGCCTTCCTTACCTGCACATCATCAAAAACCAATTTTCTTTTCTATAAGAAACCTAACCAATGCTGGTCTATTGATGAGCATATATATTTTCATTTGGCAAGAGACACTGAGACAGTGCACATATATACCTGCTTCTTGGGTCAGTCGAATTCCAACTTGAGACTTTGTACGTCTTCCATTACTTTTGATAGGATGTATCCATTGACTATCTACCTCACCATCTCTCTGTTTCTTAGTTTTCTACACATATAATGATGAAAATGCTGATCAAGAACAATGGGTCACATAAAAACAAAACCAAAGAAGTAGTGACTTGATCCTCATTGCCCATCAGGAAAGGGGAAATAGAACAACACACCATGGCATGCAGTTTATTATATTTATGAGTCTGTGAATTATAAGGTACTAACAATGCAAAACATTAACCAAAAACACCCAATCAATTTCTATTAACTTGCGGACACTTTCCTCGAGCCCAAAACATAACATGCGGACACCTTCCAAAAGACTAGCATCAATGCATCACAACCAAAACAACTACACAAACAGCCCAAAACCGATCTCCTTCTTTTCTTGGCCAAATCGATCTCTTTCTTCAACTTTACCAAACCGACAACTGTTCATCTTCACTCTCAAGCATCCTTTTGCAACTGCTACAGCAACAACCAAAAAAATAGGTTCAATATCTACAGTTTCATCTAGAGTAACTACAACTACAAGTTTGCAACTCCAATAAACTACAGTTTCACTTGCAATTAGTAACTGTAATTGCAAGTCTGCAACTCTTAAACTGCAGTTTCACTTGCCATTAGTAACTGCAACTGCAAGTCTGCAACTCAAATAAACAACAGTTTTAGTTCATTTGCAGTTCCAAAAATCAAGAACCTGCTACTGATAAGAAATTAAGAACGAGCTGTGATCATGCCCAATCCTCCATTCAACTGCAAATCCCTTGCCCATAAGCTCTCGGAGGTGGAGAGCCAAGGCAACCAGGTTTAGGCTCTCAAAGCCGCCCGCGCGGTCAAGTTGAAAATTGACGCCGCCATTGAGGCCTTGAATGCGCTAAAGCTCCAGAATGCTTCGATCAAACTGGGGAAGCACGTCAACGTGGACAGACCAGAGGAGAAGCCGAAGTGATCAGAGAAGATCCATAAGGCTTTGATCGGAGCAGATCCATTGCTTCCTGGTCGACGTTGAGATTTTCAAGGCCATTGACGACAGCACTGCTCGTGGTGGTGGTGTTCGTCCTGAAGGTGCTTGCTCTGTGAAGAAGAAGAATAAGAAAATGATGAAGAGGAAAGAGAAAAGAGACATAGCAGGGGGAAAGAGAGAGAAGGAAAGTGATGAGAGAAGAAAGAGAGAGAGACAAAAAAGAAATAAAATGGCAATTGACCAGATTTCAAAATAAGCCAGCTAGTTGCAACTTACCTTATTGTTAAATAAAATTAATTGGTGCACACTTTAAACCCACTAGGCAAGCAGGCCACTCAGCTAGAGTCAACGAAATGACATGCAGTCAAACTAACCTGACTGTTAATAAAATAACCTAATTATTATATATTAATAATTATGGTATTAGAAGTTAAAAATCATAGCAAAGATGTAGTATAGAATAATTGTTTCTTATATATATAGCACCCCACTACTATGATTTGCGAACTTTCCCCAATGTGAGGCCCAGTAGGTTCTTGAGAGGCTTTACAAGAAGTGGAAGAACAGGGATGAGAACAAAAATAGAAAATGTAGTTCTCACCTCTGGATCTTTGGAAACTGTGGATTCTACTTGAGTAGCAAAGGTGCAATGAGAGCTGGTCTAGATTCTTTATCATATTAATTTAAGCATTTTTGCATCTATCAGCAGCTTAGTTGTCCTAGTAGTTGGGGAAAAGGCTTGTTTGTACCATCTTCTTGAGTATTTTCCATAGTCTAATTTTGTATCGTATCCACTATTTTTATTTGATCTTGGATGTGCTCTCGCCTGTATTCAAAGATTTATTAGTAGTTTTAACATTTGATAAAAAGAGCTATCCAGGTTTATACTTTACTTTTTATCATTGAAAGTTTCTTGCTACTGGCCATTAGTATTATTGACCAAAAAAAAATGTAATCGTTTGTTTATTTTTGGTAAATGAATTAGTAAATTAACAAAATAAAAAAAAAGGTCAATTACAAAATCATCCCATGAACTATAGGGACTATTTCAAACGGGGACAAAATATTTCAAGCACGTTCACCAATTAACAAAAGGCTTATTCGCTAATTTGCCTCTTGAAACTAACTTTTTTTTTTCTCACTTTGCTCCTTTAACGTTAATTTTTCTCACTTTGCTTCTTGAACTTTACAAATGACTCATTTCGTCAACTTCATCCATTAGTCCGTTAAAAAAGCTGATGTTGCGCCTATGTGGATGGCTATTTTGGTAATTTATTAGACTAAAGAGGTGAGTGGGACTGACAACTTGCAAATGGGTGCCACATCAGAAAGAAGGAAAAAAAAAACAAAGTAATAAAAATTTAAAAAAACTAAAAGAATAAAAAAAAAATGTTAACTATTTAAAACCCCCAAGTTTGAACATGGTTATTTATAAACCTCCACTCTTAATAAAACTATTTCCCAACCCCCTATTGGACATTTAATCTCTCCCAAAACCCCCTAGTCAACTAATAGTTTGACCCATATTTTTTTAATATTCCAGTTTTACCCCTGTTTTGTTTTCCTACATCAACAGGTTTAATTACCGTACCGTTTTTTTAGTTAGCCCTATTCTTGCGCTTGCGATGTTCATCGTGAGCTTGAATCTTCATTGAGCTTGAATCTTCATCATCGTGAGCTTGAATCTTCATCGTGAGTTCTTCATCTTCAAATGCGATTCTCTTCGTGAGGAATTGAATATTCGTGAGCTTGGGATCAAATTCGTCGGGGTGTTTTCTGTTCTCGGGGGAGGTCTTCATCGGATTTTGGAGTAATTGAACCTGCGCGAGCTTGTTATCGGATTCTTCGGATTGTGATCGGGAGGTTTTCATCGGAGCTTAGTAGACCAAATTTGATTACTGTGAGTTCTTGAAAATTGAGTTTCAATTGACTAAGTGATTTTAAATTTGTGTGTTGATTATGTTGAATTTAGGATAAATTTCAATTGATTTACAATTTCTGTGTGTGATTTAGTTACAATTTGTTTGAGTGATTTAGTAACAAGTTCTGAGAGTACCAATTCTGTTTCAAAACCTTAAAGAGAATAATTCAGTTTCAGTGTACCAATTCTGTTGAAATTCAGTTTCACTGTAGGAATTATGTTGAAATTCAGTTTCAGTGTACCAATTCTGTTGCAATTCAGTTTCACTGTAGGAATTATGTTGAAATTCAGTTTCAGTGTACCAATTCTGTTGCAATTCAGTTTCACTGTAGGAATTTTGTTGAAATTCAGTTTCAGTGTACCAATTCTGTTGCAATTCAGTTTCAATGTAGCAATTATGTGGAAATTCAGTTTCACTGTAGCAATTATATTGAAATTTAGTTTCAGTGTAGCAATTCTGTGGAAATTCAATTCCAGTTACACTTGTGTTTTTTCTTTATTTGTTTTATTTTAAGTCACAAATTGAAACTGATATTGCCTAAACTTATTAAGAAATTGAATTGGAATACTGATTATGTTGTTCTGTTTTAACAGTTTCAATTGATTTTATGTTGTTAGTCAGTGTTTACTTACTTTTTTGTTTTATGTTTTCTTATCATGTAGCTTAATGGATGTTGGTGTGTTGGTGTGATTTCAAGAGTTACTTGTGACAGTAAGTCAGTTCTTTTGTCATTGTTTTCCGGTGTTACCTATGAATGGATTTGTAGTGAAGTAATAAAGAGATTCAATCATTTGAAGGCAGGGCAATTTAGGTTATCTTACTCTTTACCGGATCTTGAAAGTTGCAAATTGGAATGTGATATGGATGTTCACTTGATGTTAGCTTCTTTGCCGTTGTTTAAACTTTCATATGTTGATATACTTGTGAATCACGATGGTGTTCTTGTTGAGTATGTTGCTTGTAGTGCTCCTAGTACATCATCTAAAGATACAAGTGCTAGTGAAGTCTCTTATACAAGAAAGAAAGGTGCAAGTTGTTCATCTTCTGAAGACTTTGAGAGTTTGATTGATCCGAATCAGTATTTAGGTGATTTTGGAACTGCTGAAACTAAAAGTTATCTATCGAAAGAGTGGGAAGGTTATATTGATCATGTTGGACAAAAATTTGAGGGCGGTGTAGCTGAATTTCGTTTGAAATTGGTGAAATATGCTGTTCAGATGGGATTCAAATTTGTATATGCGAAGAATGACAAAGATCGGATTATAGCTGAATGTTTTGAGAAGAATTCACATGGTTGTAAATGGCGTGTGTATGCAGTGTTATGTAGAGCAAATGGATTTTGCTATATTCGTACTATGAATAATCAGCATACATGCCGTGGAGTTGTTCGTGAGACTAAAGGTAAGATGATGAGTTCACGAATTGTATCATCAATTGTGAAAGATGAGCTTCGTTTGAAGCCATCTTTGAGACCTATTGACATTGTGCAGGAACTGAAACTGAACTATGGTTTGGATATCAGTTATCAAAATGCATGGAAAGGTAAAGAGATGGCGGAGCCCAAAATCCCGTAGCTAAACCCTAACATAAATGCCGACAAACCAGGTATTTGTAATATTGAAACTTTTAATTGACTTAATTATATATGGCTCTAAAGAGATTAATTCAGTTCAGTGTAGGAATTTTTTGGTAATTCAGTTTCAGTGTACCAATGATGTGGAAATTCAGTTTCAGTGTACCAATTCTGTGGAAATTCAGTTTCAGTCTAATATGGCAGTGAAAGTTAAAAAATAGAAAGATTGAGTTTATTTAACTTAGTAAAATTTATTTTCTGTCCAGTAATTTATCTTAGTCAAATTCAGTTACAGTTCGTAAATTATCATATTTTATTCTTTTGCTTTATTAGTTACACTTCGGCTTTTTCTTTGTTTGTTTTATTTATTTTTCTGTAGGTATATTTCCTCTTGCTCATGCTATTGTGGATTCTGAGTCTGAAGACAATTGGACTTAGTTTTTTGAAAATTTGTATCAAGTTTTGGCACTCCAAGGTCGTACAGTTACATTCATTTCAGATCGTAATCCTGGCTTGTTAGAAGGTGTTAACCGTATTTTTCCTTCCTCACCTCATGCATATTGTTATTTTCATTTGGTAGGAAATTTGAAAAATAAGTTTCCTGTGAAAGTAGTTGGTAAATATTTGAGAGAACGTGTTTTGAATTTATTCATGAAATGTGCATATGCGCCAACGGTTGAGATTTTTTACAAACATTTGGCTGATTTGGAAAAAGAAGGGCATGACAATGCTAAGAAATTCTTAGAGAGCATTCCGTTTGAACATTGGGCGTGTGCTTTTTTTAAAGGTAATCGGTATGGGGTTATGGCAAATGGCTTATCTGAGTCTTTTAATTTTTGGATCCTGAAGTTTCGTTCATTGCCCATATTTGAAATGGTTGATGGTATTAGAGTTCAAATAATGGAAACTATGGACAAAAGAAGGACTGAGGCTAGTAGTTGGCATAATGTTCTTTGTCCTAAAATGGATGAGATGTTGAGGAAGTATATGGAAGTGGGTAGGCATTGGAAGATTGCCCGATCATATGATTCTGTTTATGAGGTGTTCGGTCCACATTCTGTTTTAGTTGATTTGAACTCCAACTTTTGTACTTGTCGTAGATGGAAAATTGAAGGGTTCCCTTGTGCTCATGCTCTTGTAGCAATTCAAAGAGAGGGTAAAAATGTCTATGATTACATTGAAGACGAATTTAAATCTGGTTACTATAGGAATTCCTATGCAGCTGCAATTCTTCTCATTCCTTATATTGAGATATCTGCTTATGATGCTTCTGATTTTGTTATTCCTCCTTTTACAAAGAGGCCTCCTGGAAAGATCAACGAGGTATAAGTCTATTGGAGCCAGTTCAAGATCTATTAAATGTGGTAAATGTGGTAAAGTTGATGGCCACAATAAGAAAACATGTACTGCTCCTTTGAGGAATTGATTTCTTTGTTTTTGTAGTTTAGTTTCAGTTTATGAAATTGAATTTAAGGATTTCTTGGAATTATTACATTGAATTAGATTGATAATTATCGAAATTTTTATTATGTAGTCCTGTATTCTTGGATTTTGGAATTTTCAAATGGAATCTGTTTGGTTTTCATGTTTTTAGTATTATTTTTGAAGGTGAAACTGTTTTGATATAGTTTCAATTGAATATTTTGTATTATTAGGGATTTTGGTTTATGATTGCAGTTGAATGTTATTATCTGACTTATGATACAATTATTCAAGCAAGATCTTAATGATACTAAAAATCGACTTTCATCATGGGTTGGTGAAGAAGACTGTTGCAATTGGACTGGAGTTGTTTGCGATAACTTCACCGGTCACATTCGCGAGCTCCACCTTAATTCTTCTGTTCCAAATTACTCTCCCTTGGGTGGTAAGATAAATCCTTCTCTTCTCAATTTAAAGCATGTCAGCTACTTGGACCTAAGGTATAATGCTTTTGAAGGAATACAAATTCCTAGATTCTTTGGTTCTCTGAAAAGTTTAAAATATCTTAACCTCTCACAAGCAGGGTTTGGTGGAACAATTCCTCAACAACTGGGAAATCTCTCAAGTCTACGCGATCTGCGTCTTGATTCCAATCATTTGGTGGTTGAAAACCTCCAATGGATTTCTGGTCTTTCTCACTTGGAACACTTGGACATGAGTTATGTAGATCTTAGCAAAGCATCTGATCATTGGTTGCAAGTAACAAACATGCTCCCCTCTTTGGTAGAGTTGTGGATGTTCAACTGTGGACTTCATCACATTCCCCCTCTTCCTATCATTAATTTTACTTCACTTGCCGTCATCGAACTTTCTTTCAACAACTTTGCTTCTTTGATGCCCAGTTGGTTTTTTGGTCTTAGAAATCTAGTTTCTCTTGATCTCTCTCATTGTGGTTTCATTGGTCCAATTCCTATAACAGATTTTCCAGTTGTAAATCTTTGTGAGTTGATGCATCTTGATCTGTCAAGTAACAATTTCAGCGGAAATGTGTCAGAAATGTTTGAAAGTTTGTCTATTTGTAGTTCAAGTCCTCAAATAAAGTCATTGTCATTACGGTATAATAATTTTTCAGGTCATCTAACAGAGCAGGTAGGAAATTTGAAAAATTTAACCTCCCTTTATCTTTCTGGTAATTCAATATCAGGTCCCATTCCAGTCTCCCTAGGAAATCTGTCATGCTTAGAAGAATTAACCATTTATAACAATCAGTTTAGTGGAACTCTTCCAGAAACTATTGGTCAACTGGAAATGTTGTCGTTTTTGGATATTTCTGATAATTCATTAGAAGGTGTAGTGTCTGAAGTTCATTTTAATAATCTTACAAGATTGGAGTACTTGATTGCATATGGAAACTCATTGACCCTGAAAACTAGTGGAGATTGGCTTCCTACTTTTCCACTTAGGCGATTACTTTTAGATAATTGGCATTTGGGGCATGAATTTCCTACCTGGCTTCGGAGACAAACAAAATTAGAGATATTAAGTTTATCCAGTACAGGAATTTCAGATACCATTCCGACTTGGCTGTGGAACTTATCTTCCCATTTACATTATCTGAATCTCTCAAACAATCAATTGTATGGGGAGATTCAACATAAAATAGTTGCTCAAACGATTGATCTAAGCTCTAACCAGTTCAACGGTTCCTTACCTCTCGTTTCCTCTTCAGTAGAATTCCTAGACCTTTCAAAATCATCATTTTCTGGATCAGTCTTCCACTTCTTTTGTGATCAGATGGATGGACCAAAAAAACTACAACTCCTCCGTCTTGAACACAATCTTCTCTCTGGAAAAATTCCGGAGTGTTGGATGAATTGGACAAACTTGAGAGTCGTAAATTTAGAAAACAACAACTTCACTGGGAATATTCCAAGCTCCATGGGATATTTGCAATTCCTTGAATCATTGCACTTGCACAATAATCACCTATCTGGAAAATTACCACTATCCCTGCAGAACTGTACCCAATTGTCTGTTCTTGAGCTTGGTGGGAATGAACTTGTTGGGAACTTACCAACTTGGATAGGGAAAAGCCTTTCAATTTTGATGGTTCTTGACTTTTGTTCAAATAAGCTTCAAGGTGACATTCCTTATGAACTCTGTGATCTCGGTTATCTCCAAATCTTGGACCTTGCATATAACAATCTGTCAGGAATAATTCCAAAGTGCTTCCACAATTTCAGTGCCATGGCCACCTTGTCAAAATACAACGATCCCATTTTTATTTTTGTGAACAATACTTTTGTCGACTTTTACATGGAGAATGCGATCTTAGTGACAAAAGGCAGAGAAGTGGAGTATGACAAAACGCTGCGTTTGGTTACAAGCATTGATCTTTCAAACAACATCATAATTGGGGAGATCCCTGAGGAACTGGCCAGCCTCATTGCCTTGCAAACTTTGAATTTATCAAATAATCTTTTGGCTGGAAGAATCCCTTCAAACATCAGTAACATAAGAAGTTTAGAATCTCTTGATTTGTCGATGAACCAACTTTCTGGTGAAATTCCTCAAAGCTTGGCGAGTTTGACATTTCTCAGTCACTTGAACTTGTCCTACAACAATTTGACGAGTCACATTCCAGAAAGCACTCAGATTCAGAGCTTTGATCAGTTTAGTTTTATTGGCAATAAGCTTTGCGGACCTCCACTGAACCAGAATTGCAGTGCAAATAGGGAGATACCACCAACAATTTGGGAACAGAGAGGATATCGTTTACTTGAAGACAAGTGGTTCTACCTCAGCTTGGGACTTGGATTCGCGTTCGGGTTTTGGAGTATACTTGGTTCGCTGCTAGTAAACATGCCATGGAGCGTTGGTCTTTCACGAATCCTTAATAACATAGTACGTAAACTTTATGGTGTAATTGTTGAATATATTTAGCTAGTTTTTGTGCTTCTGCATATAGAGTGAGCTTGTTGTGTTTGGGCTTGCTAAAAGGAAATGTGCATTGTATTTTATTGTACCCAAGGATACCCTTTTGTTGACATGTTTTTATTGTGTTAAAAGAAATAATATTTGGAATATAAAGCTTTTTCACAGTTTTTTCAGTCCCTTATGAAATTGTAAGATTTACTAATTTATAAATAAGTAGTGCTCTTCATAGTGACGGGGAAGATCAAGGCATTAATATAACTTGAATTACATTTAAAAACTAACAATTTTTTTTGTTCCATTAAAGATTTTTATCTTTATTTTTTAAAAAGTTATAGAGATCTACATCTCAAGTAGTGCTCGCTTTTAATACTAAAAAAAGGACTAAAAGTCTTTAAATGATACAAAATCTGACTATTTTTTTCAAATTTTCTGATTTAAAGATTTATTCATACTTGAGTAGATGAAATGATATTTCTCTTTTATAATTGGTGAGTTTGGGGCGGAATCCAATAAAACAAAAACACAACTAATTATATAAGGAGACCTCAAACTCAAGACCCTGATACAATCATTTCAAACAGTATTATAGGTGAGATTGACCAGAGTCATGACTTTAGATTAATATATGTATAAAATTCGATCCCTTTGATGTAAAAGAAAAATGATTATAATTGTAAATGAATTGGAGATAATATGTAATTCTTAATTAATTTTGAATTAATTTTAGATCGACAATAAAAAAAGAGTAAATTACGCGTTTGGTCCACTTATTATTCCATAAATTCTGTTTTGGTCCACAAATTTTTTTAAATTCCATACTGGTCCACAAATTGCTTGAAGTGTTCCATTTTGGTCAAAACCGAGCAAAATTGGACAATTTTGCCCCTCAGTTTTGTACCAAGTTTTGTACCAAGGAGTTGACTTTGTGGGACAAAATTGTCCATTTTGGACAAAAATGGAACACATCAGACAATTCATGGACCAATATGCAACTTAAAAAAATTTGTGGACCAAAATGAGATTTATGAAATAATAAGTGGACCAAACGCATAATTTTCTCTAAAAAAATTTAGTGTTACAGCAACATGAACTCCCAATATATAAACACAACAAGAGAGGCATAGACCAATAAAACCGAATATGACGGTATGGATAAAAGCATACATAACAAATGGTTCGTTAATGTGGACTAAAACTGGTAGTCCTATAGCATTACTCTGTATTATATATTATGTTAATTCTAATTAGAATTTTATATCTTTTACTGCTTGAATTATGAGAAATTTTATTGAATAACCCTTTTAAATACCTCTTTAACTTTTTTGACCCCCTAGCCCCAAAACTAACAATAATGACTCTTTTACATTTTTTCAGACCAAAATACCCCTTTATATATGAAAATGTCACCACAATCCACCATGTGTCGACCAAAAATTCAATAGGTTGCTGGACCTTCTTGCAGCAGCCAAACCCTCTTCCACCTTCTTCCTGCAGCAGCCATGGATAGCGACGGTCAACAACCCATCATCTCCTCTCTCTCTCTATCTATCGATCTATCTTCCTCTCCCAACCCAAATCTGAAAACAAAAACAAAAATTTCGGAAACCCAGGTCTGGGTGTTTTCTCTAAGTGGGTTGGGAGGGAAGGGAAGAGAGAGACAAAGAGACAGAGAAAGAGAGACAGAGATGAGAGGGTCAGTGGAGGAGGTGGAGGATGGTGGTGAGCACCGGCCACCGACCAATCATCTTCTCTCTCTATCTCTCTCCCCTTCTCTCCTAACCCAAATATTAAAAAAAAAAAAAAAGATTCAAAACCCAGAAGAGGAGAAAATATGGTCGAATTTGTGGTCAAAAATTCCACAAAAGTAATTTGTGGTCGTCGTGTGGCCATGTGTCGACCGCAAATTTGACCATGTGTCGACCAGATTTGAAAATTTTTGCATCTTCTTTTTCTCTATTACTGGGTTTTGATGGGTCTGATCTCTTAAAGAATCAACCATTTTCGGGGTTTTTTTTTGTGGGTTTTGATGGTCAACAAGGGGAGGCAAGGGTGTATTGTAGGGCAACGTGAGTTTTTTCCATTGGATTTTGCTTGTTTTGTTGGGTTTGGTGCCGCATCTACTTGGTTTGCTGTTGACAGGACCGCCCCCGGATTCCACCCTGAAACCCGAAGAGGTCCTGCGGGAATCCAAATTCAAAGAAAATCCTACCAAAATTTCGGCAGAACCTCCCCTAAAAATAGACTAACCCAGAATTCTTATACCTGTTAAAATGCACTTCTAAACAGCAACCACCTCTACCACAACCAAAATAGGGTCTCAGACCCAACAATTTCACAGAAATCCAACTTAAACCTTAGGAGTGGTTATCAGAGCTACTAATCTATTACAATAAGTTTTTACAAAAGTAAACATGGCGCCTACAGGGTCCGGGAATGAAAAATGGATGCTATGCCTCGACGCGTTTGGCTCGACCTCCACCAAAGCTACTACCTGGGGGGAACAATTTAAGACAAAAGAAAATAAACCGTGAGACAAACTCAGTGAGTGGACAGTTTAATGAAAACGAAAACAAAGGTAAACCTCATATTTCAGAAAAATCCTTCAAA
The DNA here is from genome assembly GCA_003254865.1 of Dryas drummondii. Classification (NCBI taxonomy): domain Eukaryota; kingdom Viridiplantae; phylum Streptophyta; class Magnoliopsida; order Rosales; family Rosaceae; genus Dryas; species Dryas drummondii. Next base: position 799,052 of record QANW01007298.1, on the reverse strand, counting down.
ACCACGTTTAGCTCTAAGACCTCACGTCACTCTTTGAAATCCCCCAGTTTAAAACCATAAAGTTTATTTAAACTTAAGAAATCCCATAAAACAATATATATCTCTCAAATAACAATTTCTTAAAACAAACGAACTGTAAAACATCGTAACAACAATCTTGATATATTTCAAAAGAATCCCTCACTTAAAAACATTTTTAATAATTTCTGAAAATAACCAAATTCATTTTCCACCATGCTATATACCCTGAATAATCCTGGCCATACACCTGTGCGGAATTCCTGCATCGCACAGGCAGGCAATATCCTGGCCATACACACGCGTGGAGTAAATCCAACACGTGCAGGCAATATCCTGGCCATACACACGTGTGAATAAAATCAGCACGTGCAGGCAATCCTGGTCATACGTGCACGCAGAGCAGCCCCCAAAGGGCGAAGCATCCCGACACACGGCCCAAAGCCTATATGTGTGCCGTGATGGGTCCCAAAGACCTATGTATCTGATAACCTGGAGGGTACTGCAAAGGGTGGTTTAAAAACCATTTTCCACAACAAAATCATAAAAATCACTTTTTTTCCATCGAGAATAAATATCAAGATATTTTCCCAAAAAGGAACTTAAAATCCATAAGCCAACATACGAAATTCAAATAAAAATCGATATACATAAATCAAAATAATACTTTTCGACAAAACTGAAATATTAAATGAACCTTGTATATAAAATGAGAAATTAAATTCTTTTCCCAAAGTCCAACAACTCACTAAAACCAACATGTAAATATATGTTTAAAAAAAACTTTCTTATGAAGCATTGAAATCCGAAATCCAACATTTTCTTCAAATCCCAAATCAAATTCATGCATAATAGGATTAATGAAATCTTTTATAAATTTATTTGAAAACCAAAGTTCGCTCACATTTGTTATTTCCAAATCAAACTCAATTAACCAAAATAAAACGCAAATTTCATAAATCATTTAAGTGAGAAAATCTAAGGTCGATCCTCCGCCGGATCGTCGCGAACCACGGTCGTCTCGCCTAGGAATAAGGTGATTGGCGCTGGAAAACTGGTCGGAGAAGGGAGAGAAGCCGACCGGTCAGGGGTGTCATTTTTCGAGTTGAAATCACGCCCAGAGGTGGCTGGGTTGGCTGGAGGAGCGGCCGGGGAGGGTGGTCGGCGTTGGGGGAGACTCGCCGGAGGTCTCAGGTGACCGGAATGGCCTGCGACGGCTGGTGGTGGCAGCTGAGATTTTCTGAGTTGTTTTTCTGTGCGCGCGGAGGCTGGCTGTTAGAGGCGTCGACGGGTGGTCTGCACGGCGAGAGAGGGTCATGCGGTGGCTTTGGGTTGATGGGTGGTGGCCGGCGACGAGACTTGCAGTGTTGGCCGGTGGTGTGCGCAGGGGTGGGTGCGGGAAAAAGAAGAGAGAGAGAGAGAGAGAGAGAGAGAGAGAGGGAGGGGTGTGCGGGAGTGAGAGAGAGAAGATTCTAGAGAGATTGAGAAATTTCTAGAAAGTCTAATTTTTTAAACCCCAATTTTGTCATTTTACAAAATTGCCCCTCGCTTCAAACGCCCATATCTTTCAAACTGTAACTCAGATCGAAACGTGCTACGTGTCTATGGACTCGGGGGATCGAAACCTATCTAACAGACCCGAAGTCAAAATCGAAAACCCCTTCATTTTAAAAGTCAACTTTTGGTCAAGCTTAAATTAAAACAAAAATAAATAAATCAAAACCCTTTTTGTTTTCCGAATAAATCCCAAAATCTTTAAAATACAATCCAACATCATTTTTAAAAAATCTCTTAAAAACATAGTTAAATAAAAATTTAAATTTCTAGTGAAAATTTGGGTCGGGTCGTTACACCCTTCCCCCCTGAAAAAAAATTTCGTCCTCGAAATTTAGTAGAAAACTTAAATTTAAGTGAATTGTAGTTGCAACTTCTCATCACCCATCAAATCAAACCTCCTTTTAGCAACCATAAGTTAAAATATGCGTGAAATTTTTTTTTTGGCATTTCCTTCCGTTCGAGAAAACCAAGGATATTTAAACTAAGGAGATCGCTCCGCAACGAACCTAAATAAATTATGTAAGCCTCAAAAATAAAAACTTGAAAATATGGTAGAAATGCCAAACCCTAAATAAAGCTTTCAAGAATAAAATCATTACAAAGTAAATTAATTTAAAACCTTTAAATCATTTGAAACCCACTCTAACCCACAAATCGAGAAAGTTTATCAAAACGAGAATATGTGATACGCGAGAGTGTGTGTGTGTCCCAGGGTCTATCAAAAATATTGCATTATGCCCAAAGATAGATAACGTACCCATGATGACGTCCGGTGAAGCCAAAGCGTCCTGCTGCGTCATGGCGAAAACTCTGCCCTGGGCTCTACGGCGTCCTGGCTGGCCCCTCTGTTGTTCTCCACCTCTACTGACATGGCTGGACTGGGTACCACTACGCTTCCGCTACGCAACTCTGATAAGGGCGACGTCTCCCATCGTCGCTGCTGCTTCGTTCAGCTAAAGATCTTTCAACCCTCATGGCAGCATCTCTCAGTGAAGAGAAGGGGGAGTGGTTAGCCACAGTAACTGCCGTGCGAATGGAGTCTCTCAAACCCTCCTCAAATCTAAAGCATCGATCTGCTTCGTCTGCCACAAATGCTGGGCAGAACCTGGAAAGCTCAACAAACTTTCTCTCATATTCTGCTACTGACATAGACCCATGTCTAAGCCTCAAGAATTCAGCCATCTTCTCAACGCAATACACACGCGTATAATACTTCTCGTAAAAGACTCTCCAGAATCTATCCCAAGTAATCTCGGCCGCGGTGAGTCCCAAACGCTCGGAGTCCCACTAGTGATAAGCATCACCCACTAGCAAGAAAGTAGCCAAAACTAACTTCCTGTGATCGGGGCATCCCATAACCTCAAAGATCCTCTCGAGTTGTATCATCCACTCGTTAGCCACACTAGGATCCTAAGTACCTGAAAAATTTGAGGCCCCGAGCTTACGGGCACGCTCAATGCTGTACTCGCCCTCAGGAAATGCCCTAGTACGAACAGCAGTAGTCACTGCCTCGGCTAGCCTATCAATAGACTGCTCGAAACCCTGTGCCGTCTCATCGACACCCTATGCTACCCTATGGTGGGTCCCCGGTGGTCGGCCACGTCGTCGAGGAGGCATAATACCTATAAGAAAACCAAACTTTCATCAATAATGGGGATGCACATTCAGTGCAAGATTGAGGAATCTAAAACCTAATTCTCTGATACCAAGTTGACAGGACCGCCCCCGGATTCCACCCTGAAACCCGAAGAGGTCCTGCGGGAATCCAAATTCAAAGAAAATCCTACCGAAATTTCGGCAGAACCTCCCCTGAAAATGGACTAACCCAGAATTCTTATACCTGTTAAAATGCACTTCTAAACAGCAACCACCTCTATCACAACCAAAATAGGGTCTCAGACCCAACAATTTCACAGAAATCCAACTTAAACCTTAGGAGTGGTTATCAGAGCTACTAATCTATTACAATAAGTTTTTACAAAAATAAACATGGCGCCTACAGGGTCCGGGAATGAAAAATGGATGCTATGCCTCGACGCGTTTGGCTTGAACTCCACCAAAGCTACTACCTGGGGGGAACAATTTAAGACAAAAGAAAATAAACCGTGAGACAAACTCAGTGAGTGGACAGTTTAATGAAAACGAAAACAAAGGTAAACCTCATATTTCAGAAAAATCCTTCAAAACCACGTTTAGCTCTAAGACCTCACGTCACTCTTTGAAATCCCCCAGTTTAAAACCATAAAGTTTATTTAAACTTATGAAATCCCATAAAACAATATATATCTCTCAAATAACAATTTCTTAAAACAAACGAACTGTAAAACATCGTAACAACAACCTTGATAGATTTCAAAAGAATCCCTCACTTAAAAACATTTTTAATAATTTCTGAAAATAACCAAATTCATTTTTCACCATGCTATATACCCTGAATAATCCTGGCCATACACCTGTGCGGAATTCCTGCATCGCACAGGCAGGCAATATCCTGGCCATACACACGCGTGGAGTAAATCCAACACGTGCAGGCAATATCCTGGCCATACACACGCGTGGAGTAAATGCAACACGTGCAGGCAATATCCTGGCCATACACACGTGCGAATAAAATCAGCACGTGCAGGCAATCCTGGTCATACGAGCACGCAGAGCAGCCCCCAAAGGGCGAAGCATCCCGACACACGGCCCAAAGCCTATATGTGTGCCGTGATGGGTCCCAAATACCTATGTATCTGATAACCTGGAGGGTACTGCAAAGGGTGGTTTGAAAACCATTTTCCACAACCAAATCATAAAAATCACTTTTTTTCCACCGAGAATAAATATCAAGATATTTTCCCAAGAAGGAACTTAAAATCCATAAGCCAACATACGAAATTCAAATAAAAATCGATATACATAAATCAAAATAATATTTTTCGACAAAATTGAAATATTAAATGAACCTTGTATATAAAATGAGAAATTAAATTCTTTTCCCAAAGTCCAACAACTCACTAAAACCAACATGTAAATATATGTTTAAAAAAAACTTTCTTATGAAGCATTGAAATCCGAAATCCAACATTTTCTTCAAATCCCAAATCAAATTCATGCATAATAGGATTAATGAAATCTTTTATAAATTTATTTGAAAACCAAAGTTCGCTCACATTTGTTATTTCTAAATCAAACTCAATTAACCAAAATAAAACGCAAATTTCATAAATCATTTAAAGAAATGAGAGTCCACTCACAGTGAGAAAATCTAAGGTCGATCCTCCGCCGGATCGTCGCGAACCACGGTCGTCTCGCCTAGGAATGAGGTGATTGGCGCTGGAAAACTGGTCGGAGAAGGGAGAGAAGCCGACGGGTCAGGGGTGTCATTTTTTGAGTTGAAATCACGCCCAGAGGTGGCTGGGTTGGCTGGAGGAGCGGCCGGGGAGGGTGGTCGGCGTTGGGGGAGACTCGCCGGAGGTCTCAGGTGACCGGAATGGCCTGCGACGGCTGGTAGTGGCAGCTGAGATTTTCTGAGTTGTTTTTCTGTGCGCGCGGAGGCTGGCTGTTAGGGGCGTCGACGGATGGTCTGCACGGCGAGAGAGGGTCATGCGGTGGCTTTGGGTTGATGGGTGGTGGCCGGCGACGAGACTTGCAGTGCTGGCCGGTGGTGTGCGTAGGGGTGGGTGCCGGAAAAAGAAGAGANAAAAAAAAAAAAAAAAAAAAAAAAAGGGTTTTTTATGGATGGTATTTGTTATCCTGAAAAAATGTCACGGCATAGATATGGATGCCCATGAATCAATAGAGCTTTTTGTCTTTTAGGTGCTTTCGGGCATGCCACTATTCTCTGTCGAGAGGCCGTAATAGAAAATATTAATAAAAATAAAATACTGTGCCGAAAATAAATCTGACTTCAAACAAACGATTATGCGACAAGTAAAGGAACGAGAACTTGTCGAGGTTCGTTTCTTACTTGTGAAAATTAAAGGACTTTAGTAGGATGAACAATCTAAGAAAAATCAAGAACAATGACAATTGATTGAGAACTTAACCAAATACTAGAATTATTGTGAAATCAATACTAAGAAAGTCGTTCTTAGTAGAGCTACAAAACAAAAGAAAATTGACTAATAAAATCCTAAGAACTGAGAAAACTGGTTGCTTGGAGAACTTGAGGAATTTAGTTGCTTGATTGTTGATTTTTGATTATTGTATTGAGATTTGGTGTAGAGCTTTTTCCTTCTTGAAGAGATGTATTTATAGGAAGATGACAACCTAGTGCCGAGCAATCCTTGTGTGAGTAGAAATCGGCTTCCTTGGTCATCAAGTCTTTAGAATCTTTTCCTTATTGCACCATATCTCTCTTGATTTTCCTTCAATCTCAAGTAAATTGCACAATTAATATCTAGGAAAATCCACCAAAATATCAATAAAATTCATAGAATAATTAATGATAATTATCCTATTTTCCTGCTATTTTCAACAATTTCGTCAATGACAGGTGCTAAATTTGGATGTAAACAGTATTATGGATATTTCAAGTTAAAAAGGGTCATTATTGTTAATTTTGGGGCTAGAGGGTAAAAAAAGTTTAAAGAGTATTTAAAAGGGTTATTGAATAAAATTTCTCCAAATGTTTTCATGTAACTACAAGAAATGCCCTAAACATATTCATGTGTATTCAAGAAAAAAGAAGGAGTGTATCACCAAAATGTTATAATTGGAATAATAAATTTTTCAATTAACATAGTGAATGTGGATTTCTCTTGAAAATATGAGATAAGATACTTGTATTGTATGCAATAACCTTTGTGGACCTCCACTCAAAGAGAACTGTAGTACAAATGGGGTTTACTTGAATACAACTGGTTTTATGTGAGCTTTTGGGACTGAGATTCTTGTTCGAGTTTTGGAGTGTACTTGGTTCGTTGGTATTAAACATGCCAGGGATCATTTGTTTTTCACTATTACTAAACAATATAGTACATAAAATTTATGGTGTAATTGTTGAATGTTTACGTAACTAATTATGAATAAACAACCATGGCAAAAGAAAAAAGTATGAATAAACAACCACCTATTAGCCTATTGAAATTGCTAGTCAAACGCCAACTTCTTTCTTTTGATTTACCCAATTTTAGGAAATTTTTTTTATTTTGTAAGTTAATTCAAGTTTTTTATAATTTTAAGAAAAGTTAAATGAGTTTTTTTAAAAGCTTATGTAAAAAATTATTTGTGACATGTATGATGTATTTAACAGTATTTAATATTTTAAATGAAGTAAAAGGCAGATGCAGTAAAATAGCTAGCTTGCCCAAAACTTCACTGACAACAACAGGGGAGGGAAGATAATTAAGCTTTCAAATTTCGAAGCATGGGATTCCTCCCTACTTTCTACCTATACGATTTTGAGAAAGGGAAAGAACACGAAACTGAAGGACTAAATTAACATAGAGAAGTTAGAGAAGCTTGCTTCACAAATCAGAGGTACTGTGTCTGCTGACTATAAATCAAAGCATGGCTCGGGTACAGAATTGTCTGTGATGAAATTCACCGATGAGCGGTGGAAAAATGTGACATGGGATCTGAATATGTTTTCCGAAGATGGCAAGTTGGAGTGGGATGGTATCATTCTAGCAGGTTCTCCAATTGATCTCTGTGATTTATAACAAATTAAAAGTTGTGTTTCTATACAATTTTCATGTGTTTTATGTGGGATTCGAGTATAGGAGTAATATATTGTTCTATGCTTGCGTCCAATTCAAATTTTTTCATACATTCATGAAACTATTGTTTATTTTATATGTATTGGCATTGCAGAAGCAAAGAGGAGGAAGTTTCTTAGACTTCATCCAGAAGCAGCTACCATTAAGGAGGACCCAGTACTTTTTAGAAAAAGTGATACTCCTATTTTTGTTACTATTCTAGTCAAGAAATTTTTCAGACCTGCCGTAGAGGATGGATTTAGAAAAAGTGGGGCTGCAATAATATATAGGCCCTCCCTAGTATATATAGGCTAGCATTGCTCTTGATATATGGTTCATTGCTCAGACACATCACCTAATACAATTTAAATTATTGCAACCATTACTTTTATGACATGTTTACTAATGTGAAGATATAATGGAAAAAAAATATAAGAAATTAAATTCGTCCAAGATAAGGAACAAAAATATTATCCCCCACCCAAGAATTCAATTTCTCCAAAATAAGGAACTGAATTTCTGACATCATGTGGGCCTCATTAATGAAAACCTCTATGATTTACTGAGGGGTTGAAGGTATGTTGAGGCTCAAATGAATAGGTGACACCCAATAAGTAGTGACAATAACATTTGTAGATAATTTGGAACCTTTTTTTGTAAGTTGCCGTAGAGGGTGGGTTTAAAAAAAGTGAGGCTGCAATAAGCAATGGCTCTTGGCAAGACTATCCAAATGCAACAAGTAGCACTTCCAAGCAAACTGCAAAGAAAACTTAAATTTTCCTTGCAAATAGAAAATTGTACTACTTGACTATCTGTATCATTGACCCCAATTTTCCACTCAAATTTTCTTTCTGGCCCCAATCCCACTGAACATGTTGTGTTGTGATATGATAAAAGCTAGTCACCCTGTATTTAATGTGTTGTGTTTTCTCTTGCTCTCCACCAAACTTTAACCTTGTCAAGGACTTCTCCAGACATAGATATATAGTGGTGGACTTAGAAAAAGTGATACTCTTATTTTTGTTACTATTCTAGTCAAGAAATTTTTCAGACCTGCCGTAGAGGATGGATTTAGAAAAAGTGGGGCTGCAATAATATATAGGGCCCTCCCTAGTATATATAGGCTAGCATTGCTCATGATATATCGTTCATTGCTCATAGACATCACCTACTTTATACAATTTAAACTATTGCAAACACTACTTTTTTGGCATGTTTACTAATGTGAGAGTATAATGGGAAAATAAAAATAAGGAATTGAATTCCTCCAAAATAAGGAATGAGAATACTATTCTCCACCTAAAAATTCAATTCTTCCAAAATATGGAATTGAATTCCTGATATCATGTGGGCCCTAGTAAACACATGAGTCATCCATAATCGGAATCCAGTTCCTTATTTTGGAAGAATTGGATTCGGATTACGGATTAGTGAACGTGTCATTAGGATTGGCTTATGCAATGGAAATCTAGGTGTGCCTTGCAAAGAAACTAAAAAACAAGCACTTCTCATGTTCAAACAAGTTCTTAATGATACTGCAATTCTACTTTCATCATGGGTTGGGGAAGGAGACTGTTGCAATTGGACTGGAGTTGTTTGCGATAACTTCACCGATCACATTCACTTGCTCGACATTTGCAATTGGACATACAGCTAGGAAAAAGTTTGCAAATAAATAGAGGTAATAACAAATACAAATTTAAGAGGAAAGGAAAGAAAGGAAGAAGATTACAATTGTCAGTTATGTATCTAACCCGCTTTACAGAAACATTCAATTAAATTGGATCTAAAAGATTTTGACACACCTGGATAAATTGGATATTTCATTCTTGTGTGTGTGGAGAAATTGGATATTTCATTCTAACCCGCTTTTAATACTGTAAAAAAAGGACTAAAAGTCTTTAAATGATACAAAATTTGACTATTTTTTTCAAATTTTCTGATTTAAAGATTTATTCATACTTGAGTAGATAAAATGATTTTTCTCTTTTATACTTGGCGAGTTTGGGGCGGAATCCAATAAAACAAGAACACAACTAATTATATCAGAAGACCTCAAACTCAAGACCCTGATACAATCATTTCAAACAGTATTATAGGTGAGATTGACCAAAGTCATGACTTTAGATTAATATATGTATAAAATTCGATCCCTTTGATGTAAAAGAAGAATGATTATAATTGTAAATGAATTGGAGATAATATGTAATTCTGAATTAATTTTGAATTAATTTAGATCGGCAATAAACAAATTTAGTGTTAGAGCAACATGAACTCCTAATATACAAACACAACAAGAGAAGCATAGACCAATAAAACCGAGTATGACGGTATGGATAAAAGCATACATAACAAATGGTTTGTTAATGTGGACGAAAACTGGTTGTCCTATAGCATTACTCTGTATTATATATTATGTTAATTCTAATTAGAATTGTATATCTTTTACTGCTTGAATTATGAGAAATTTTATTCATTAACCCTTTTAAATATCTCTTAAACTTTGTTGACCCCTTACCCCAAAACTAACAATAATGACTTTTATATTTTTTTCAGACCAAAATATCCCTTTATATATTAGTGACCCCAAGTTGTATTGTGATAATATAAGTCACCCTGCATTAGATGTGTTATGTTCTTTTTTCTTACTCTTGACGAAGCTTTAACTCAGAAATTAAGAACTTTGTCTGCCATTGATGGAGATGGACATAGAAAAAGTGATGCTCTTATTTTTTTGTCATTTCTCTTGACGAACCTATAACATTGTCAAGAAATTTGTCTGCCCTGCCGTAGAGGATGGGTTTAGAAAAAGTGAGGCTGCAATAAGCAATGGCTCTTGGCAAGACTAACCAAATGCAACAAGTGGCACTTCCAAGCAAATTGCAAAGAAAACTTAAATTTTCCTTGCAAATAGAAAATTGCACTACTTGACTATCTGTACCAGTGACCCCAAATTTTCCACTCAAATTTTCTTTCTGGCCCCAGTCCCACAGCCACTTGATTGAACATGTTGTGTTGTGATATGATAAAAGCTAGTCACCCAATATTTAATGTGTTGTATATTTTTCTCTTGCTCTCCACCAAACTTTAACCTTGTTAAGGACTTTTCCAGACATTGATATATGGAGGTGGACTTAGAAAAAGTGATACTCTTATTTTTTGTTACTATTCTAGTCAAGAAATTTTTCAAACCTGCCGTAGAGGATGGATTTAGAAAAAGTGGGGCTGCAATAATATATAGGGCCGTCCCTAGTATATATAGGCTAGCACTGCTCTTGATATATTGTTCATTGCTCAGACACATCACCTACTTTATACAATTTAAACTATTGCAATCATTACTTTGATGACATGTTTACTAATATGAAGGTATAATGAAAAAAAAAAAAATAAGGAATTGAATTTGTCTAAAATAAGGAATGAGAATACTATCCCCCACCAAGAATCCAATTTCTCCAAAATAAGGAATTGAATTTCTGATATCATGTGGGCCCCACTTGTGTTTTTATTCCCATATAATTAGTAAACATATGCGTCATCCATAATTGGAATCCAACTCCTTATTTTTCAAACCTGCCGTAGAGGATGGATTTAGCCAGCAATAATATATAGGGCCCTCCCTAGTATATATAGAGTGGCACTGCTCTTGATATATGGTTCATTGCTCATACGCATCACCTACTTTATACAATTTAAACTATTGCAACCATTACTTTTATGGCATGTTTACTAATGTGAGGTATAATGGGAAAAAAAAAAAATTAGGAATTGAATTCCTCTAAAATAAGGACTGGAGTTGTCTGGATAACTTCACTGGTCACGTTCGCTAGCTTGACATTTGCAATTGGACATACAGCCAGGAAAAAGTTTGCAAATAAATAAAGGTAATAACAAATACAAATTTAAGAGAAAAGGAAAGAAAGGAAGAAGATTACAATTGTCAGTTATGTATCTAACCCGCTTTACATAAATATTCAATTAAATTAGATCTAAAAGATTTCGACACACATAAATAAATTGGATATTTCATTCTTGTGTGAAATGGAGAATTTAACTTAAAATATAAGAGAAAAGCTCAAAATTTGTGCCTCAAACTCCATGTCATTTGAAATTAAATATACCTTAATCATATGTGGCACAACTATTTCTACACATCATTATACACATCTTATTAACAGCTTTTTTGTGAAAGACCATCTTACAAATTCCAAATCCAACCTTTTTTTTTTTGTTTTCAATAAATTTATTATCCCCATGTTTCTTCTTTGCAGGTTGCAACGGCACCTGCTCCTTCTCTCGCCATTCTAATTCGATCATGTTCAAAGTTCATGATTTCGAAAATCAAATTTTTATCACAATTTTTGGATTAAAGTTCTCATCGCAAGTTTTAGATTTAAGCCACTGCACCATCATTTTTTTCTTCTTTGTTTTCACGTTCTCATCATAGTTTTTTATAGTTGAAATTGCTATGTCGATCTCACTATAAGATTCATGAGATCAAGCCATACAGAATATTGCCAAAATCCAACTTGTTCTTGATGCCTACCCACATAGCCAAACACAAATCAAATAGCTATATGTTGATATTGCCTTCCAGAACAAGTCTAGCATTCAAGTTTAGTGGAACTCTTCCAGAAACTATTGGTCAACTGGAAATGTTGTCGAATTTGGATATTTCTCATAATTCATTAGAAGGTGTAGTGTCTGAAGTTCATTTTAATAATCTTACAAGATTGGAGTACTTGATTGCAAATGGAAACTCATTGACCCTGAAAACTAGTGGAGATTGGCTTCCTCCTTTTCCACTTAGCCAGTTACTTTTAGATAATTGGCATTTGGGGCATGAATTTCCTACCTGGCTTCGGAGACAAACAAGATTAGAGATATTAAGTTTATCCAGTACAGGAATTTCAGATACCATTCCGACTTGGCTGTGGAACTTATCTTCCCATTTAAGTTATCTGAATCTCTCACACAATCAATTGTATGGGGAGATTCAAAATAAAATAGTTGCTCAAACGATTGATCTAAGCTCTAACCAGTTCAACGGTTCCTTACCTCTTGTTTCCTCTTTAGTAGAAGTCCTAGACCTTTCCAAATCATCATTTTCTGGATCAGTGTTCCACTTCTTTTGTGATCAGATGGATGGACCAAAAGAACTACGACTCCTCCACCTTGGACACAATCTTCTCTCTGGAAAAATTCCTGATTGTTGGATGCATTGGACAAGCTTGAGAGCCGTAAATTTAGAAAACAACAACTTCACTGGGAATATTCCAAGCTCCATGAGATATTTGCAATTCCTTGAATCATTGCACTTGCGCAATAATCACCTATCTGGACTATTACCACTATCCCTGCAGAACTGTACCCAATTGTCTGTTCTTGAGCTTGGTGGAAATGAACTTGTCGGAAACTTACCAACATGGATAGGGAAAAGCCTTTCAATTTTGATGGTTCTTGACTTTCGTTCAAATAAGCTTCAAGGTGACATTCCTTACGAACTCTGTGATCTCGGTTCTCTCCAAATCTTGGACCTTGCATATAACAATCTGTCAGGAATAATTCCAAAGTGCTTCCACAATTTCAGTGCCATGGCCACCTTGTCAAAATCCAACTATCCCATTTATTTTTTATTGAACGGTTCTTTTGTTGACAGTTACATGGAGAATGCGATCTTAGTGTCAAAAGGCAGAGAAGTGGAGTATGACAAAACGCTGCGTTTGGTTGGAAGCATTGATCTTTCAAACAACATCATAATTGGGGAGATCCCTGAGGAACTGACTAGCCTCATTGGCTTGCAAACTTTGAATTTATCAAATAATCTTTTGGCTGGAAGAATCCCTTCAAACATCAGTAACATGAGAAGTTTAGAATCCTACGTAAACTTTATGGTGTAATTGTTGAATATATTTAGCTAGTTTTTGTGCTTCTGCATATAGAGTGAGCTTGTTCTGTTTGGGCTTGCTAAAAGGAAATGTGCATTGTATTTTATTGTACCCAAGGTTACCCTTTTGTTGTCATGTTTTTATTGTGTTAAAAGAAATAATATTTTAAAAATAAAGCTTTTTCACACTTTTTTCCGTCCCTTATGAAATTGCAAGATTTGCCCCTGAAATAACTTCAAGTCTCACTTTACTAATTTATGAAATTGTAAGATTTACTAATTTATAAATAAGTAACTCTTCATAGTGACAGGGAAGATCAAGGCATGCATTAATATAACTCTTCATAGTTGTATTTCTAGATTCAAAGTGAGATTTCTGTAAAATGATAAAAGCATCTCTGTATGTTATGATTGCTCTGCTTGAGCAGATCACAAAATCCTTTAGGCTGAATTCGCATGAACGGAAGAAATTTTTTCATGGCCTGAGAAGAAATGATAAAATTTCTACATTGATAACATGCTAATGATATGATTGGGAAAATTTGGTTTTATTCCACCATACTCCCAAGTATGTTTTCACAAATGGAAATTGAAGAAAAAAGAGAAACCAGCATTTTCCATTTGGCAAGAGAATCCAGACAACAAGCGAATACAATATTATTCTCTAACCATCCAACTCAAGACTAGATACTATAAAAATTGTACAAAGCACAAATTTGTGTCCAAACTGATACCTAAGCTTGACATCCCTACTCTGAGGAGCAAATCTAACAACTTTCACTAAGGGTTGTGCGCCACCCATCCAAAGGTGTTAAGCAAATTGGGTAAAACTCTCAGGTCTATTTCAACGGAGCGAAAGCTAGCTTTTCAAAATCTGTCCGGGCGCTCTGAATGCCTTTATTGATATCATCCACAAGCAACTGCAACCTAGAAATCTCAAGATCTTTAGCCTCCATTTCTGACTTGATTGATGCATGCTTCTCCTGTAACTCAATTATTTCCTTAGCAATACAATCAGCCTCTTCTACAAATTTTGTTTTCTCATGAGTATGCTTCGCTATCTTACATTCAGCATCTTTTGACTCGCCCTGAAACCGTCCTTTCCTATCTTTAATAGACAACAATTCATTCACACGCCCACGTAGAACAGTAACATTGAATCCATACTTTTCCAAGTCTAGAAGACTCTCCAAAATGCTATCAAAAACATTTCTTGGGTCATCAAAATGCAGCGTGGATACCTTCTCCACCAAACTAGAGAATGTTACCATATTGCCAATAGCAAATCCCTCCCGATATTCCTCTTTACATTTACCCAAAGGACGAAAATGTGGCTTTTGTGGCATTATTCTGAAAACTTCTAAAGATTCAATTGTTTTCCAAACTGGTGAGCACTTCANATTGTCTGTTAATGGGTACAATAAAAAATTTTTTTTTTTTTTTTTTTTTTTTAAGTTTGGTATTTCCAGTAATTTTTCCAAAAGTATAGTTTGCTTCATGTCCTTCCTGTCTTCCATGGATGTTTTTCATGTTGCTTCCATAACACTTCTACAACATGCTCAGTTTATCCTTGTTGAGAGCAGCCTAATTGTGCTGCTTATATTATAACTTCTTCTAATCATTCACAGTGTTAAGAGGTTCCTTTGCTGATATGCTGAAAATGAATTTAAGTTGCACACTCTCAAACCTGTAGGATCAATCCCTTTGACCACACGCACAGCAACTTCATGAAGTGTGTGATCATTTATGACATTTTCCTCAGCAACATTTCCTGATCCATTCTGCTCCTTAACTACAATTCACAAAGCATGGTAATCTATCTGAAAACTCATTGGTCAAAATAACAATTTGTGTTTTTTGGATAAGTTGGCTGATGTACAAATTTGCTGAAAATTTCAATTTGGTCCTCTCGTTCAATTTGAATAATGTCAACCAACCTTATATATTTCACCACTTGTACAGTAGTAAAAGGAGGATGTGCTGGGTTCAACTCATAATAGAGTAAGGCAGTTCAAAATCACACCTTGTAGAGTGCGTGCAGTTGGTATTTCTATAACGTTTAAAAAAACAAAAGCCATAAACCCATATATATTTCAACACACCAATGTTCCCTCCATCCACCACCATAACTTGACTGGATGGAAAAAAGCATGCACATGCCTCCCAATATGATCTCAAGTTCACATGGGATCACTTTTGCACCTAAATCATCCTTCCTCTAATTGATAAATACAGGATTAAACATTGTTCAAATTGTAACTATAGGAACCAAATTGAAAATTTTAAAAAGTATATGGTTGGCATTGTTCAAATTAAAACTAAAGGGACCAAATTAAAACACATTGAAAAGTGTACTGTTGGGATTGTTCAAATTGAAACTTTACCAAACTAGAGGGGCTAAAATGTCCTTTGGCCGAATTCATAATAAATACTAATGATTTTAGTTTTAATGCATTATTACCTCCCTCTGAAGCTTGTCGGCTTATGGCCACTAACTTTCGAGGCCTGCCCCTCTTTCTTTTATGACTGCTTCCTCCAGCTTCTTGCTGCTTAAACTCCTGCTCAAATAAAGACAAACATCCATAGCAATGCCATTGAGCTAAGAAACAAACAGAAGACGAAAGATAAAATTGTTACTGTGGATGTCTCACTCCATGATTATACCATGTCTGGAAAAAGAACCAGGCTACGGAGCAGGTTAGCCAAAATTGAATCACTGCCAAGTTCAGCTGACAAAACCTGGGTGTTAATAGCTTATTTTAGATAATATCCAATGTTGTCATTGTTGATAGCTTAAATCCCTAATGCTTCATGTTCCTCCTCTTTCCACAATATTTGAATATAAGGGCCTAATACATAGATTAGATAAATTATTAAATAGAATTTTCACTTCTTCTGTAAAATAGTTTTTTTACTTTTAGTTTGTGATTTGACTCATCAATCAAGTTGTGTCAAGCTAAGGATGACCCACTCCCAACAGTCAACACCAATCTACTTTGCTTACAAGAAGTGACATAGCCAATCACTCCTCAAACCATCCAATTGAATTTACCAAAATAAGTTCCATTTTTTTTTCTTCGAGAACAGAAAAGTTCTAGTTCTCTATGGCAGAATCCACCAAGCAGGTAGAATTTTAATTGCTCCAATACCATCCTATGAGCTTTATGGGGTCATTTTTGAGTATATTCCTACCATGCTCTTTTCTTGTGCTGGATCATTTGTATTCTTCTTCTGATCTCTCATTAGCTTCAGTAAATCTTCATTAGGAAGCTGACAAGGATTTTCAGCCGGTGAACCGTCCTTTCTCTTAGCTATTGACCCTAAGGTGAGAAGCACTTCAGCTTCGTTACTTATACCCTCCCTTTGAACAATTTTTCCAGCAGAATCAACGCTTGCATAGCCTTCCTTACCTGCACATCATCAAAAACCAATTTTCTTTTGTATAAGAAACCTAACCAATGCAGGTCTATTGATTAGCACATATATTTTCATTTGGCAAGAGACAGTGCACATATATACCTGCTTCTTGGGTCAGTCGGATTCCAACTTGAGACTTTGTACGTCTTCCTTTACTTTTGATAGGATGTATCCATTGACTATCTACCTCACCATCTCTCTGTTGCTTAGTTTTCTACAATGATGAAAATGCTGATCAGGAACAATGGGTCACACAAAAACAAAACCAAAGAAGTAGTGACTTGATCCTCATTGCCCATCAAGAAAGGGGAAATAGAACAACACACCATGGCAGGCAGTTTACTATGGATCAATTTTTTCTCACTAAATACTTAAGAAGTTGACCCATATGAAACAGTATCAATCCCAACCAAAACCAAATAACCCCAGTTTCATAGTAGCATATAGGTCCACAAGTGTAGAAACTCAATAGCTACTTGCTTTTGTAACCAATCATTTAGGTCCTCTGACAAAAATAAATTTAGGTGTACAAGATGTGTGTGTATGCTCGCATGTGTGTGACCGATTCATGAACCAACAAACACCACTATGTCATGAATGGCACATCACATCAAGGTCAGGGATCTCTCATGTCAATAACTCTTGAACAGAGATTGTAAATTTAGTAAAGACAAACAAATAAAGGTTAAGAGAAGACATTCAACTCACAATTTCCCTTTCCCCAAGCAAGCTCTCTGTTTTAAAAAGCTGATGGGTAACAACAGGTTTTCTTGAGCGTCTTGTTCCTTTAGCTCCTCTGGTCATTGTGGCTAATTCATGAAGCATTTCTTTATCACCTGGCTTTTTTTTTGATTGACGTGCTTCAAGAGATAATACGATCTCTGAAGCTTTGTCATCCTTTAACTTTTTCAAAGGACGTAACTTTGTAGCACTACCATTAGGGGCTGGCAGATTGATCACCCTGATGCTTTGGGGATGACTTGACTGCTCCATAAGATTCCTCCTTAAATTGTTTGATTCAGGATTTTCCCCTGCAGCACCTGAATTTTCTAGTTGAGCAGCCGCCTCAGGATGGTTGAAATTGTTTTCGGGAAGCAGCACATTCTCTAACCCTTGCTGAGAATCCGAAGCCATCAATACTTCCTGGAACAAACCCGCATTAGCTACCCATAAATAAATATAATCCCTAGGAGACACTAACTAAACTTGAACTCATGCAAGCAGCTAAGCTTTTTGCTTTGACATACTTCATGACCACCAAACACAAAATAACTTATTAACGTTCATTACATCTGTACTCCATAGTAGGCACCATTCCATATATAAAAAGTTGAAACCCTCTCGATTCCCTTTGTGTGGAATGATTTCTCCACACATAGTACAAAACAAACATCACTATAGATTGAGATTCCGCGACCCCCTCCCCCCTTCTCTCTTCCACCCACAAAAGATTAAATAGAAAAGAGATTATACCTTGGATCCACCAACCCATTTGCCATCTTTCCATTCCACAAGAGGTCTTATTTCTGAGAAACTAAGTTCCTTACCCTTAATCTCATGCTTGAAAATGATAGTATACATCCTCTCAGCTAGAACATTGGAAATGACACCAGCCCGCCAACAAAAATCATAGAAAGCATCTACTTTGTTGTGCAATTCATAACTTCTATCCGTATAATGAGAAGAAGGTGGCTCCAAACGGGAAGACAAAAGGCTCAATTAGAGGTTCTGACAGAGAGAGCGGACCCCCTTACTCTATTCCTTTAGAAAGGAATAGAAGGGGGGGTTTAGACGGCTTACTTTGTCGTATAATGAGAAGGGGGAGGGCGGATATGTCGGAAATCTACAGTATCTTTCTGAACCCTAGCATCTGAGTTCTCATACTTCACCAGAAATGTATTATCCTCATTTTCTTTTACAACAATTGCAGGGAACCACGCATCAAATAAATTTTCTTTGTCAAAATTAACTTCTACGTCTGATCCTGAGCTGAAAATAGATCCTGCCCTTTGCTTTCAATCGAAAAGCCAAATCAGTTGTATCACAAAAGGTTAACCACATAGCATACATTTTCAACTCTAACTTCATAGGCGAAATTCACAAGCACAAAAAGCCTACGCAATCCACACGCAACAGCATTTATTTGTTAAGAAAAGAAACCTAAAAAATAAACTGAATAGAATACGCAAGAGGCTAGAATAATTCTAAGGTCCTTTAAGGATTGCACACATAAGTTCAAACATGCAACACTTGGAAGAACATGTGGTAATAAAACATCCAATGCAGCCATTCAGTTTCATAAAATATCAGATCCCAAGTACAAAGAAATGCCATATGCCGTTCATAAAATCACTTAAACCCACATGTAACACACATGTACATAGATCAACACAACCCATCAATATCATATTACATTTCAATAACAAAATGCAGTGTCTAATTTACGAAATTAAGCCCAAGAATAACTCCCATCGGAGCTAACATCTGTAATTCATAGAAAATGTACATCCCTTACATGCATTAGTACAATCTCAAAAATCATAAAAACATAATGATACCGGAATCACCAAAACACCACATCACCGTATCACCATCAACAGATGAATTAGCCCATTAAATTTATGAAAAAAAAAAAAAAAAAAAAAAGCCCAGAGCAGGACCAAACTAGAATACCTGCTTTTTGGGCCGAACCCACTGGCCATCAACCCAATTTTGATGCAGTCGCAAAAGGTTCCTCTCAAATTCAATCACATCTGGTGGGTTGTCAAAGAAGACACTGTACTTGGAACCATTATCAAGAACCTTCTTTATAACCCCAGTCCACCACCCATCTCTATAATCCGCATCCACCACAACACCCTCTTCGAAATCTTGCTCACCCACCTGAGGAGGCAAGGGCCTTATATAACCCGAATCAACGTACTCCTTCAGCTTCTGGGACCGATCTTCGGTAACGAGATCCTTATACTCGACTAAGGCCCTTTTTCTCTTCTTTGAGGCAGAGTTAGTAGGGCTTTGCACAATGGTGGCTCTGAACCACGCGCCTTTGAACCCTTCCTCGTCGCTCCTCACTTCCACTTCTGAGCCTGCGCTGAATACTTGCTGCTGCTGCTGGGGTTCGTTACTTTCGAAGCCCGCCATTGTTGTGTACTATCAGAATTCAGAAACCCTAAGTGAGTACTGGGAAATGGGCACCACACAACTTTCTTTAACATTATCTTCACGGTCAAAGCTGTGAGTCTGTGAAAGAGGAACTATTCTTACACAATTTTACATCTCTGTCTTGAAATTTACTCACGCTTTTTACCTGAATTCTGACAAAGCATTCAAGTAGAATTTTATTTTTTTCTTAAACCAAATCAAAATTGTTAAGTCAAGCTCAAAACGACGTCGATTCAAATATAATACGTTTAGAGTCAGCCGATTCAAATATAATACGTTTAGGGTCGACAGAGATTTTAAGTTCAAATATTTTATTTTAGTATATTTATTAGTAGAGGTTTAAAGTTTGAATATCTTCTTAATTTACATGTTAATTTACATGCGTTTCTTTTTTCTATGTATTTGTTATTTTCATGTGTTTGTTAATAGAGATTTTAAGTTCAATTCTCTTCTTTCCATATAAAGGAAAGTTTTACATAATTCCAATGAAAATTTGAAATTGAATTTTAAATAGTAATGATATTTTTATAATTATTATGTTAAGCTATAAATAAAAACATCAATAATCATCATGTAATGAGGTTTTTTGGGCGGAGGATCATGTAATGAGGTTAGTTAATATAGTTAAAATATTACTATTTGTTTGTTTGAATTATGAAATTTCATCATTTAAATAAATTAATGATTAACTTTCAAGAATGAGGGAGACCAAATACATTCCAAAAATTTGATAAATTGGTCTTATGATTGTTGCCATGCAATTATCCAGTTATAATCTCATAATTACCAGAAAATTATTTATATATATTTCTTTATACAAATGTCAAAATCCAAGAAAAAATATACCGTCTCGAAAAAAAAACAACAAATTCTCATTAAAATATTAAATAAAACTCATTGCCGCTTAGTGACACAGCAGACAACTTGTCTTTGCTACAAAGGCACCCCTAAACTTTTATGTATATACAAAGGCACCCTTTTTACTTGTTGAAATCATAAATTCAACCCGCACACATACCACCAAGAGGTCCAAGACAGACTCTGTGTGGCACTCAACTTAACCCACCCCATATTCCAGGACTTACTTCAAGTGAAGCTTGAAGCTTCATCCATGGCGTCTCTCACAACCACCGGGTTGCCCAAAACCCCAACGCCTTCTCCGAAAACCCCAGCCAAAACCCACCAATACCCACAATTTATGTTCGTTAAACGGCGCCAATCAACCTCTCAAAGATCGATCTCTCTTAAAACGGCCATTGGAGCTTCGAACCCAAGCGCAGCCGCCGAGTCTTCCTCTCCGGGACTTTACTCCGCCAAGAAGTTCGAACTCACCGTTCCAAACGTGGACCTGGTTCTTGAGGACGTGCGCCCCTATCTCATTTCCGATGGCGGTAACGTTGACGTTGTGTCCGTTGAAGACGGCGTCGTTTCGCTCAAGCTCCAAGGTGGGTTTGAGTTTGATTGACTTCTTTTTCAATCTCATTTATTTTTCATTTTAAATATGGGTTGGGTTATTTTGATGATTAAGGCAATGAAACTCTTATTTGATTCCTTAAATAATTTTGGGTTTTGTTAATTTGAATGAGATAGGGGATTATTGATTACTCATTCTCTGCATCTAATATGATCAGAAACAATGGTGAACAAGAAAATCAATTATTTTAGTTTCCAATTGGGGAGTTGAAACTTGAAATTGTATTGGCATGAAAGAAAAATAACTGTGTTGGCTTTGGCGGTGATGAAATAATAAACAGGGGCTTGTGGGAGCTGTCCGAGCTCAACAACCACAATGAAGATGGGAATTGAACGTGTACTCAAGGAAAAGTTTGGAGATGCCCTCAAGGATATTCAACAAGTCTTTGATGAAGAAAAAGCAGAGACCACTGTTGAGGTCAGTCAGTTTCCCACTCATATAATGGATGGCATATACTTTTTCTATTTCTTTTTCTATAATGAACACTCAGTTTGTTAGAGAAAAATACCACTAGACCAATAGCCAGTTAGTATGCATTGCATTTGATATTTAACGCAAAATTCATGTAATAACAATGGGATTATGATACCCCGTTGCCCTAAGGATGAGCATGTGATCGTAAACTTAGTCGTCCTACATTCTTAACCTTCACATGCACAAAAACTATCCGGTTTATCAGATACGTATGATTTGCAGGTGATGATTGCATGCAAACGGCTATACCTTAAAATTGTATTTGTCATGATTATCCTCCTTACCCCAAAAAAAAAAAAAAAAAAAAAAAAACAATGAATTATAGGTTTGAAGCTCAACAAACCACTTTATTCAGTGTTTGTTCATGGTGACAAGTTGTGATGGTGTGCCAAAATTGCAAATGCAGGCAGTGAATGGTCATCTTGACATACTGAGACCTGCCATAAAGAACTTTGGTGGAAGCGTGGAAGTCTTGTCTGTAGAAGGTGGGGATTGCCATGTAAATTATGTGGGGCCTGACTCCATTGGATCAGGAATCAAAGCAGCTATCAAGGAGAAGTTCCCAGATATTGTCAATGTTGTGTTTACAGGATAGCTTGCTGAATGGACATGTTTTCTGCCTTGTTGACATTGAGCTCAACTTCAGATGTATAAGACTCCTCTAATTCACAATTTCGAACGTCTGTATGTTTTTGAATAATTAAAAAAACTTTTCTTTAGCAAAATTTAAATTTGTGCAACTCCAACTTTGTTCTTGTAAAGTTGTAAATTGAAGAGAAATTCTATAAATTCTGCATATTATTCAGTAGGATATGGAAGCACAAAAAAGAAAAAGGAAAGAAAGTTTGTACAATAGTATGTGACAAACAAAAGGTTGTTTTGAGTTATTGTAATTTATAAATGGGTTGAGACATGAGGAAGTCTTGACTGGTGATTATGTCTCTAGTCGGAGTTTTCCTCTGTGTCAGCAGCTATGATCACTGATTTCAGCCAACGTGACAAATTGATCAAAAACAGCGTGTAAACAAAATAGCAAGTGAGTGTCCAACTCACTAGTCCCTGCAAACAACAGCTCAAATGTGTCAGAAAAATGAAGAGTTCACAAGTGACAAATCTTTCATTTTATTTAGGCATGAAAATAGGATTCCTTGAGTTGGTTTGGTCCATCAATTACTAATTACCTGGCCAAAGATTTCAACATTGTCTTGAGGATAATACCAAAGGTGGAAGAACCTGAATTATGTGAGCATCAGACATTTCCATCAACATCTATAGTATCTGCATAATCCTTAGAGAAAGAAGAAAGAAGAAAAGGAATCCTTACTTCATTAATGGAATCTC
The DNA here is from genome assembly GCA_003254865.1 of Dryas drummondii. Lineage (NCBI taxonomy): Eukaryota > Viridiplantae > Streptophyta > Magnoliopsida > Rosales > Rosaceae > Dryas > Dryas drummondii. Next base: position 776,038 of record QANW01007298.1, on the reverse strand, counting down.
AGCCAGCGGGCAGCTGAGGCCGACAATGCTTGCAAGGAGGAAGCCGAACCTTGTCCTGTCCACGAAAAGCCATATAAACTCTGCTGCTGTGAATAAGACATAGGCTTCAATATTGTCTGCTATTCCTGCTTTGTACATTTCAGCGCTCAACTCTATAAATAGCACAAGTGCTCTGCATCGAACAACAATGGCCGTCATTATAGGCAACACATGCTAGCAACTTAGACTACATAACTGCAAAAATTCAAGAAAGTCTCAGTCTTGCTTGCACATTTCATTCACAGCATATGAACCCTTAAATAATGTAGTTCACAAGTGTGTACAAATGTGCATAAAGGGAAATTTTCTCTTTGTCAAAATCATCTATCATGTTACTTTGTCGGATTATCAATCGAAACCATTGACTAGATGAAATATTGGTTAAGATGTGATTTAAATTAACAGTTTGACAACATAACATGAATATGCCAGACGTCTGGTAAGACAACATTATAACATGCATAAGTTTTTTATTTTCTCTAATTAACTGTGATTGTTTGCTGCTAGTGCCACAGGTAACTTATTACATATACTCACAGCAAAGAAGCAATCATTTTCTGTTGTTGATTCCCCTCTGGAATCTTTAAAGAGGCCCTTTCGTCCAAGAAGAGTTGCAGCAACCCAACAGTGCAGTAGAACAGACCGAGCAAGAGAGGAACCTAACAGCATTAAACGGAATCAAGAACAGTATTAATGAGCTGCATTGTGCATTACTTCACTAATTGAAAGAAGGTTGGGAACAAATGCTGAGGAATTGAAGTTACCCAAATGTTTGTGTGAAGAGGACCAATATTTGTTGACCCATTTTGGTAAACTACAAGATCTACCTTCGAATGAAGTCCATCGATCAAAGGACCCAGGAAGAAACCCGAACCGAAAAGTGCAAGTGAAATGGACGGCCAAGATGTTTTGAGGCTGCTTCTGGTTGTTGTGCTTTGCTTTCTGAGGCTGCAGGAAGGTCTACTAGGTAATACATGTCTGCAGTTAGCATTGTAAGGGAAATTCTGAAGAAAGCAGAAGCCTGTGGCAATGAGGGCTCGCATCTAGGAATTCAGAAACCACCACAATATCGTTTTTTTGTCTTTGCTTTTTTTTTTTGTTTCAGATTAAGATCGTGGGTAATTTTGATTCATTTCAGGGGTAGTTATGGTCCTTTGCACATCAATAAATTTTGAACCACAAAATGCAGTGGATATTTTGGGGGCATTTGCCCTCTCCATCCATATATCATGTCAATTGTCTCACGAATCAGTGAAATCACAAGCTCTAAGGACACTGTTGTCCATATCAAACTTCAATTTTGCAAGACTAAGTCATTAGAATTAGTAAGGGAAATTCTATCCCCAACAATTTTCTTTGGATCAATTACAAAATACATATATTAACTATAGTGTCACTTTTAATTTGGTATATGAGTATTAAAACCTAACAATTTACACAACTTTTTTTTTATTTGACAATTACATACATTATGTCACCCTCTCATTAGATCTGTTGTTTTCTGCTTACATGTCTATATTAAATGTCATATTACTCTTTCCTGCCTATCAAATGAGTATTTAGACATTTTCCCTTAATTTTTATGAGTAGGAAAAGAGGAGAAATATCTAAAATACCCATCTTGTGTGTTGTTCAATGGATGTTTACCAGAAGTTCTCCACAGCGTCATATGCACGAAAAATTGCAAAAAAAGAAATGAATACACACATATATCATTTAAAGGCTCCCAAGGAACAATTTCATCCTCCATTTGCCTAGAAAACCTGTTTCGATGATATGTGGACAAAAATTGTTTAGGATTTGGAGTTAGGTTTGAGAGAGATAGAAAGTGTGTTTGAGAGTGAGAGTGAGGTTGATGAGACCTTCCACAGCAGTGAGGGTGAGAGTGTGTGAGAGTTAAAGGACAATATTATTACATACAGTGGGCCGGAGGGTTGAGATTGTTAGTGAGTGAAAGTTAGAGTTGAGGGCGAGATGAAGCACCGGGTAAAAGTGAGAGTTTGTGAGATTTTTATTTTCGTGGGCCCCACCACATGCCAAAAGTCTGCCTCACCCTTTGCACAAAATAAAAAGTTGATTGTGTGGGTTGGAATTCAAACAAAAGGAAGGGGCATTTTTGGAAAACAGAAATCAAAAGAAAAGTAGCCGACACGCTGCTGTTCACTGCAGACTTTGTCTGCTACAGTCCTCTATGCGAGTGTGTGGCTCACAGACGGCTGTGATTTGCAGACTGTTGGAGATCAACGGTCCACATTAAATAACCGTTATATATTATTAAAAAAGAAAAATTATATATATATATACCGCCTATGACACGTGGCAAGTTCTGGACTCTCTGTTTGATATATTCATTGGAGATTAACGGTTCACATTAATTAACCTTTATAAATAGATTAAAAAATACGAAAAAAATATAGAAAAATTCAGAAAAAATATTTAAAAATTCTTAAAATATATAAATATTGAGCATTCACATCTGCATTACTAGGCTTAATTTAAATATTGAGCATTCACACCTATAATTTAATCTAACTTAGGCTTAATTTAATTATGTACAACTGCATTACTCTCAGCTCTCACTCTCAACACCACTGCGACTTCAGCATATATCACTCTCACTCTCACTCTCAGGATAAAAATTCAGGCCAAAAAATCACTTTGCTGGCCATGTCTTACTATCACTCTAACTCTCACCATTATGGATAGTCTGAAGGATTGGGTTGATTGGTATAGAAAAAAAAAAATTGGGCTCATTTCATAATGAGATATAATGGTCCATTTATGGTAAAAAAAATTTGTTGGGTAAAAAAAAATTATTGTTGTGTATAAATAGAATTTCCCATCTAGTAACTACCTTTTTAATTTGTAAGAATCATCCATGTTCATATAGAGACACCCTAATAATTAATGGATTTTCTAATGATCCATCAGCTATTGCTTGCATTGCCAAACAGAACCCAAAAAAAAAAAAAGGGTGAATTTGTACTTCTTGGCCAGAAAATAATAATGATTATCTGATGCCAATTTAATATTGGAACTAATCGGGAATGCAACATTATGTGGGATAGCTGTATTGATTATTGAATGCTATTCTTATACAAAATGTTTTTACATAAATAAAACACCTTCTCCATAACCAGAGTTCAGCTCTGAATTCAGCTCCGAATGTAATTAGCTATTGTACATAAACTAAAGTTCCCTAAAGGCAGACACAAATTGAGGCTTCCGGTCCACTTATGCCAATTCAGTGCTGTCAAAAGCATGAGCCGACTCAGAACTTACTTTCTAGTTAAAACCATCAAAGAGGATTCACTGCTAACTGCCAACCACATGAAAGATAGGAAATACAACTCCTATTTTGACTGCTCCTAACATCATGGCTTCGTGTTAGATCTCAGATCAGCTGTTCGCAATTTAATTTTTGCAATCTGCATTCCCAATCAACTCGATCAGAGTTGATTTGCTTACTCTGTTCCTGGAACACGTACTACATATCTGAATTCTGATGCCTTTAACTTTCTAGGCCTTTTAGACTGCGCAGGTGATGAAGGAGCTTCTGATACCCTATGCCTTGAGAAACACAATAGTAAAGAACCTATATCACATTCCACAGTGTTGGGATCCCTCCCAAAAATGGATTTATATATATATATATAGAGTTATATATATATATATATCAAAGTGAGAACTTTGCTAAGTAGCATTAGTCTAAGAGAAATGGTCAACATGTGCTTCAAGTAGAGATTGAGACAAAATAATGATATGGGTTTGCATGCATTCAAGTTTTTGCCTTTTGGTTCACTGCCGAGAGTTGTATAGCTAAAGTGATTAAAAGCTTTTGACCAAGCATGGTCAATTGATTGCTCAATAAACAATTTCTCTCGCTGATATGCACAAATCTTCCGATTGAGCAATGTTTGTTTTATCTCAAAAGTGACTCAGCTCATCTCATCATCCTTATCCTTTTAGATAACTGTCTCACTATTCAAAAAGTTGTTAACTGTTTAACAACTTCAAAAAACAACTGTTTAACAACTTCCAAAAACAAATCATTCTAAACCACAAATGTGGCCATCAAAACTTGAGGATAAAGAAATAGTTTAATATAAAAAGGGAAGTTGCAGACAATTGAAAGAACGCATCTCAACACATATAACCCGAAAAACTAATTACAATGTGATTTTCAATTCAATTCCCAGCAGCTTTTTCATTTCAAAGCTTTCTTTATTTCCATTTTTGTAACTTTTTAAGGCCTTTCATTTGTATTTGATTTCTTTCTGTATTTTCTCCAAACTCCACACTTTTTAATATTTGTATTCCTTTACTTTTTAGCATCTTTTAATGTAATTTACTTTTCAATAATTTCCCAATAATCTTTTAATTTACTATTCAAACTCCAAGCACCCTTTACATTTTCTGCACTTTACTTTTCTTCAAGCTTCGACCCTTTTATCATTTAATGGTGCGTTTAGATGAAGTAATTTGAAACTACTAAAGAATTCACAAATGACGGAATTTAAAATAATGTGATTTAAAATTCTAGAATATGTGAATTCTCTTGTTTGGATAATACATAATGAAATTTAAATACGAAATTTATAATAGTTTTATTTTTTGATACATTAATTATAAAAGAGTGATAGTAATGTTGGCAACAATAATTGGCAGTTACGGATTTAAATCCACTTGGTTCTCCTGCTCCTACTTGCCAGTCTCCATGAACAAATACTTAAGCATTCAGTACTATAGTTATGCTCCAAATTAGTTTAAATGCATATCACTTTTACTTAAGAAATACAACTGCTAGTGATATATGAATGAATAATTAAACATGTTGAATCCAACCATTCAATTCAATTCAATTATTTTGTACGTATCTACACTAACTCAGTGAGTGGGTATTAATTCACCTTGAGGAATCCATATCTTGAATTTCTTGACATCATTCGTGTAACCACCAAAACCCTCTGGCTCATCTGAAACTCAAATCTAATGAAATTAAAATTTAACTCATGAAATGAAATTCAACTACAAAGTATGAAAAATCAAAAGATAAATGAAGAGGTTGGGAGAGAAATGATTAATTGTTTAATACCATTATCTCCCAATGCATTTGAGGTAAATATTTCCGGAAAAGAAAAAGCAGCAAACGTGGTTCCCGGCAAAACTTGTCTTCTCTTAGCTTGACATAATTGAATGTCAAAACTGTAAAACAAAAACAATTATATTATAGATTTCCATTTCCATTTCCGAAATGAATTAAAAGAAATTTACAAGTTATATACCATGGTTCTGGTTCTAGCTCTGGTTCGTGGTCTTGTTCTTTGTTTTTGCAACGTTGCACATAGTGTTTTTTATAGAGGGACGACTTATTTTTTTTTGTAAAAATTTGAATTTTGAAAATGACACTAATTTAGGTGGAATTTAAAGTTGGAATTTACAGCCCTTAAATTCCAAGTTTTTTTCCCATATAGAGTTTACAAAATTCTATATTTATGGACCCAAACAAGGAAATTAGAGCATGTAATTTCTTAAATATTGAGTTTTATTTAAATTTCAAGTTTATTTTCTCCATTTCCTTGCCTTGCACTTGCTTATTTTGTTTAAGCATTATTATTGTTTTTCTTTTTGTTCATTCCCAAAGTCCTAGATCGTCCTAGTTCGGAGATCCCCAGATCGGATTGGATCGGATCTGACGGGTTCGCTATGAGGAGCCGATCCGATCCGGCGGAGAAGATGCCAAGCTGTGTGGTGACGTGGAAGTCCAAGCATGACCGTTGAAAGTCAACTCCAAAGTTGGATCCGATCAGCCACGTGTCCATCCATGATTGGCTGTGAAATCGGTGTGGGTTTACCCACAAACAATACATAGCAGCGGCTAGGGAATATCTGAAAAAACAGTTGTGCAAGACAAAGATATACTTTGCTCAACCCGCAAGTGTGACATGGAAATTAGCATATATTCTAAGTCAATAGTTTAAGAAGCATGGACAGACCCCGCAAGTTCTTGTAGACTTTGCTCAACACGCTTGATAGTCCAAAGTCCTGCAGATGAGCTAGCTTGCAGCTTGGATCATTTGTTCAAGTGCATATGTCCTAAGATACACCCGAAGCTGAAAATTTTTAAAACCAGTTAGACAATAGTCTCAAGAAAAGGATATATTTTCTTACATATTTCAAAGAAATTAACTAAAGAAAAACTTTAATAGACATCACTTTTTTAATATTAGTTTTTATAATAGTCAATATTATAAATATATAGATATCGGTTGATTTTTTTGGCGATGTCTTAATCCATTAACATATCACCAGATTTTTATTTTGATGTCTTAAGTTTTCCATTTTGATTAACAATTGGTTAAAAACTAATATCTAAACCTTTAACTTATATCTAAGATCGATGAAAAGTTAATGTAACGATCCGACCTAAATTTCACTAGGAATTTAACATTGTATTGGTTATGGACTTAAGAAACATAAAGGAAAGTTGAGTTGTGGGACCCAATAAAACTTTTGTAAATTAATTTGGAGACAATGATAAGTCTTAGAGTTTATAGTGATTTATTTGAGGTTAAAATGATTTTTGGTGATTAAATTTAAGTTATCAATGATCTATTGAGAATTATTTGGAAGCATTTAAATTAAGTTGAATAAGTTTTGGGGACTCAAAATTTGAAGTTAAGGCGGTAGGAAAATGGTGCAAGGCATGAGGAGCCCATAGGAATTTACGGAATATTTTTCGGACATTGAATCCATTATTGGTGAATTGTTTAAGCTTTGGACAATTATGCCCTTAATGAGGAATTTTGGATTTTAAAGAAAATTAATTGGAAAGTATTTTTAAAAATAACAAATTACAAATAAGTCAATAAAACATTTCAAAATTACATATTAGTTAATATGTAATTTGAGTTCCCAAAATGGTCAATGTGATATTATCAAAAATTACATTTTAATCAATGACCCACTCCAGTATCACATTTACCTTAAATAGTAATTTTGTTCATTTACATTTTTGCCCTTGTGTTCATTTTAGTCTTCACACGTGCCCCCTTCTTTGATTAAATCACTCATCTGCATTTTTTCTCTCTCTCTCTCTCTCTCTCTCTCTCTCTCTCTCTTCGCACACTTCCATTGATTCACATCACGAAGCTTTGTTGCTTTCGCAATAGCCGGAGCTCTGTCCATACAGTCACCGCCATGTTCGTACCAAGCATTGCCATCGTATATTAATCAATTATACATAGCTTATTAATCCTTATTAATCAATTAATTCATGTTTAGTTTAATGCTTTAATTGCTATTATTGGAGGTTTTGTTTGATCAAAAGAGGTTTGAATCGAGTTCAGGCATTCGTCATTTGGTCACAATCGTCGTCTTCATCGCAATCAATCATATTGACATTGAAATTGAAGGTACGGATGCTTATTAATCCTTATTATCAATTAATTCATGTTTAGTTTAATGCTTATTAGTCCTGAATGTCTCTCATTTCGTATGTCTTAAACTTTTGGCTTCTTGAAGATGAAAGGTATAGATATTAGCATTTTATAATGGCTTAATTATCGATTTACCACCCAAAACTATAATTCATTCGCATATTACCACCTGAAAGTTTTTTTGTCTCAGATTACCACCTGTAACTTACATCCATGTCCTATTTTACCTTGTTCTGTCAACAATTCCGTTAAAAATGCTAACTTGGCCGTTAATGCTCGCCACATATCACATTTTTTCTTGTATTTTTTGATTTTTTGATTTTCCTATTTTTATAAACTTTGAAAATTAATTAAAAATAGCACCGAACTCAGAAAAATACATGAAAAATTCATATGGACTCGTCTTGACTAGTTCTAATTTATTATGTAGTCAAAATACCAATTTTCTCTCTAAAAATTTTCAGAAAATTTGGGAAGTCCAAATTTATTTCTAGAAAATTAAAATACTCTAAACTCTTTGGAAATTCATAGGATAATCTCCCGAACTCTTAAAAATATGAGGTCTGCACCATTAGTCTTTTAAAAGCTAACAATACCTTTCTTGTGAACACTTGCTCCCCAAAAGACCTCTCGGTCTTAGAGGAAAATAAATTTCCCTCTATAAAATAAATTCTAGAAAAATTCTATAATTTCTGCAAAGTCTCGAAATAATTCTCTAAAACAGGCTTTTGGTAATTTCCAAAATATTTTTAAGAATTTGTTCGAGAGTTTATGAAAATTATAGAATTTATTTAATAGAGGGAAATTTATTTTAATGTTTTAGAAATAAATTTGGACTTTCCAATTTTTTTGGAAATGTTAAGAGGGCAAATTGGTAAATTAACCCTATAATAAATTAGTACTAGTCAAGATGAGTCCGTAGGAATTTTCTATGTATTTTTCTGAGTTTAGAGTTATTTTTAATTAATTTTCAAAGTTTATAAAAAATGGGAAAATAAAAAAATTCAAAAATAAAAGCAAAGATGTGACACGTGGCACACATCCAGCGCGCCATGCCAAGTCAAACATTTTTAATGGAATTGTTGACGGAACAAGATAAAATGGGACACGAATGTAAATTACAGGTGGTAATCTGGGACAAAAAATCTTCCAAGTGATAATATGGGAATGAGTTATAATTTTATATGATAAATTGATAATTAAGCCTTTTATAACTCATAGCTTCACATCTATATTTCTATGTCTGTAGCTTGACCATTGGATCCTTGCAACTGCAACTTTATTTTCAATTGGCGCTTTGTGGTGGTCAACAAAGAAGTTTGACATACATCCTGCAATTTGATCTTTGATTGGAGCTACTGTTGGCATGGCTGGCCTTCAGGAATAAATGCTTTCCAATTTTCCATTCATTTTTTGTCCTCTTATATCTAGAAACATGGTTTCCCTTTGCGATTAATTTAAAAGATAATTAAGCTTAAATTATTTAGAAAAATAGTTTTTAGATAGAGATCATAAGTGTTTTAAAATTTATAAAAAAATTCTTTTAATTCATAATAAAGTCCTCCCTCAATTTAAAGGGTATAAAGTCCTCCCTCAATTTAAAGGGTATTTCCCCTTCTAGGATGTAGAGTGGGCTTTGTAGAGGCTGTATATTAGGTTTTAACTCTGGAATTTTGGGTGGACATAAAGCCGTCAAAGAAGAAAAATAAAAGAACTTTATTAAAAACCCAAAATCACTACCGATCTTAGTCTAAGAAAAGACTCATAAAGACTGAATTCTAAGTCTCGTTTAATTTAATTAGTATGATCAAGTTGATTTAAACTTAGTTTCTTAATATAATTATTATGTGTTAATGCTACAGGTCACACTGGGGATATAATTATTGATTGAAAGTTTTGTTCTGCAATGGTTTAGTGCTTTTTGGGTTCATCAAAGCCTACAATTGTTTGTTTGTACATTAATGTAATTGTGCGAGAGTGTTTAATATGCACCCCTGACAGTGTATAATTGGTATGGTATGTAGTAGATTTAGTCACTGTCGCACTGTCACTAATTTTACTATTATTTTTTTCAAACTAAATTTGCATTTGTTAATTATCATTTTGACACTTTTGTATGAACTAATGATGAGCTCAACAACATAATAAATAGTTTTGAATTGGTGATTGTCACACAATTACTAATTTCGAATCAATGACTGTCGCACGGTATCTGTGTGACACTATATGTTTTAGTAAATGTGTGACAATATCTGTTTCAGTATATGTGTGATAGTATCTGTTTCAGTATCTGTGTAATAATGTGTTTCAATATCAACGTGACAGTGTCTATTTCAGTATATGTTTAGGTTTTTACAATTTCCAATTTCTTGTTTGTGTTTAATATGTTTCTGAAACTGTGGGACAATTTCTAATTTAAAATCGACTTTTTAGACATTGTCTGACAATGTCTAATATGCACACTGTCCTAATATTGATGTTAACTAATTTGGATCGCAATTAGTGAAATATCCCTTTGTAAAGTCAACATTACCCATTGAATTTTTGCTTAAAGTTTTCTGCGCTAAAATGTCAAGTTAATAAGTTTTTCCTATATAAAATTGGGGTGCCCAAATTTTCTGATCTTTAATCTATCTAAAATCACAACAACATACTAAACACTTTTTAATTGGTTATTGTCACACAATTACTGATTTTGAATCAGTGACTATCACACAGTATCTGTGTGACAGTATCTGTTTCAGTATATGTGTGACATTATCTGTTTTAATATCTGTGTGACAGTATATATATTGATTTTCAGTATCTGTGTGACAATATCTATTTCAGTATATGTGTAACAATATATGTTTTAGTATATGAGTGACATTATCAGGTTCAGTATCTGTGTGACAATATTTGTTTAGGTTTTTACAGATACGGATTTTCAGTATCTGTGTGACAGTATCTGTTTAGATTTGTATAGATACTGATTTTCAGTCTCTGTGTGACAGTATCTGTTACACAATTATTGATTTCGAATTAGTAACTGTCATATAGTGTATAATATGCACACTGCCTGACAATGTCTAATATGTTTTTGAAACAGTGCGACAATTTTTAATTTAAAATCATTATATTAGACACCAGCGTCTAATATGTTTCCGAAACTGTGTGACAATTTTCAATTTAAAATCGGCATATTAGACATTGCCTCTAATATGATTTTGAAACTGTGCGACAATTTTCAATTTAAAATCAGTGAATGTGCGACATTTTTCAATTAAAAAACAGTGTCTAATATTTACACTGCATGTGCATATTAAACATAAAGATGAAGAGAAACAAGATGCAAGGAAAAAAAGGAGAAAAAATGGGAAAAAAAAAATCATTACACGTTGCTACAGGTAAAAAAAGAGAAAGGAAAAAAAAAAGAAGCTTACATATTGCTGCAAGTAAAAATAGTAGAAACAGAAGAAAAAAAATAAAAAAGTTACACGTTGCTGCAGGTAAAAATAGGAGAAAGAGGGAAAAAAAAGGTTACACGTTGCTGTAGGTAAAAAAGGAGAAAGGGAAAAAAAAAAAATTGTTGTTGATCTTCACTTTGGATATGTGTCAGCTTCTGGTTAGTTGTTGATCTTTTTGTAATTTTCAAAATTAAGATATATTGCTGACATCATCGATGGGTAAGCATTGATTGACATTTTTGTAATTTATTGAAATTTCCATACGTTAGTTAGTGATGATAGTGGCAGTGGTTATAATTTGTAGTTTTTGTTATGTCATCTTTTGTAAAATGCATAATTTCATTTATTACAAATAGGTTAATGGTGACTGTTTTGGGATTTCAAAATTGTTTATTGACCTATTTGTAATTTTGAAATGTTTTATTGAATTTTTTGTAAATAACCCTTTTAAAAATCATGATTTTGGTATGGTTGGATAGAGCTCGAGCTCACGAGCGCGTAGGAGGAAACAGATTGCAAATCCAAGTTACGAGCACAAATATATGGGCATTTGAAGTTCAGGGGCATTTTAGTAATTTTGGCAAGAGGCTTATAAATAGGACATATCCCCCAATCAAACACACCCACGTGTCTGACCCAGAACAGCCTTGAATATTTGACCCACAGGCGACTTAACCCGACCTGGTCGGAACTTTCGATTCCGGTCACCATTTGACGTCGGACCAGTGGCGTTGGCTTCGTCTTGCCGACGACGTTGCGACCTTCGACCACCCCCATCTTTTTCCTCTCGACGAGTTGAGTTCAGAGGTGTCTTCCCCTTCTTCATCCAACTCAACTCAATCTCAGAGATTTGATGAGATAAGATCATTATCTTCTATGGTCTCAAAGAAATATCCAAAGTCTTCCCATGGTGGGCTTGGAGATAAAATCTTTGACATTAAATTTTGAGTATGGTCTTGGTAATAAATATGAAAGCTCAAAATTAGGCCGTCGGCCGTGGCTCATCGTACTTGGGCACTTAATGGACTTCCATGATGCTCTTGAATCAGTTCTATAGACCGTGGTCGAAACTCATTGTTAACATAGGCTGCTCGCTTGCTCTGTTGAAATAGCTTGGCCGCAATCAAGTTTGGCTATGGCTATCAATTAGGTGAGATTGCTATGCGTATACAGCCGTTCATGTGGTCGATGGCCATAAGCACATTCAACTTAAATATTAATTCACTTCTTAATTTAGCTGAAATAGAGGTCGGCCTAAACTACCTTGAATCAAGATAATTATAAAAATCATCTCAAATCTCATTTTCTGAGTTTATTTGGACGTCGAGCTACAGCCTAAATTTAGTGCGGCCTGAGTATGAGAATTTGGCCTTAAATTGCGGCCTAAATTTAATGACGACTTGAGTGATGTAACTCAACCCTAAAATCGCGGCCTAAACTTAGTGGTGGCCTAAGATTGTGGCCTGGCAGCCTAAAATCGCGACTTAAATACATTTCAATCTAGGCCACACAAGGATTCTATCATATAATTTCAATCTAGGCCTAAATTTAGGTTGTCAGATTGCAGCCTAAATATATTTTGGCCTATGGACAAAATTTTGGTTCAAACAGGAACAAAGATTTGTATCAAAAGTCTTCTACTTAGAGAGGTTATGCTATTATCTTATATATATATATTGTTTCTTAATAATCATATGTAATTTCTTTGGAAAATTTTCAGGATTTAGCTCAAAGATTGATGTCTTTCTTGGAGCATAATGAATGCACTACTATGTTTGCAGCAAGGGTTTAAATTTCGAAATTTTTGGCGAAATTTCGCCGAAAATTTTGATTTTGAGGGGGTCTGAAATTTTAACACTGATTCGACAAAATTTCGGCAAAATATTCGAAATTTCGCTTAAATTTGGTCGAAATTTTGCTCACTTACCCAAAATGTCTGAAACCCAGCCCAGCGAACCCTCACGCAGTCACGCCTTCTCGATCTGCAGCGCGCGCCGCTCTCTCTTCTCTCCTCCGTCTTCTCCTTGGCTTGCTGGACTGGACTCATCTCTCTCTCTCTTCTCACCGATTCTATTATGTTCTCGGCTTCTTGAACTTCTCTGTCTTCTCACCAACTCCGACCACCTCGAAGCATCCTGCCACCTAGCTCAAAGCCTCCGGCCACGTTGAAGCCTCCGGCCACCTCTCAGCCTTCGGCCTCTCTCTATCTCTCTCTCTCTCTCTTAAGTCTTAAGAATCTGATCTAATATTATATACAATACAATATACATTTTGCATATGCTTTTAAAATTGTGTATGTAATGCAAGACAGTGATGACTGTGAGGTCAAGCCAACATGAGAAGGAGTAAAAAATAATAAGGATCCCGAGGACCCAAAACGACAAGGACATAGACTGTTTCTTGATCTTTTGATTTGTACATAGAAACTAGAAAGAGGAGAAAAAAAAAAAAAACTAATAAGGACAAGAAGAAGTCAATAAAAAAAATATAGTGAAAGAGATGCAAAAATATACACAATTATTATACTTATATGATCTTAACAGACTATTAACAACTGTATACTGTATATTATCAATTTATCACGGCTAAAGCAGTAAAGCCTAAATGGCTAAATCTGCCTAAATCTAATAGATTTACAATTTATTAGACTCTCGATCCTAAATCTAATAGATTAGATATTTAGATTTACAATTTTACAGTTATAAGTTTTTAAGATAAATTATTATCACCTATTAATATTTTATCTAAGATCAATAACATATTTTGGATTTACTTGTAAATTATATTGATCTTGGGTTGATTTATATAAGATAAATTATATTAATCTTGGGTTGATTTATATAGATTTGGAATTAATTATATGATTTTGGATTGATTTTGATTTGTATAATTTGTATGATTTTGGGTTAATTTTGATTTGTATGATTTGTGTAAAAACAAAACACACACCTGCTAAGTAAATCCCCAGCCCGTGTGCCCCTCACATACCCAACCCCAAGTCCCCAAGTCCCCAAGTCTTCTTCTTGAACCAAATTTCCCAAATCCACACAGACCTAACCCACCCCCCACCACCTGCCGCCGATCCCTGGTGCCTGCCTCCCCCACCACCGCAACCGGTCACTTGCTCGGTCCCTAAAAAATTTTGCATGAACCATGATGATCAATACTGAACTTGCAAAAGGCATGCTTTATTTGCATCAAACGCATGAAGATTGCAACGTTGTCATTCCACAACCATTGATATTTGTGTAGACCAACATTATTTGGTGATTGTATCTTTTTCACTAGCCGAAATCTTAAGCCATGGTGAGCAAGACTTGGCAATAGAAAGCCCAAATTGAGTAATATAAATTGAGTAAAATATGCCTTAATTAATGGTCCTATGTTGGTTGACTGATTGACTGAAATAGAAGAAGACATTAGTACCAAAAAATTAAAAATTAAAAAACTAGAACAAGACATTGAAAACGAATATTGTTAAGGGGGCAAGATCTATATGAAAATGACCACTAAACTAAGAATTCATCATATACATGAATGGTGGCCCATGCTTGAACCATGATGATCAATACTGAACTTGCAAAAGGCATGCTTTATTTGCAACATTGTCATTCCACAACCATTGATATTTGTGTAGACCAACATTATTTGGTGATTGGCGTTTCCAATTAAATCAAATGTGGTGAGTCCTGCATCTGAACTCATGCATGAACCACAACAGTCCTGATTCAGACCATGCATGAATTGGACGTGTCGTTTTCTGGGTCTTCTGGCCAACATAAAGCCAAAATTTGTACCCACGGGGACCCACCATAGGGTAGCAGAAGGTGTCGATGAGACGACACAAGGGTTCGAGCAGTCTATTGATAGGTTAGCCGAGGCAGTGACTACTGCTGTTCGTACTAGGGCGTTTCCTGAGGGAGAGTACAGCATTGAGCGTGCCCGTAAGCTCGGGGCCTCGAATTTCTCAGGTACTTCGGATCCCAGTGTAGCTAACGAGTGGATGATACAACTCGAGAGGATCTTCGAGGTTATGGGATGCCCCGATGACAGGAAGTTAGTTTTGGCTACTTTCTTGCTAGTGGGTGATGCTTATCACTAGTGGGACTCCGAGCGTTTGGGACTCACTGCGGCCGAGATCACTTGGGATAGATTTAGGAGAGTCTTTTACGAGAAGTACTATCCGCGGGTTTATTGTGATGAGAAGAGGGCCGAATTCCTGAGGTTTAGACAGGGATCTATGTCAGTAGCAGAGTATGAGAGGAAATTCACTGAGCTTTCCAGGTTTTGCCCAGCACTTGTGGCGGACGAGGCAGATAGATGCTCGAGATTTGTGGAGGGTCTGAGAGACTCTATTCGCACGGCGGTTACAGCAGCTAACCACTCTACTTTTAGTTCTTTGAGGGATGCTGCTATGAGGGTCGAAAGGTCTTTATCTGATCGGAGTAAAGGCGAGGCGAGGCGTCGTCATTTTCAGAGTACCTCGATGAGTGGCCCTAGTCAGGGACCATCCAAGAGAGGCAGTTTCAGTTCAGGTTCTTCAGGAAGTGGTGGTTTTAGAGGTGTTAGACATGACTCAGGAGGAAGCCGAGGTTCTGGACACAGTCATAGTTCCGGTTATCAGTCAGCAGGTAGCTCAGCTCGTAGCACAGCACGATTGAGTGCATCTCAGGGTAGTCGGATTCGTGGGACAGGCCATCCTCTGTGTAGTTCTTGCGGCAGGTATCATGATGGAATGTGTCATATGGGCAGCCCTGGGTGTTATCATTGTGGACAGACGGGCCATTTTATAAGGGAGTGTCTGATGCTACAACCGGGTGTTGGAGGATCTTCGGGATCGACCCCCCATCAGGGACAGACTTCAAGGGCCCAGAGTCAGGTACAGAGAGCAGTGGAGACTGCGGGTGCTACGTCTAGTAGTGGTGCCCAGACCAGCCACAGCAGTAGAGGTGGAGGACAGCATATGGGCCAGCCAGGACGCCCTAGAGCCTAGGGCCGAGTTTTTGCCATGACGCAGCAGGACGCTTTGGCTTCACCGGACGTCATCATGGGTACGTTATCCATCTTGAGCATAATGCAATATTTTTGATAGACTATGGGACACACACACACACCTTTGCGTATCACGTATTCTCGTTTTGATTGTCGATAAGAGATGAACTTTCTCGATTTGTGGGTTAGAGTGGTTTTCAAATGATTTAAATTGATTTACTTCGTAATGATTTCATTCATGAAAACTTTATCTAAGGTTTAGCGTTTCTATCACATTTTCAAGTTTTTATTTTTGAGGTTTACTTAATTTATTTAGGTTCGTTGTAGAGACGAATCAGTTTTGATGGGCATTAAAAAGTTTGCAACTACAATTGACTTAAATTTAAGTTTTCTACTAAATTTCGAGGACGAAATTTTTTAAGGGGGGAAGGTTGTAACGACCCAACCCAAATTTTTACTAGAAATTTAAATTTTTATTTAAGTATGCTTTAAAGAGATTTTTTTTAAAAAAGATGTTGAATTGTATTTTAAAGATTTTGGGATTTATTCGGAAAATAAAAAGGGTTTGGATTTAAAATTTTTATTTTATTATTGTTTTAATTTGGGGTTTGACTAAAAGTTGACTTTTAAAATAAATGGGTTTTCGACTTTGACCTTAGGTCCGTTAGATAGGTTTCGATCCCCCGAGTTCATAGACACGTAGCACGTTTCAATCCGAGTTACAGATTGAAAGATATGGGCGTTTGAAACGAGGGGCAATTTCGTAAAATGACAATTGGGTTTAAAAAAATCAGATTTTCTTGAACTTTCTCTCTCTCTCTCTAGAAACTTCTCTCTCTCTCTTTTTATTCCTTCTCGCTCTCTCCCGCACACTCACTTCTCCCTCTCTCTCCCCGAGCTCACTCACCTCCCCCTCTCTTCTCTTCTCTCACCGGCGCGGCCAACTCCGGCCATCTTCACGGCGACCAGTTAACCCCACTGACCCAGTTCTCTCTCTTCCCGTGCTCTCTCACCTTTGCGTCTCTCTCTTTCTCTCTCCTCTGCGTGCGATCGACTCAGCCCAGCTCGGCCAATTTCAGCCATTTCCCGACCAGCCCAGGCCACCGGCGAGCCTTCCCAACGCCGACCACCTCTCCCGGCCATTCCTCCAGCCAGCCCAGCTCCCACACGCGCGAAAACAGGGCCAGAGGAAGCCCAGCCCGCCGCCTCTTCCTCGCCGGATTCCGGCCAAATCTCAGCCCATTTCATCCACATTTTTGGTGAGTTTTCTTCCTCTTCTATTGGGCCTTCATTTCCCTAAATTCATATTGTTCAATTTCAAGTAATTGGGAATTTGAAGTTTCTGAGTTTTGAAGCCATTTCGGGTGTTCTTTAATTTTCGGACTAGAGGATCATTTGTGTTGTTTTGAGTAATAAATTCTATTCCTAGGGACCCCAATTGTTGTTTAAGATTGAAGGATTGATTGGGTTTGAGGAATTGGGCATTCTTGGCTAAAAATCTGGTTTGGGACAGCCACCTTGGGCGGCACACAAGGGGATTTCGAACCCCATTTCATTTTAGTGAATGTAGGATGATTTTAAGGAAATGGTGGGGTGAGTTATTGATCTTGGTTAGGACGTTTTTGGTTAGGCCGAGCCGGGGAGCTTCCGGAGTGTTCATGTAGTGGTTTGGGGTCTACGAGTGGAGGTTGGGAATCGTCGAGCTAGAATGGGAGCCGGGTGTGATGTTAAGTTGACCACACATCTACGTTTAAGTGTCTTGAGTCGGAACTAATTATTTTCCGTTGATTGTCTATTTTATAGGCGAGGCGACCGCGACTCGTGACGATCCGGCGGAGGATCGAAGCTAGGCTATCACAGTGAGTGGACCTTATTTCCTTAAAATGATTTATAAAATTTGCATTTTTATCTTGGTTAATTGAATTTGTTTTAGTAATAACAATTGTGAGTGAACTTTGGTTTTCAAATAATTTCATTAAAGATTTCATAATATTTTGACTTGATTTGGGATTTGATCATTGGTATTAAACGTTGAATTTCAAATGTTACTTTGAATAAGTTTTATTGTTGGACGTTTGAAAGAAAACTAGTTTCTTATTTTTACACGTATGGATTATTTCATATTTTAGCCTATGGTCAAGATTTGATTGGTTTTATGTGTTTCGAATGAGATTTATTGATGACTATTCTACTACTTGTGCTTATGCATTGTGGATTGAGGATTTAAAGTTTCTGGGAACGATAAAGATATTTTTTTATCCGTGAGAAAATGATTTTATGATTTGATCATGGAAAAATGTTTTTCAAACCACCTTTGCAGTACCCTCCAGGTTTCAGGTATAATAGGTCTTTGGACCCATCACGATGCACATATAGGCTTTGGGCCGTGTGTCGGGATGCTTCGCCCTTTAGGGGCCGCTCTGCGTGCACGTATGATCAGGATTGCCTGTACGTGCTGATTACTCCACGCGTGTGTATGGCCAGGATATTGCCTGCACGTGTTGGATTTACTCCACGCGTGTGTATGGCCAGGATATTGCCTGCACGTGTTGGATTTACTCCATGCGTGTGTATGGCCAGGATTATTCAGGGTATATAGCATGGTGGGAAAATGAAATTGGTATTTTCAGAGTTTGAGTATGGATTTTAAGTGAGAAATATTTTTCGAGTTTTATAACGATTTCGATTTTATGACTTTGTTAATTTAAATGATTTGCTATTGAGATATGTGTTATCTTTCCTTGAGTTTCATGGGTTTTATAACATTTTTAAGACTTGTGAAATTGTTTTAAAACTGGGGGACTTCAAAGAGTAACGAGAGGTTTTAGAGTTAACGTGGTTTTCGAAGGATTTTCTAAAACAGAAATTTTACTTATGTTTCTCGTTAAACTGTCCACTCAATGAGTTGTCTCACGGTTTATTGTTTTGTATTAAATTGTCCCCCAGGTAGTAGATTTGGTGGAGGTCGAGCCAAACACGTCGAGGCAGTTGCAATCATCTCCTTAGTCGGACCCTGTAGGCGCCATTTAGTTTTGTTAAAATTCCATGTAATAGAATAGCAGCTCTGATAACCACCCTGCAAATTTTAAGTTGGATTTCTGTGAGATTGTTGGGTCTGAGACCCTATTTGGTTGCGGTAGAGGTGGTTGCTGTATAGAAGTGCTTTTTAACAGGTTTTGGAATTTCTGGGTTAGTCCATTTTCAGGGGAGGTTCTGCCGAATTTTCGGTAGGATTTTCCTTGAATTTGGATTCTCGCAGGACCTATTCGGGTTTATGGGTAAAACTCGGGGGCGGTCCTGTCAATTCTGCATTTAAATACTGAGTGTCATGGATCAAGGTATGTATATTTCATGGTTAATTGAATTTCTGCCTTAAGTAATTGTGAGAATCATGAAGTTCTAAGTCTTGGATTTATGGATTGAGTCGAATTGTTTACTGAATACAATGTTTACATGTGGTATCATAGCTTTGTCAAGAACTTAATTTCATGGTTTTCCATTATTGAATTTAATGATTAATTTACTTTGGCGGATTAATATCCGTATATACTAATTTACTATTTTGGTATTCGCCTTATGAATCAATGGATCAAGTTTTGATTCAATAATTATTGATGATATGAATTCGTATTGCCACTTGTTTGTACTAAGATTTTGATAAGTAATTGATTGAATCAAAAACCACAGTTCTATGGCCCAACTCATTAAGGCCCAAGTTATCGGCAAGTAAAATGGGCTGTGCGAAGGGTCACTCTCTCGGCTACATCAAGCCGGGAAGGTTACAAGGGCCAATCACATGAAGGCACGTGTTCTAGAAAGCTGATAAGTACCGAATGTTAGCTGGTATAGAGGGATAAGTACAAATATCCAAATTTGTTCAGTAACCTATACGTGGAACAATCCAGATGCACTTTGTTTAGGGTTTCAGAGCCCATCCAAGGTATAAAAAGAGAAGTGACGGCAAAAGAAAGGGCCTGACCAATTCACACCCAAAAAATTCTCTACAACTTGCACAGTCTTGACATGACTTGACCATTTATTACGTTCTGTTTACTCATAGAATTGTTTGATTATGTATTGCATTCAATTTTCAGTTAGTTACACAAATTTCGATTTGAACTAATGCATTCTTAATTTCGATTTGAACTAATGCATTAAGTTGGTATGAATTCTATTTTTATTAGTCTTTATTTTCCGAATTAACTTTAATTCCTTTCATTAAATGTACGTCTCTTACTGAGCATCAATTAAAGAAGGAAGAGGAATTGAATCACTTGCATTTATTATACTCCTTAATGTTAGTATTTTCACTTTCATTTATGAATCTTTTCGTTTAAATTTAGTTAAAATTCACGGGGAAACCTTTATCCGACTAATTAGATCTAGAATCTTGTCAATTTCTTTCAGATTTGTTTTCTTAGTTTCATTCAGTCTCATTTAAACTTAGCTGATTTCATGTTCAATCAAGCGAAAATGATGGACATTCTCTAAGCAAGTATCTAACACTCGCAAACATTTCTTTAAATACTTTTAAAAACACTCTAAAGTCCTTGAATGCCCAGGCAATAAAAAGAACAAAACATGATCGTTTGAGTTAGAAATCAATCTTTCTTTATATTTTCCTTTCAACAATCGCATTACTTGATCTCATATCATTTTAAGATCTAATTTGCATTTGTTCTAAGTGCGACATCACTTGGTGGCACGCCTTATTACTTTTTATTTCATTAGTATACCCGCATCCAGAAAAGCATATGTTGTGGAAAAGTGAATCTCAACTTGACACGTGGCTGGAAGCATTTTTAGCCATAACAGAGTGAACGTGAGGAATGAGATGTTTGAAGCTTGAGTGAGTATTTAACTTACCTCACATGGGTCTAACTCAGCTAGAACCCCAAGGTTTCAAGTAATGAGTTGGTTGAGTCTAACAAGATAAAGGTAGAGTCTATTAGAAGCACCCTTCTCTTATTCCTCCAATTTCTTGTAATGATTACAAGTCTTGGAAATGTTTAAAGTGATGTAAGAAACAAATGATTCAAATTTCTGAATTTGAATTTTTTATTTAATATCTTGGTCAATCCATCCCATTGGTTGCATGTGATGGAATTTCTAAAAAGAATGCACAATTCATTTAACATTTTTGTTAAATGAGACTATGCAATTATTTGAGTTACACATGGACTTTGGAGAATTTTAATTTTCACCCTAGGTCCAAAAATACAAGGGACATGTACTAGAGATACACTCTTGTTCATATCTCAAGTACTTGGCATGCAATATCATTCAAGTGGTCAATAATCCAAAGGATTTTCAAAACCACTTCCCAAGTAGTTAACATGACCAAATTAAATAGTGCATGGGTGGTACAATCCACCATGCTTGTAATTATAAATGAGCAACCTCAAAGTTTAGGTTTCTCTCACCTACAATACTTGATTAACTAACAATAGGGTTTGTAACCAAACAAGTAGCAATCAAAATACGTTTTCCTTGCAACACGCCGAAAAATCAATAGTGAAAAATATGGGTCCTCACAAATGTGGTGTGTGTTGATTTAATTGTTTGAGATTTTGGCGAAATTGAGTTGTCAAATGGTTGAGAACTAAATTACTATATTGATTGCTAATTTTATCCGATGATTTTAAACGTATATTTCTGGCCTAACATATCTAATTAAAGGATTTTGAAATCTAGAGCATACTTGGGTTATTTTAATTATTGCATGGAATGACTTTTTTTTATTTATTTATTTATGTTTAAGGAAGGTTTTTTGAAATGGTTTTAAAATTGGGAGATTTCAAGGAGCGATGTGAGGTCTTAGAGTTAAATTAACTTTCTTGAAAGATTCGTGAAAAGAAAAATAACAATTATTTCTCATTTTTATAAATTGTCCACTCACTGAGTTTATCTCACAATTTCTCTATTTTGTCTTAAATTGTTCCCCCAGTCAGCAGCATCGGTGGAGGTCAAGCACTCGAGCCAATCACGTCGAGGCATAACGTCCATTTTCTTATTTTGGATCTTGTAGGCGTCGCTTCCACTTTGAAAGTTCTTTTTTATTTTAAATGTAAAATTTGTTGTAATAGAAGTAGTGGCTCTGACAACCATACTGAAACTTTATGATCATGTGGTGTTTTGTTTGGGTTTGAAACTTTTTTTGGTTGTGGTAGAGGCAGTTGATATTTTAAAAGTGTTCTTTACAAGTTAATAAATTCGGATTAGTCCATTTTCAGGGGAGGTTCTGCCGAATTTTCGTTAGGATTTTCTTTGTATTTGAATTCTCACAATACCACTCCGGGTTTCGAGGTGAAATGTAGAGATGGTCCTGTCATCTAAGACGTATGTAGGGATGGTCCTGTCATTCTTCCTAATTTAGTTCATAGCTAAAATTTTGAACTGGTGTGTCTTGGGCGCGCCACTTCCCTGCAAAATGAAAATGTCGTTTCTGGAGCATATGTTTGTGAACTTTTAAATGTGAAATGTTTTAAAATTTTGTTAAAATAGCTTAAAGATTTGCATGATGTATGTGATCATCTATATCCATTATGTTGTTTTATCATTTATATCCATTCCGCTCTTTGGATGGTGGAAGTACTGCGAGCAGTTGATATAATATATATATACAACAGCCTTATGTTAATATTGCCTGGTTAAATTGCCCAGGCGGTATTGGCCAAAAAAAAAACAAAAAAAAAACAATTGCCCAGGCGGTGCTGAATGATTTAGATAAATAATTAAGATCCATGATTTGTCATACACTTTTCCATGTGTTTCTCTTAAATTGTAGTTCCAATTTTTGAGTTGATTTCATTTTTTTTTTTTCACTATTGTTTTTTTTTACAATCATTTTGACCAGAATTGAACGGAAACACCAACATATAAGAGTATTTTTATTATTTTGTATTTTCTTTTCAAAAATTGTTGAAAGTCCCTACTAGCTTACATATAAAGGTTCTTTTAATATAAGAACAGTTATTCACAATGAGATGTGAATAGGTAGCCTATTTGCACCTGCTATGAATTGGAAGCAGTGAAATATCAAGTGCTTATTCATAAAAGAGTAGTTAATGTTAATGAGAAGTGAAGAGCAGCCTATTCGCATCAGCTCTTAGAAAATTAAGCATATGACATTGTTAATATCATAAAAAAGCGGCTAATGATAGGCATTAAGAAAAATAGCATTTAACTGCTATTGCTAATGAAAGAAAAATAGAGCTGTAATAGCATTTTAAAGACACATCAGCACAATAGCAGTAGCATAAATAGAGCCGATCGATGCCAAAATGTCGGTGCCAGCCTATTTAGATGGCATAAATAGTTTCTGATTTTTTTTTTTTTCTGGATATTATGTTTATTTATCTTTGTTGCCTTAAGATTTGAATTATAATTATGCAAATTAAAGTGCATTTTCCCATTTCATTTTTAGCACATAGATAAAAATGGTTATTTTATGATTATGTTCATGTTCTTCAAGTAAAAATGATTTGTATTGGTTATATTTGACGATGAATAAACTTACTCATATAATGTTATTTTAGATGCAATGTGGCAAAACAATTTGAGATCAAGTGAAACAATGGAACCTGGGCCCTACCCCGAGCGGACTGGAGAGCCAAATTGTTCTTATTACATCAGAACAGGCCTTTGTCGATTTAGGCCAACATGTCGTTTTAATCATCCTCCTAATTGGAAGCTGGTATACCCTGAGCGGACTGGAGAGCCATATTGTTCTTATTACATAAGAACAGGACTTTGTAGATTTAGGGCAACATGTCGTTTTTATTATCCTCCTATGCAGAACTTGGTATAGTAGCACCATGTTTGAACAAATATTTTTGATCTTAGGGTTTATGTGATATTTGATATGTCCAATGTTTATTGATACTTTATGTCTATTGTGATATTTGGTATGTCCAAATTTTTATGTCTAATTGTGTGCCTGCATATATGTAAGCTAATACACAGATACATACTTGGATGCTAATACTTTATGTCTATTGTGATATTTGGATGCGTTGTGCACTATTGGTGCTGTTTAATAAATGATACTTATAAAAGATCGAGAATGATTCTGGGAATCCAAACTAATGCATAACACTATTCTCGAATATTAATGAAACAAAAAATGGAGCATATATCATGGATATCGGTATGTGTTTCAAGATGGATCATCTTTTCCTGTAAACCAGGTAAAGTTTATAACATTTAATTATTTACTCAAAGATGATATGAAAGTATATACATCAAGAAACACTTAACAAGATAACTAACCCATATAGTATATAAAAGTTGCACAAATAACACATGTACTTCATTTTCAGTTAAGGAACCGTAGAGATCTTGGCATTTGAGACAAAACAAGTGGGTACTATTAGTAAAGGTCCGTTGGCAACATCATGGAATAGAAGAGGCAACGTGGGAACTGGAATCTGAGATGAGGAAAAACTTTCTTCACCTGCTCGATAGAGAAACAAGTTAATCTCGAGGACAAGATTTCTTTTAAGGGGGGTATGATGTAACACCCTGAATTTTTCAATCCGATCGTGTGTTGACACGTGTTTTTCAAAATTCTTTTGTAACTAGAAGCTTAAGGTTTCTTAAAGGAAATGAAGTTTCCTTTGTCATTTGTGTAACTAACTTGTACCATTAGTGGATTCGAGTTGAGCTCTAGTACCCTTGTATGTGAAATTTGGTGTTTATTAAGTTGGAATTTATTTTTGAGAATTAAATTCATTGGAGTTGAATTTTCTGTAATTTTTTTAGAAGACAAATTATTTTTTTGAGGCTACATGAAATTAGAATTAATTATTATGAGTCAGTAGGATTTTTCTGGAAATTATTTGGAGTCCCGAGCTATTTTTGGTGAATTTACGAAGTTTTGAGAAATTAGAAAATAGGAAAAAGAAAATAAATCAAAAGGAAGTTGACTGGGCTGACAGCACGAAAAGTGGTGCGCATCCATTGGCCTAACGTAGCTGACGAGGTGATGCAGTGGTGCCACACATGCGCAGGGAACGGGCTCAAGGTAGCTGCTGTAGATGCGTCATACCGAATTTTCTTCCACTTTTCAATCTGAGCCGTCCGGGTTCATTAATTGGTTTTTAATTTGGACCATTGATCTTTTTAAGGACCGGTCACTACCCAATCCGAGTCGTTTGAACCGCGTGTTTCTTAAACAGGCCAGCCCGCCCGTTTTGTCTCACAGAATGAGCAACCCATGAGTTTTTCTTGATGCAATTCGTGTTTCAGCCTTTGTTTGTGCATTTTTAGTGCAATTTGTTCTAAATTGAAAACTTACAACTTCTTACAATTCCTAGTGCCTATAAATAGAGACCTTTGTCGGTCATTTTCACTTGCACCACCAAGTGAAGTTAGAGTTACTCACCCTTTGGTTCTTTGGGAATCTCTCTAAGAAGAGACATACCAAAAGAGAAGAAAACTCTCATAGTTTAAAAGTTTTGGAGAGCAAAGAGAAGGAGTCCCTATGAGTGGAGTCTAACTTTGGAGGTCTACAACCGAGT
The DNA here is from genome assembly GCA_003254865.1 of Dryas drummondii. Lineage (NCBI taxonomy): Eukaryota > Viridiplantae > Streptophyta > Magnoliopsida > Rosales > Rosaceae > Dryas > Dryas drummondii. The sequence goes on along the minus strand of QANW01007298.1, from coordinate 750,601 downwards.
AAGTATTTTAATATTTCTACTTTAATTATTTACTTTAGGCTTTAATGTAGAATGCATGCTTAGGTTAATTAAGTAGAATTTATTTATTAATTAAGCATGTCTAGCTTTACTTTAGAGATTTAATTGTTTAATATTAAAGGATATTAACATGCTAGGATTAGCAAAGTTCTATTGTAGAGATTAATCTAATTTATTTCGAGGATTTGTTGTGAGTTAAAGCAAATAGTTAAGTAGTTTGACTTCAAGATAAAACTTGAAACTTGTAAAACTTTAAGTAACTTCTAAAAAGTAAAGTTTAGTCCACCTAGGACTAGTGACTAGCGACGTGTGACTAAAGGAAATGTCATACTGTCGTCCCTTATTGTTAATCCTCTCTAAGTTATAATTTGTTTTATTTTATCGAAATTGTCTCTATTGGATTACCCAGTTGCTGAGTTTTTAAGAGGTTAAGGTTGCCATATTGTCTAGTTACAGAGGATTTGTCAAGATAGGATCATGCACGAACGTGGAAGGCTTGTGGAAGAGAATAGGTGAAGTGCATTGGATTCCAGGTAGGGGGATTTTGTCACGCTCCAATCCTGAATAAAATCTAATATCTAGAAGTGAAGCGTGACTTACGTCCTAATCGTAGATTAATACAATTATTTCTACAATTAAGACGTGAAAAGAAAAGAGAAAAATAATATAATATAAAATAATTGAAGAAACTAAGTAAAGTGAAAATAAAAAAAATAGACTTTATTTAGCTAACTACTGTTCCAAGAGTACCATACTAGATGTTCATCTTCTTATATATTACAATGTATTGATAAACAAACAAAACATAGTACTCCAGCAAATTCTCTAAATTTCCCTTGGGTATTCCACATCATCGGTCATATTTCCGTCACCTGCACGATCTATTAGGATGTGAGCTTTTAACGCTCAGTAGGGTATAGTGATCCTTAATGGCCAGTTATCACATTTAATTAATGTCTCAAAAAAAAAAACAGATATATAATAGAAATACGCACTCGTTAACCATTCCCGTTGACACATACCCAAGACAAACCGGCCTACAAGTCCCATACCGCGCATGCTTCCACTGTGGCCCCGAATGTCTCAAGTATGAGCCAACACCCGTCCGTCCCTTATGCTCAAATATTTTGAATATTATTAATTCCACTTTTCCTTCAATAATTATTCCACAAATCATGAGATCACCAAGTACATCTCCCTTTCTCCATGGTGTCTCTAATAAATAACGAGACCACCAAGTTCATCTCCCTCTCTTCTTGGTGTCTTAATTAATCATTTTCTTAACATTGTTCACAATCACACTTTCCTTATGCACTTATGATTATGCATGTAAAGATAAACATTAATGCATATATAGAGAAATTAAATTGTACATGCATAATAATTCAACCTTACGCAATTTGAGTATATCATAGACTTATGAATTTCACAGTGCACAAACAAAATTAATAATGAAAGCTTATTCACAAATATAATGCACTTGATACATTTAATGAAGAAATAATATCACAAGTAATAAAGATAAATTATCACAAGAAAATAAATCACACAATATGACATAAGGATTAATTGTAATATAGTCCAATCATTGGGGAAATAGAGACCCTACCTTAATTTCTTGAGCACGAGTTCCTTCTTGGTCCGTTCCTATGTGTTCGGGTCTTAAAAGTTTAAAAAATATAGTTTAGATATAACTTAATTAAATTTAAATTTATTTCACTCTCTTTTTAAAGAGAGTGTAACTCACACTCTAACTTAGAGGTGTCGGATTGACGCAAAACTTGTACCAATGGGCGAAAACGGTCGCCGGAAACAACCGCACGCGCCACCACACGCTAGCGGTGCGAGTGGGGTGGCTGGCCGGTCACTGTTCATCGTCTCTTTAAAACAGCCTCTGTTTTCCAGATTTTCCAACTTTTTTATCTCATTTTTTACTCGACTTTTAACCTATCAAACCTTCACCAAATTGAGCAAACTTATACTTGTTTTAAAGCTCTGCATCACCTGTTTACAACCATATAAAGAACATGAAAAATGGATGGTTAAAACTCAAGTTATAAGGCATGAAAAGAGAGCATACAAACATGCGAATTTTCTGGAAAAATTTCCAGATTTTTCATATTTCTTGGTTTTTCATTTTCTTTTGTTTTCAACCTTCAAAACCTTTTCCTATGGCTATAATAAGGTTATAAATGAACTATTTTGAGTTTAACAACATTAAAAAAAGAGGTATAAAAAAAATTTAAAAAATAAAAGTTTCAAAAGAAAATTGCTAAGAACACCCATGGTTCCTTGAGCTCACCTTCTTTCTTATCATTTGGAGTTAAAAAGAGGCTAAAACTTGCGATTCCTATAGTAAAAAGAAAAACACAGAGACTAAAAGATGTTAGTTCAATTATTTAAGCAAAGTCTAAACAACAAAAAATGATGGAGTTTAACTTTGAACTTCTAACCTTTTCAAGTTTTTTTTTCCCTCCCCTTTATGTCCCTTTCCAGTTCTCTCTCTCTCTCTCTCTCTCTGTTCTTTTTCTCTATTCAGTTTTTCTTCGTTGGTTCCTTAAGTGTGAGCTCTTCACACCAAAGCCCTTTATTTATAATCCAACTTGTTGGTTGGAATAACAAATTGTTGGCTCAAATCTGGTTAAGTTCATTGGCTCTCATCATTGCCTAGAGGTGACTCATCCCTCTAAAAGAAGAATCAAAACCATTGATCAAGGCTTATGTGTCAAAGATTATGTATATGTAATTAAGGGAATGGACGTTGGTATTATCTTCAAATCCATTCAAATTATTATTTTTTTTTTAGTTGGGCTTTTAATCTCTTGTAAAACAATTGGGCCAAAGCCCAAACTTAGAAATTTAACCCAATTTTAAAGCCCATAAATATTATTATTATTATTATTATTATTATTATTATTATTATTATTATTATTTTATTATTTTATTTTTTTTAACATTACAGATTTATCTTACATTCCTGACTATAAACTTTGTGTGTGTATGTGTAGTTTTTAAACTGTTATAACATGTTATGAATATGCTTTGTGTTGGTTTGAGAGTTCAAGTAGCATGGATCTTGACCTTGGGTTCAAATCTCTAAACCTTTTAGAAGAATTGATCAGTACATTTTGGGGAGTTTAGCCAAGCCAACACGTGGCTGCATGTACTTATGCGAAGTGGGGACCCATGATTGATTAGGTGGCAGTGATATAGTATCTCAATTGCAAATTTCTATTTCTATTTACCATGGCATTCTCACTCGCTGTTAATGCAATTTTTTTAATGGGAGACTTCTATTTGGGTAATTTAATTTTACAGTTTACTAACTAAAGTCTTTTGGTTTTTAAAATTCTAACTAAAATCCAATAATATTGTAACCATTTCAAGTGTCGGCAGTGTATTTTTACTTTTTCGTCAAATCCTGCTTTGTCGGCTTTAAATTGGAGCCCAAAATCTCAGAGTTAAAACCTAACATGCAGTCTCCACAAACCTCATTTTATAATATAAGAAGATATAAGGTTAACCTGTAGCCTATATCATCAAAAAATAAAAAAATAATGACATATTTATTTTACAAGGCAATGGTTAAAGGACTTTATTTAGAAAAAATAAGGACGTTATTTCAAAAAAAAAAAAGTCATAAGATTTTTTTTCTAAATAAAAATGTTAGAAGGATTAAACTGTAATTTTTCCTTTTTTAATAGCTGGCCATAATTGTACCTAATGTGTATCAATCATCTGAGTTATTGTTATTTATGGATTTTTATGTATGTTTACCATATACTCCTGCAATTAAGGTGTTAAAACGATTTTGTGAAAATATTTTGGGATTTTAGAAATCAATATTTCATAGAGAAATGTTTTACAGGTTTTCAAGCCTAGCAGGGTTTCCTGAGAAAAACCATGATCGTATGTGATGCTTACTTCCTATTTTCTTTGTTTTTTTTCCTTCTTATGTAGATTTGCCTCTTGGAAGAGATCTCAATTGAGAGGTGCGCAGCTTGGATTCTCTTGTTTGGTGTCTCAAGGTCTTTGTATTCATGTTATTTGCATTGCAGCAGTTCTTGCTTGCCCATGGATCTTTTCCATTGAAAACCTATTTTGAACAATAATGTTTTTGGTTTGATCATTTTGTAAACTTATGTGAGTTTTACTTATACTGTGATAATTTTCTTTTCTGGGGTGTTGATTTAACTATTCCACCATAGTTGGTTGGTTAATTTCTATCTACTTATTTATTTTGATCTTACTATTTCCTTAAAAGATTATGTTGTGTAATGAGTACTTTAATCCAACTCGGTTTATGTAAAACTAAAAAGGCTCAACCTCTTTTGAGTGTCTTGAAAAATTAACGCTGGTTTATTGGTATTCATTACTCAGGATATTCAAGAAAGATGTCTCTGTCGCATACCTGGGGTTCGAAGAATGACAACCATCAGACTCGAAAGCGAAAATGCAATGGTACGAGTGGGATTACCGACGGGTACTGTTTCCCAAGCGATCGGAGCAACCATATGTCGCCATGCACCGGTGGTGCGAGTGGGGTTGCCGACGAATCTTCTTCTTCCTTTAGCCTCTATTTTCCAAATATTTCAGTTTTTATCTCAACTTTGGCCCGATATTTAACCTATCAAACCTCCACCAAATTCTGCAATTTTATATTTGTTTTAAAGCTATGTATCTTCTCTTTGCACCGATATAGAGATCATTAAAAACAAAGTTCTACAACTCAAGATAATTGGCTTCAAAGTAGGCTACCCAAATCTACAAGTTTTTCCAGAAAATTTCATATTTTTCCATTTTCAACCAACTTCAATTTCCTTCGATTCTAGCATCCAAAATTAGTTTCGTAAGCTACTAGAAACATGTTTAAAGCCTCCACATCAAACACCCAGCCACAAACCAAGCTAGAAATCAAAACCCCATTAAAGAACACAAGCCCCAAAATTTCTAAGGACATCCCATCCGAAATCTCTTCTTGTTTCTCTCCAAATCCTATGGTGTTTGTGATCCTAGCTATAAACCATTTTAATCAATAAATAAAACTCAATAAACCAGAAATTATCACCAAAATCGAAATCTAAGAAAAACAAAGAGCGTAAGAATTGAAGCTTACCTCCTTTCTCTCTTTCTTTTTCCTTCTTTGTTTCTTCTCTCTTTTTTATCTCTCTCGGTTTCTATCCTCTTTTCTCTCTCGTTTTTTCTTCCTTCTATTCTTTCTCTCTCTTTTCTTCTTCTTCTTCTTCTTCTTCTTCTTCTTCTTCTTCTTCTTCTTCTCTCTCTCTCTCTCTCTCTCTCTCTCTCTCTCTCTCTCGGGATTTTTGGGTCTTTCTAGAAATCCAACCTTATAACACCAAACAACACACACACACCACTGACACACACAAACTCCTAAGTGTGCAAAAGGACAAATTTGCCCTTACACTTTAAATGTCCATGAAACTCCGATGAACAAACGGTTCGCGGCTACGCTTCATGAGCTCAAGACCTTTCCACTGAGACCAAAATTAAGATCAAAAGCCTATTATTTTAAATAGTCAACTTTTGAGTCAAACCAATTTATAAAAACAATTCATTTTTTATTTCATTAGCTTAAATCTTAGTAAAAACAAGGTAAAATATAAAAAAAAATTTGAATTTCCGGAATATTACATGTTGTCTATCCACACGCCTGAAGCCCAAGCCAAGCAACCCACAAGGCCACCGCCCAAGGCAACCACGAGCCTTGCCTTGCCGCCTCTCTAAGTACCTTACAGGGCAAGGAAACTTGCTCCCCAAGCTTTCCTTGCCGCCTCTACCTCCTCAAGCCACTAGGGAACCTACTCCTATAAATAGACCCCTCACCTCTAATTCTCATCTTCTTAGTTCATAAATCACTTTCATAGTTTAGAGAGGGATTGAAGAGAGAGTGAGGAGGAAAAGTCAAGAAGGACAGAGAAGGAGAAGTCGACCACCTAGCTCTGCCGCTGCCTCCTTGAGCCGCCTTAGTTGCCACTGATCCTCTACTTGTATTTCATTGGTTTTTCTTGTCTTCCAACTTTCAAGTTTAATATAATTTTGTTATTTGATCTTTTCTTTTCAGTTATGTTGCTCTTTTTCTTGTTAGTGATGGATGAAATCCATCCTTTCATATGAATTAGTTAAGAAACTCTTTGACATGTTAGAGTGGGATGAAAACCCTAATCAAAGTTAAACCATAACATCGTGAGAGGAGACTTAGGGGTCAACTGAAGATCATGCATGCATAACAATGTTATCTAGTACTAAATTCTTCATATCTGAAACAATGATATGTTAGATTGTTAATTTCTTAGAATTGATCACTCTAGGTTGTTTGCATCTAGCTATTGTTAGGTTGAGGTGGGATACGATCTAGAGAACACTGAAATCATAAGTAACAAATGAATCAATGTGTTCAGGGGATTAGTTTTGTAGAAAGTTGGGGATGCTTTATCTTACTTCTATGATTTTCATGTTTTGTTGCTCATAGATTTTAATGACTCCATGCATGGTTAAAAACTCTAGGGTGTTGTTCTAGTCAAAGGAGAACATGTATAGTTAACTACTTAGTGATACTGTTTTGAGATCTAAGTATGAATAAGGTGTCACACCCCAAAATGGGGTCTATCACTTTAGGTATGTGGCAGTGCCACATTGGTTACTAACCTTGAATGAACTCACTAAACCCTAGTGAAGATACTCCAATACCAATAATCAATGTAAGACAAAATGAGATAAATAAATAGCTTACAAGAGAGTGCTATATATATATATATATTTTTTTTTTTTCGTTTAAAGACGAGTAAGAGTAATTGCAGCCAATGAAGCTTCCCCAAAGTAATGAGCTCTTTAAGTTTAGTAGTTGAAATATGATTTAGACAAAAGGATTAACAGACCCTTGCTTTAAAATGTATTGAGCAAAACCTTTAATATATAGTAAGAATCATAATTTGGAGTTACAACTTGAAATCTGTTAAGGTACCAAAGATAGAATCAATAAAATGAAATAATAGCATTAGGTAATGAGCCATTCTAAATCCTTCATAACTTTAGTCAGCAGATTTCACAACTAAGGTAAAAAAGTAAAAAAGAATGTTACATACTCATCCAATGAGGGGTCTTCTTCTTCACTTGAATCCTTTGGGGTTGGGGGTGTTAGGATGTCGATGCTGGGAGTCCTATTCCTCCAGCCTCCTTGCTCTTCCTTTGAATCCGAGAGGTCTATCATAATAACCATGGTTCCTAAAAGTATCCCGCACTTACAAACTGTGTAGGGGTGAGTATCACCAAAACAACTAATTCTATGCTCAACCAATCCAAATCATTTGTACACATTTCAAAGTATTTTATATAACAAGATAGGTATTAATAAAAATATAAGTATTTTTGCCAAACTGGCCAAGTCAATTGCAACATACTAATGGCAACAAGGCAGCTTCATTTAGTTTAATGTAAGTCATTTAATAACTCAGCGTATCCAAGTTCTAAACTGATTTGAAGTCCCCAAGCAAATAAAAGACATACACCAAGTATAGAGGATAGCTCATAAGTTTTGGATCACTATGGCATTATCTCACATATCAATAATTCTCACAAGTATATATATATATCCATGATTGATTTCATGAAATGCAAATGCATGTCAAAGTAAATAACAATGCAGTGTGTACATTTTCTCCATGAAAAAGCTCATTTATCAAGATTTCAAAGAAAAACAATGGTATTCGGATTGAAAAATGCAGGGTCAACGTATCAAAGGCTGGTAAATGGGATGTTCAAAGACTAGTTAGGAAGAAAAATTGAGGTATACATTGATGACATGGTGGTTAAGAGTCGAATTAAATCCAACCACCTCAAGGATCTTCAAGAGGTACTCTGAACATGTAAAATGAAGTTGAATCCAATGAAATGTGTGTTTAGGGTATCGTGAGGACAATTCTTGGGGTATATCGTGAGGTAAAGAGGAATAGACAACCCCACGAAGATACAAGCTCTTCGAGATATGCTCGAACCAACAATGTCGAGAGAGGTGCAAGTATTAACATGACATCTTGCAGCGTTGAGTAGGTTTGTATCTAGACTGTTAGATAAGAGTAGGCCATTCTTTCAAGAAATAAAGAAGAGGAAAGGCGAAGTATGGGGGCCGGAGCAAAAAGAAGCCTTCAACAGAATAAAACAATATATGGCAAGCCCACCTATTCTGACAATACCAAAACCAAGTGAACCTCTTTATCTTTATCTGGCAATCTCAAATTTTTCTATTAGCAGTGCAATATTCAGGGAGGAGAACAGCAACCAGCACCCCATTGCTTATGCTAGCAAAAGTCTGGTTGACGCCGAGACTAGGTACAATACCTCGAAAAAAATGATTCTAGCTTTGGTAACATCCAAAAGAAAGCTTCATCAATACTTCAAATACCATTCGATCGTGGTCCTCACGAACTAACCAGTTTGAGCCATTCTTGCTAAACAAGATCTCTATGGATGGATGACCAAACAGGCTATCAAACTAAGAGCATTCGAGATCGAGTTCAGGCCATACACTGCAATCAAAGGCCAAACAATTGTAGATTTCTTAGTAGAATCGCATGAGCCAGTGCCAGAATCAAAAGAGACAATGGAGGTGATCGAAAAGGCAAGATCAGAGAAAGAATGAGAACTTTACGTGGATGGCTCATCAAACATGCATGGGGCAGGGGTCGGAATCATTCTGCACACACCAGATGGAATGGAACTCACATTCGCTCTTCGATTGGACTTCCGAGCTTTAAAAAACATGGTAGAATATGAAGCGCTAGTCAACGGGCTCAAAATTGCATTGCGAGTTGAGGGAAAATACCGACGAGTATTCAGTGATTCTTAACTAATTGTAAATCAGGTTAATGTAGGATACACAACGAAGGATGAAAAAATGGAGTTGTATTAGAAATTGACAAGGGAATTAGCAAAAAAGTTAGAAAAAATAACATTTGTTTATATTCCAAGAGAAGAAAATGAAGGGGCAGATAAACTGGCATGTGAAGCATCCTCGGCAGAGCCGAATTGATGAGATCGATAATAATTGAATAGATCATAATTCCAAGTATAACAGAGAGCTCCAAAGTAATGGTCATCGATCAGCTCGAAGATAACTGGATGAAACTTCTGATCGAGTATCTCCAAAATGGGACAACACCAACGAACCCAATTGAAGCATGAAAGCTTAGGATACATGCAGCACGGTACACTCTGATTGATAAGGTCCTCTTCAGGAAATCTTTCACAAGGCCCATGTTAAGGTGTCTAAGTCCATAGGAAGCAGAGTAGACTCTCTCGAACATACATGATGGTATTCATGATAACCATACTGCAGGGAGGAGTCTATCTCACAAGGCAATTTTTGGCCCTATATGACGAGAGATGATGCAACCTACACAAAGAAATGCGACCAATGTCAATGATTCAGCCCTATTAGCAGGCAACCTGCTAAAAATTTGAACCCAACTCTTGAACCATGGCCTTTCTCGAAATAAGGAATGGACATCGTGGGTCCTTTCTCGAACTCCCAAGGAGGAAAGAAACATGTGCTCCTCGCCACGGACTACTTCACCAAATGGGTCGAAGCGGAAGCATATAGCATAGTCAATGCTACGAATGTGGTTCGTTTCACTTGGTGAAATATAATCTGTCGGTTTGAAATCTTGAGGGCCATAACGATTGATAATGGAACTCCCTTCGACAACCGAAAATTTCAAGAATTTTGTGCAGAGAAAGGTATTCATTTACAATTCTTATTGAGAAGTTATCCTCAAGTTAATGGACAAGAAAAGAAAACAAATCGAACGATCTTCGATAACATCAAAAGGAAACTTGAAGGCAAGCAGAGAAAATGGCCGGAAGAATTATATCATGTGTTGTGGGCATATCAAACCACTAGGAGAAAGCCAATAGGAGAAACATCATTCTCTCTCACATATGGAGTTGAAGCTGTGATTCCCACGGAACTCAAATCCCACAACAAGGACATTAGTTGCTGAGAACACCGATGAAAACGAGGTCTTGCTTGCAAGGAATCTTGATCTTAGCGAAGAATGAAGAGAAAATGGATTTGCCTCACGAATTATCAAAATGTTGTAGCAAGATTCTTGAACAGGAACGTGAAGTTCAAAACGTTCAAGGTTGGTGATTAGGTCCTAAACGAATCATGGATACCAGACCAAAATCAGGCGAGGACGCAAACAGGTAAATTTAGGAAAACTTGGGAAAGGCTTTACGAGGTAACAACCATTTTTGGCAAGGGGCAAATCGACTTCAGGAACTTCGAACAGGAAAATATTTGCCCAGGCCATGGAATGCCGTACATTTGAAAAAATATTTTGTGTAAAATTCCTTTCTTTGATTAATCTTTTTCCATGCTCACATCTCTTCGTTGGGAGGAGTATAACAAACAAAATATTTGTAAATTTTCCTTATGACGTTTGGTCTACACTTTAGGTTCGGGAGCGGCTCAATTCGCAATCACCAGAATTGGTCTATCTTTCCAACTGCTGTGAAAGCGGGAATGTAATAATTTCTAATAGTCCCTTCCTCATCATTGCGCTCTTTTCACTAATAGAAATAGAAGAGATCGGTGAAACCTAAAGCTACTCCCTGTGCAAGACCAAAGCCCAGTAGAGTGGAGAAAAGCTGATAACAACTGAGATTAAGTTGAAAATGGTGAACACCCATCAGAGTAAGCACAACGTGGAAAAAGGGATGAAGAGAAATCGAATGTAGGGCAAGGAAAAAGCTAAAATCATCAAAGCTCCCTTCATAACTCCATCCCTGGTGACGATGTTGGCATCAGAAGGAAAAAGGAGAAGCTGAACGTTGGTGGGGACCAAGTTATCAAGGGCTAATTCCTTTAGTTGTTTCTTGGAAGGCGCCCAGAACTCGTAAATCGCTTTGCAAGCCTTTCCCTTTTTACCCATTATGGGAAAGAAAATGAAAAATTCGAGAGAAAAAAGGAAACTTACTCAGAGAAGCACTTCGCAACAATCGTAGAAATGGCCACAGACGATCGAAGCTCACATGAAATCAGTAAGTATTGGTGGATAAAGAATTTCAAGAGAAACCCTAAGTAGAAACAACACAAAAGGAGGAAGATGAGAAACTTGAATAAAAACCGCAAAATTGGTAAAGTAAGTTTCAAATTCTTTCAAGTTCTAAACTAAAGGAAATGCCTCGGGAGTACAAAAGGCACCATAATGTGTCCTACGTCCTAACCACTGTTTATTTCTTCCCCACTAACCCATGTGATGGAAATAGAGGAAGAAATTGGGGGCATTGTAGGGGCCAAAATTATCACAATAAATTGTTGGGTTGAGGCAAAGCAAACAAATAAAAAGGAAATGGGCTTGATCAAGGGAATCAATCCAAACTGTAGCCTAGGAAGTAGAAATGCAAAGCCCAATTCCACTTTTGATAATAATTAGGTGCAAGTTTCTTATTATTTATTAATAAGAATGTTGTGATTAGGAATTGAATGTCATTCAAGATCATTCATCTCATGCATGCATGTGAGAATGAAAATGTGAGAATAAGGGAAACGTTATTCGATCATGAATCCAATAAATAGCTTAGATGGATGAGTAACAAGGTACACACACTTTAGGTTAACACAGGCAAAACCATAGCAAGAAAATACTGACTTAGGCATCATAGTATTTTTTGCAGGTGTCAACCCTTCCTTTCTCCGGAGAGAAGAATATATCATTCATTTTCATCAAATTGCGAGTCAAGTAATTCAACCAAATTCACTTATTGTGGGCTAATTAATTCTTCTTAAGAATTTTGGTTCCAACAGGATAGTTTGGGAATAATGTGGGGGTGTGAAAATAAGGTGGGTAGGCAAATAGGAATGAGGGTTGGCAATAGTGTCACAAATAAAATGCGCTCTACTGTATGATAGCAGGAAACCGAATCTTGAACCCACCTTTTTCATTTGTGAGATACCTGTATATACTATTACCCCAATCAAAAAATAATTTCTTATATTATTACACCTAAGTTATCATAAATATAAATTATAAATTCATATATATATAACCGATTATTATAAATCTCACTTTATTCATTCACATAAATGTTTATAATTATTTAACAATTAGCAATTCCAATAAAGAATAGCCAATTTAAAAGTAAATATGTATATTTCAAATTTGGTTGTTGTATTTGTTTTGAAAATTTCCTTAAAAAAAATAAAGCTCAATTACACATTTGCCCATGAACTATAATGCCAATTTTAAGTGGGTTCATAAAAGCAAAAAATTTCAAGCGCATCCACGAAGAATCGAAAACGTTGCAAAATTGACTTCCATCCATGGATCCGTCAGGACCTCAGTTAAGTGCCACTTTGGACACATCCAGCATGAGTTTTTTAAATGACATGTATGCCACGTGGAAAAAAACAATAAAAAAATTCTTCACAACATTTTAAAATATAAAAAACTTAAAAATTACCCACACCCCACCCATGTGATTTACCCACACTAGCCTCCACCCCTCTTTCTCCTTCATCCTCCTTCCTTTCTTCCTCCTCCCAGTTCTTCTGCAACAAGAAACAATTCAAAGTTTGAAAACCATTTTAGGAACACACCCATCTGCTAAAAACCCAAAAAATTAACCCACATCAAAAATAAAATTTTTTTCTCAATTCCTTTTTTGTTCCAGCTTTCTCCAAAGCACAAAATGAAAAATCCAAAAAAATAATCTAGGAATCCATATTACATTTCATAAAAGCCATGAACACTTATATCCAAATTCTTTAAAATTACCAGTATGTGAGACAAATCAATTCAATTCATCACAAACACTCATACTTGACCTTCCCGTCTGACCCGACATCGACCTCCTAGATCCACTCATAGAACTCGGAAGGCTCAAGCTTCTCACCGAGCCGGTAAGGATGTGGCAAAGATCAGAGATGAACGACTAAGAATTTCCGTCGTTGTCAATTTCAAAGAGCTTGTACGCCTCCTTCATTCAGTATACTTGGTCGTCACTTAGTTGTTTGCCCATTTTTTCCGAGTCTCAATTTCAAGTTTGGATTGTTTCTCTCTCTGTCTTTCTCAAAACTGTGTTTTTTTCAATTTCTCTCTCGAAAATCAATATGGTGGAAGTGGAATTGGAGCAGAGGGAAAGCAGCTTAACCCGATTAGGTGAAGGTAGTGTCAACGGGAGCAAAAATTGTGAGAGAATGAGACTGCAGGATGAGCTCCAGAGTCAGAGCCATCAACACGAAGCCCAAATTTGAGAGGATTTCAGTGGGCCATTGATGAAGTTTCAGAAAATTTAGAGGAGTGTAAGTGAATGAGTGAAAGTGGAGTCAGAAGTAAATTTAGAGGGAGGGCATGTACAATTTTTTTTTTTTTATGAGAAATTCGGCCAATGGAGGTGGAAGGGATGGAAACTGGAAATATGTGGGAAAAGGAAGGTGAGGAGGAAGAAAGGAGGGGGTGCACACGCAATTTTTGTTTCTATACGCACCCATGCTCTTGTCCTTTGTGTCTGCACACGCACAGTTCGAGACTGACTGCCTCTACATTTCAGTAAGCTTAAGAGCTATGTTGTTCTTGCTAGGATTTAGATTAGGGTTACAGTAACAAAAAAAAAAAGAATGAGAGAGAGAGAGAGAGAACAAGAAGAAAGAAAGGAAGAGAAAGTGTTTGATTAACTGTCACAATGTTTTCGTACAACAGAGACAACCAAAACTTATATGTGTGGTTGTGAGTTGTGCTAACTACTTTACTGCATGACAGCTAGACATATAACAAACCACAACATATCTAACTAACTATGATGAACAATTGTGCAATAACTCACTAATTAATCATGTATTAAGCCAATCAACACATCATTAATGTTATGGCTTAACATCCCTCCTCAAGGTTAAGCATAAGGTACCAAGCTTGAGATCGTGACGAAGGAAAGTAAATTGTGGAGAAGGAAGTCTTTTGATTAATATGTCTGCAAGTTGTTTACTGTTGAAAACATGATCAAGATGAAGGTCACCTCTGGTAACTTGCTGTTTAACAAAGTGGTAGTCAATATTTATATGCTTTGCACATGAATGAAATATAGGATTGGACGATAAGGCAATAACAGATTAACTATCACAATGCATTAAAGGAGCTAAACCAAGAAATACATGAAGATCACAGAAAACCTAGCGCAACCATGCTAACTCAGCAGTTGTGATAGCCATGGCCCTATTCTCTACCTCTGTGGAAGATCAGGACACAGTATGCTGAAGTTGAGAACACCATGAAATCGGATTAGTACCAAGAAATATAACATATTCGGAAGTTGATCTTCGTTCATCTGGTTCACCTCCCCAATCAACATCATTGAAGGCATTCAATTCCAATGGACCAGGCCGATAAGAAATCCCATAGTCAAGAGTACCTTTTAGATATCTTAAGATATCTCATATCTTAAGTAGATCTTCGTTGAACAGCTTTATAATGCAAGTCAATGGGCTCATGCATAAACTGACACACTGTGTTGATAGAATAGGCTATGTCAGGTCTAGTGAATGTGAGGTATTGTAAGCCCCCAACCAAACTTTAAAATTTTGTTGGATTAGGAAGAGGATGTCCTGCATGTTTAAGAAACTTCACATGAGGTAGGCAGGAGATGCACAAGGTTTACAATCAGACATACTAGCTTTAGCAAGAAAATCCTTAGAATACTTTTCTTGATTGACAAATATCTCAACAAAAGAATATTGAACATGCAACCCAAGGAAATAGCTCAGTGCACCTAAGTCCATCATATCAATTAAGAAGAAAGCTGATCAATGATAGATTGTACCACTATCTCATCATTTCAAGTCAAAATTATGTCATCAACATACAGTAGAAGAATAACAATAGTTTGATTCTGACATCGAACAAGCAAAGAAGGATCAACTACTGAAGCCTTGAATCCTAAACCTAGTAAGTGACTACTGACTAGTAAACTTCTCATTCCAAGCTCTTGGGGCTTGTTTAAGACCATAAAGAGACTTCTCAAGTTTGCAAACAAAATGTTGATAAGCAAGATTAACAAAGCCCTGAGGTTGGGCCATATACACCTCTTCATGCAAGATTCCATGAAGACAAGGATTTGTAACATCAAGTTGTCTTAACTTCTAATGAAACTGTGTAGCCAAAGCCAAAATATTTCTCTCAATGGAATGTTGCACTACAGGACTAAAAGTCTCTTCAAAATCAAGACATGCTTCATGATAAAGCCTTGAGCCACAAGTCTTGCTTTATGTCGAGCAATAGTGCCATCAAGATGTCTTTTAAGTTTGTAAACTCATTTACAACCCACAAGTTTTTTATGAAAGGGCAAAGGCACTAACCTCCATGTCCCTTATTTTTGTAAAGCCTAAAATTTGTCAAGCATGGTCTGCTGCCATTTTGGAACGCGAGAAGCTGAACCAATAAACCTTGGTTCGTGCTGAGATAAATCAACAGTGGAAGAAATAGTGAAAGCCTTAGGTTTATAGATGTTAGACTTTGATTGAGTTTTCATTGAATGATTATTGATTGTTGATGGAGCAATAGGCAATGTTTGTAATAGGCTAGAAGAGAGGAGCTAAAGTGATCATATCTGGAACTTGTGATGATGAGCCAAAAGAAAGACTTGGTGATATGGCAGGGACAAGCACAGGTGGAGGTGATATTGAAGGAGAAAAGTCATGAGGAGTATAAGGTTCAGCAGTATTTGAGCTAGAAGAAGTTGAATTGGCTAGTGGTGTTGGCCTACGAGGAGGAATTGATATAAAAATAGGAGGAGAAAAAGATGATGGAGTGGGAGAACGAGAAGAAAAATGTTGATATGCAAATAAATGTTCATCAAAATACACATGGCATGACAGATAGGTCTTAGAAGAATGAGGATCAAAACAAAGAAATCCTTTGTAACCAAACACATAGCCTAAGAAAATACATTGTGTTGTTTTGGCTTGAAGCTTATTGATGTTATAGGGCTTAGGAAAAGGATAACATGCACATCTAAAACCCTTAAGAAAATCAAGAGCTGGAAGATGACCAAACAAAGATTCGTAGGGTGATTTGTGAGATAACAATATGCTTGGTATCCTATTAATTAATAAGAAAAACAGATGTAGCACAAGCATGATACAAAATTTTTAGGTAAGAAAGTTGTATGCAAGAGAGTAAGGGTTGTTTCAAGGATATGCCTATTCTTTCTTTCAGCTAACCCATTTTGTTCAGGGGTATGAAGACAAGAAAGATATTGAACAATGCCATGACTAGCTAAAAAAGACTGAAAAGCTTTACTTGTGTACTCTCTTCCACCCTATCAGATTGTAAGATTTTGATAGAAGCAAAAAATTAATTGGAAATATAATTAAGAATGAAACTTGACAAAAAATCTAATTTATTTATTATGGGAAAAAGTCATGTGAAATGTGTATATTCATCAATGAACATGACATAGTACCTAAAACCTTAAACTGAAATACAAGAGGAAGGACCCCAGACATGAAAAGGAATAGAAGACCTAGAACTAAACAACTGCAAAACTTGCAGGCAATTGATCTGACCATTATTTCATATTTTTTATACTCTTGTTCTTGGATTCTTGTTATGTTTTAAAAGTGATTTTCATTTGTTTTAACTTAGTTTTGTATTTTTATAGGTTTGAAGAACAAAGAAGATAAAACAAAGCAAAACGAACTCTTTTAGAGCATAAATTCCTATGCATATCAATCAAATTACCGGAATAAATTGCAATTCCTCGGGGAAAACTGGATGCCGAACCTTATATCATTGAAGAGATACGAATGTTAGCTTTCTAAAGAATTTTACGGTTTGTGATTTGCATTTTTCTAGGAGGAGTTCTGGCTATTTGAGTGAAGACCGTTCAGGCAGGAGGTTTTGTGCAAAAATGCAGAGTAACTCCTTTTAGATTTCTTTCTAGGAGCCCAATTATTATCATGTGCATTTGGAAAGTATCTAAAAGGATGCAGGTTTATTTTCTAAGGTCTGATCTTATTTTTGTTGGGATTTTGGATATCAAATCATCAATGACAACTCATCATAAGGATAAACCTAGTTAAACAAGGAAAGTCTTTACCAAATAAGAAAAGAATTTGTTAATGTTTCTTATTTAAAGGAAGGAGATCATCATCTTAAGGGAGTCTTTGGTGGTGAGAGAAGAGAAGAAGTGGCTACCATCATCAGGTGCTTTCATCCATCGTTGTAGTTCATAAGTTTTTAATGCTTTCTAGATGTTTATTTATGTTTTCTTGAACATGAATAGCTAATCTCGTTTTCTGGGGATAGAATGATGCCCTATCATAAATGTTTATAGTTTTTAATACTTATTCAATGGATTTCTAGTTTCTTTTAGATGAATACTTAATCACTGTTTTTATTGTTGTTATTTGTTGAGTTCTTTGACTGATCACCTTAGGGCTTTGCATCTAGTAAATTTGAAGTTGAATTTGAGGCTGAGAGGCAATATAATTTGAATTAGCTTCTTGTGGTTGAGTGTTGTAAATTACATTGTTGCTCGAGAGAGAATAATGATTTTCTTGGTTCTCTTGTTTTCTAAAGCATAATGAATCCTACTTGTTAAATTTGTGTCTGAGAAGGATATATAAATTATATGTTAGGGTATACGACCTTTGTCTGAGAATGAAAGAATAATGCACTTAAGGAAATTAAGTATCGTCTAAGTGTCTGAGAGGAACTTAGATATGAGAATTATCATCTAAAGCATCAAAAGAATTTGTTGAATGTATTAAAACCTAAACTGGATTGCTTGTGGTTGATTTCGAATCCTTAGTTTTCTTCCAATTAATTGTTAAACCATAATCTTCTATTTTCATTAGTTGACTTATTGTTTTTTATCCTTGTTTTTAAATGTTGCGTTTTCATTTTTAAATTACTCTCATCACAATAATCTTCTCAAAGTCGTTTTTAATTTTCAAGTTGTGTTTATTGTTTATTTTTATTTTAGTTAGAACTAGATAGGGAATTTAAGTTCTTGAGTTAAATTAGTGGCAAAAAAAAAAAGTTCTTGAGTTAAACTAAAAATAAACAAAATGTTAGACTTTTGAAGAGCTTGAGCAACCACTTCATTACTGGGATGTCCAAGCCTTTGATGCCAAATATCACAATTGACTGTATGACCTAACAGTGCAGAAAAATGCTAGACTGAGAAGGAAGACGAGATGGAAGAGAATAAGGAATGAGATATAAACCATGACTACTCAAACCTTTGAACAGTATCCCCCCTATGAGCGTGTCCTACACATAAAAGAAATTCTCATCAAACACAAAACGACAATAATTATCTTTGCAAATTAAGTTGGTAAAAATATAGCAAATTGGAAGACAAATTTGGAAAATGAAAGACATGAGATAAATGAAAGGTGTAATTATGAGGTGTGAGAGATGTATAACCAATATTCTGAACATTAAAAGCTTCACCACTGCCCGCTGTTACTGTCTAAGAACCTTGAAAAAGGGCAGCAGCTTGAAGATGACTGAGATATGAAGTCATGTGATTGGTAGCTCTAGTATCAGTGAGCCAAAATTCAGGAGCAAAGAGTTGAACTCAAACAGCCATTGCAGCATAAGAGAGTGAAAGCCATTAAAATTGCCTTTTGTATCATCCACCATTTCCATTACCATTATAAAAACGACCATTACCATTACTATTCTCATTACCATGACAAGTAGAGTCAAAGCCATTAAAATTTCCTTTATAATTCTTGCCACCATTCGCATGAAAATTTCTACCTCTCCCTTTAGGCTGAAAATTATATTGATCATTCCCAGAATTATATTTAGCACCAGAAGTATATTGACCACCATAATTATATTGACCATCACTAGTAGACAAAAAACCAGTAGAACCAGAAGAAAAACCATGAGGAGTAACAAATCTAGACAAGGAAGAAAAACTAGAGGGATAATATCTTGGCAAACCACCCATAGAAGACACAAAAAAGTAGGAGCAAATTAAGGAGAAATATCAGAGTTGGGAACAACACCATTAGAAGGATTGGGAGCAATAGAGCTAGAACCAATGTATGTACCAGAGAAACCACCAACTGGAAAAGTAGTCGACATTGATGAAGAACTGAACCAAAACCAGTAGATTGTGAAATAGGCACAAAACCATGTGAACAAGCCATACCAGGAGTCTGAGCCATCATAGCAGTAAGAGAGGGATAAGCAAGATTACGAGAAGCCAAGATAAGAGCTTCTTCCTCGGCAAGTAATTGCATACAAAACTCCTAAAGGGTAATTGGAGTCTCCCTAGCACGAACAACAGTCTTTAGAGTATTAAACTCTGGTGGCAGACCATTCAGAGTGTTAATCACGACATCTTCATCAGTAACATTCACCCCCACTGCAGCTAAATGATCTCGAGTAGTCTTGATACACCGAAGATACACATCCACAGAATCAAAACCCTTCTGAATCATCTGAAAATTGGTCTTCAATTGCATGATGTTGGAACGCGAAACAGTAGAGTAGCGATCTTTGAGAGTAAGCCAAATTTCACGAGAAGACTTACTGCCAATAATAGCTGAAATAGCATCACTAGATAACGTTGCAGTAATCAAAGACATGAGAGCACAATCTTGCTTGCACCATTCTTTGTATTCATGAGTAACAATGGAGGTAAGACCTTCAGACTCAGTAATCAAAAACTGAGAATGACACGAACAAGACCCATCAACAAAACCCAGTAAATCATGACCCTCTAACATCGATTCCAATTGAAAGAGCCAAGTAACGTAATTGGAATCATCTAAGCGCACAATGACCAAATTGCAAATATTGGATAAGGGAGAAATTACACGGGAAGCCATGAAAGAAATCAAAGAACATGAAAGAAGAAGACGAAACAATTGGTATAAGAATCAAGAAAGCAAAGAACAAGAAATAAGAAAGAGAACAGAGAACCTGAGGAAGCGAAGCGAAGACACAGGAGAATTCAAGATGTAGCCATGGATGGCTCTGATACCATGCTAGGATTTAGATTAGGGTTACAGTAACAAAAAAAAAAAAGTAGAGAGAGAGAGAGCAATAAGAAAGAAAGAAAGAACAGAAAGTGTTTAATTAAGTTTCACAATGTGTTCGTACAACAGAGATAACCAAAAGTTATATGTGTGGTATTGTGAGACGCCGTATTTTTCAAATATTTATTTTAAATATTTTGAGAATTTATTTTGATCATTTTGGGAATTTATTTGGAAAATAAAAAGGTTTTGATTTAATTTTAATTTTTTTAAAAAAATTGGGTTTAACCCAAAAGTTGACTTTTAAAGTTAATGGGCTTTCATATTTGACTTTGGGCACGTTAGATAAGTCTCGAGTCCACAAGGTCGTAGACATGAAGCATGCGTAAATCGAAGTTATGGTTTAGGTTTTACAGACATTCAAAGTCGAGGGTATATTTGTAATTTTTACTTAAATGGTTTTTAAAACTTAAAATCAAGTCAATCTCTCTCTCTCTCTCCTCATTTTTCTCTCTCTCTGCATCTCTATCTCTCTCGCCTCTTACCCTCGCTGCGCCTGTCACCGGCGCGTCCAACGGTGGCTGGACTCGGGTTTTTGCTTGTTGTCATCGCCTCCCTCTCCTCTCTCTCCCACTAGTCTCGATTTCTCCAGTCGATCACCCACAACAAAGAATCAACGCAAAACAGCCGAGCCTCTCCACAGGCGATCTTCAGTTTTCCAGCCATGACGCGATTAAACCGGACCACCTGGGTTGTCTTCCTCTCGTCATGGAGAGTCTTCTCATGGCTACCCCATGCTCCGATGACCTCAAACGGCGGCGGATTGAAGAATTTCTGGCCGACAACTTCTCCAACCAATTTCGAGTTTCTTCGGTGATAATTGACAGTCGACCCAGGTATAAAAGTTGATCCTCTCAACGTCTTATTTGTACCTGTGTAATTCGTTTAGGTTGATTTTGAGTTTGGAAATCGTGTAAGTTGACCATCACGGACCACCGCGGGTCCCGTTGCGTTTGGTCGTGCCGATGACTTGAATTGTTGGTTTTTCGCCTCTGGCCAATCACCCGAAGCTTGTGGTGAGTTTCATGGCGTTTTGTGTGTTGTTTGGGGCGGGGCAGCCACCGTGTGTGGTGGCGGCCGCCCGTTTCAGTCGTTCAACAACCATTTATGTTTCTATTTGGTATTTAATTGGTTGTCTGATCTTAACAGATACTCGGGCTCGGGAATTCTATTTACGATGCTATTATGCTGCTTGATTGGGAATCCGAGCATGTTGCCGTCCAAGGGCATTTTGATCTTTTTACATAGTTACTCTGTGAGTGAAATTAGATAGTTTGATTTGTTGCTTTGCTTGCGTGTATGCATTTGTTTGCTAAGATTTGGTTTGGCTAGGACTTGGTAAAGTCTAGGCTTGAATCTTTGAGAATTAAAATAATGATGATTATGCTTTGGGGTTATTAATTAAGACGTGAATGATTTGAGGTTGAGGCTAATAGTTGACGATTAGGCAATTGATTTGCCAGAATGATTATTATTATTATTATTATTGGTGAAATTTTATATGAATTAAGGAATTATGATTATCTCGATGTTTGGATCATTTGTGGATGAAATTTTTATGTGATTGAGTAATATTGGATATTATTGTGGATTATTATTGATATGGAAATTGAAGAATTATTGAGGATAATTGTTTAAGTCATTTCACTCATACAAGCTCTAGTAAGCTTACCAAGTTGTTTGTTTGAATGACCCGGTGTAACATGGATATGGTGCAGTGTGGTTGTTGTTGTTTTGCAGGTTAAACAGACTGAGGAAGCAGTGGAGAGAAGACGAGGCAATGGGACCCACCAAAGATTTTATTAACTATTTTTACACAGTACGTAGTGTGTTTAAATGTTTTTGGAAAAACTATATTTACTTATGTTGTTGTGCATGGCCCAAAAGAAAGATAAAACAGATTTAAAAATTTGATGTTCAGTATTTTTATGGCCCGAAGTTCGGGGCGTTACAAGCTATGAGTTGTGCTAACCACTTAGCTGCATGACATCTAGACATATAACAAACCACAACACACCTAACTAACTATAATGAACAATTGTGTAATAACTCACTATTTCCCAGATAGTGATCCATTCGATCAAGAACTATTTAAGAAACTATCAACGGAGAAGTATAGGCCTCATGGATAACAAACCTTTATCCATTTATACTCTCCTCTTAAATAGCTCTATGGTGTCATTCGTCTTTATGGGTCTACTCGATAGACGACTATGCAAAATGTTGCCCTCAAAGTCAATTACGGTTGGCCTTAGGTATCGAACCCTGAATCCCAGGCATGCGGCAGAGGCACCTTTCTTGAATTTCTCAAGAAATTAACACCAATAATACAGTATTAATCCCCCAAGAAACTCAAGTCGGTTTAAGTCTTTTTAATTTAAATAGGCCGGGTTGAATCAAAGTACTCATTACACAACAGGATTTTTTAAGGAAATAATAAGATCAAAATAAAATAAATAAGTAGATAAAAATTAATCAACCCTATATGGTGGAATAGTTAAATCCAGACCCTTAAAAGGGAATTACCAAAATATAGTAAAACTAAAATAAGTTTACAAACTAATTAAAACATAAGTAAAATATTGTTTCAACTCATCCTAAACGGGAATAATGTATGAAAAGCCAATGGACGGCATAACATCTTCAAGACAAAAGACATGAGTAATGAGACCTCAAGACATCGGACAAGACTTCAATGCTGCACACCCCTCAATCGAGACTGTCTCCAAGAGGCAAATTTGCATAAACTAGAGAAAAGAACACAAAACAAAGGAAGTAAGGGGTAAGCATCACATACGATCATTGTTTCCCCTCAGGGGACCCTGCTAGGTTTGAAAACCTTTAAAAACTTTACTAGTGAAAGATGGTTTTCCAAAACATTAAAACATTTTCACAAAATCGTTTGAGCACCTCAGTTGCAGCAGTATATAGTAATTATGCATAAAAACTCATAAATAACAATAACTCAGATGGTCAATACACAATAGGTACAATTACGGTCAGTTGTAATCAACGAAACAACTACCACAGAGAGAGTGTCACATTAAACAGAGATAGAAACTCGCAATTGAATAATCGTACCACCTACCACCTGATCAGTTATGAGTATCTGCTTCGCATGAGCATACGTCGCAACGTAATTTTCTTGGCTAAGCCCTTCATAACTTTAATGATCATTTCTTCTAGAAGGTTTAGGCACTTGAACCCAAGGTCACAAGTTATACTACCTTTACTCTCATACCGATCATAATAATCATAGAAATAACATGTTATAACAGTTTAAAAACTATACATACACACAAAAGTCCGTAGTCAAGAATGTAGGATAAATCCCCCTATTTGGAATTCAATGCTCTTCAAGTATTCTCTTCCACAGCCTTCCACATTCACGCACGGTCCTATCTTGACAATTCCTCAGTAACTAATCATAATGGCAACTTTAACCTCTTAATAACTCGACAACTAGGTAATTCAATAAGAGACAATTTCGACAAAAAGAAACAAATTCTAGGTTAGGGATGACAACTAACAATAAGGGAAGACGGTATGACTTTTCCTTTAGTCACACGTCGCTAGTCACTAGTTCTAGGTGGACTTTACTTTACTCTTTAGAAGTTACCTAAAGGTTTACAAGTTTCAAGTTTTATCTTGAAGTCAAACCACTTGACTATTTTCTTTAGCTTAAAGCAATTCCATGATTTTAATTTATATTAATCTAACTTAATCTTTAGAATATAAACTTGCTAATCCTAGCATGCTAATAACCTTTAATTAAACAATTAAATCTCCAAAATAAAGCTAGGTATGCATAATTAATAAATAAATCCTACTTAATTAACCTAAACATGCATCCTAAAATTAAAGCCTAAAATAATTAAATAAAGCATAAATATTAAAATACTTACCCAGTTGTAGACCTCCAAAGCTAGACTTCACTCCTAGGGACTCCTCCTCCTTGCTCTCCAAAACTTTTAAACTATGAGAATTTTCTTCCCTTTTAGTATGTCTCTTCTTAGAGAGACTCCCAAAGAACCAAAGAGTGAGTAATTCTAACTTTACTTAGTTGTGCAAGTGAAAATGAAAGACAAGAATCTCTATTTATAGGCACTAGAAGGTTAGAAGAAGTTGTAAGTTTTTAATGTGGAGCAATTTGCATTAAAAATGCACAAACAAGGCTAAAAATCCGAACTAGGTCAAGAAAACCCGGTTGGATAACCCACTTACAGAGACTAAATGGCTGGGGCTGGCTCGTTTAGAAAACAAGCAGGTCAAATTGACCCGGTTGGCTTGTGACCGGCCTCACACAGATCCAACGACCCAGATTGGTTGGCTTTAATGAGCTTCAACATTCACGATTAAAACATCGGAGTGGGATCCGGTGCGGCATGTGCTCCATCGCGAGTTCATGAGCTCTCTCACCTCAGTGGCTGTGTGGCACCGCATCAGCATACGAGACCAATGACAGCGCGCCACGCATCGCTGTCAGTCCTAGTCAGCAACTCCAATTATTTGCCTATTTTCTAATTTTACCAAAAATAGCTCGGGACTCCAAATAACTCCTCGAAAAATCCTACGGACTCGTAGTAATTAATCTTAATTTCCAATAGGCTCAAAACAATAATTTGTCTTCTTGAAAAACTAAGGAAAATTCAACTCCACAGAATTTAATTCTCAAAAATTAATTTCAACTTTATAATCACCAAATTTGTATACAAGGGCACTAGAGCTCAACTTTAAACCTTTAATGGTACAAGTTAGTAACACAAAAGACAATGAAAACTTCATTTCCTTTAAGAAATCTTAAGCTTCTAAGTACAAAGAATTTTAAAAACACGTATCAACACAAGATAGAATTGAGAAATCCAAGGTGTTACATTAGGGCACACATTTCCTACAAGACGACCCAAACAGATTCACTCTTTGTGATTATTGTTGTAATTTGGACGATAACGTCTTGTCCCGCCACCCTAGTGCTCACCATTCTCAAAATGACTACCTGTCCTATACTAATAACAAAGTCATATGCACCTGCATCAAGGTAGGCCCTCCTAGTAAACATTTCTCAGATTGTGAAGTCAAAAAACTGACCGAAGATTGGAGAAATGGTATGTTGGCACCTTGTCGTCCAGGACATCCTAATTGAGCCTCGCCTCATAAAAATCTATGATGAAGCTCATACGTGGATGATTTTCACCAACAAAGTAAGATGTATATTTTTTTTCTTTGTTTCTGGGTGTTGTTGTTGTTGTTAATTTTATGTTGTTTTCATGGGGGTCTAGACGACCTAGCTATTGTACTTTATGTCTTGTCTAATATTATGAAATTTACCGTTTTAAGTCTTTCAAACATTGCAATATCATGAAACAAGTGCAAAGAAACATAATCAAATTAAAGACAAATAGAGAAATTTTAATATATACGGGTACTTAAAACAAATTTTAAATATGTTTAATATTAGTCTCATATATATTGAATATCTCATTAAAATATTAATAACGATATAATTTTCATAAAGATTAAAGTTTGTATATTATAAATCAACAATCACTTAATCCATTTTATGTATATTTTAAATGTGTATAAAAGTCTGATACCCAAATTTGGGGCTCACCATTGGTATTGCAAAAGCGGAAACCCAAAATTTGGACACTATTTAAGGCCTAAAACGAGTGTGGGTAGCTCTCACCAGAGTAGAAGGCATAAGAGTAATCATCCTAATCATTGTATGTATCTAATCGTGGTGATGCATCATGAGCATATCAATCATTAATATCCATTCTCTCTCTCTCTCTCTCTCTCTCTCTCTCTCTCTCTCTCTCTCTCTCTCTCTCTCTCTCTCATTGGTTGTTCAACGATTATTGACTCATTGAAAAGTGACATGGCTTTAATTAGATGGCCAACTCCTAACAAAACTCGAATTTGGCGAGAATAGCATGAAAGAGTTAATTCACGTCCAAAACATTTCTTGTGACAAAAGTAAATGGTGCATGAAGTATCTACTATTTGTTGACACATAATTTCTTTGTCAAACAATCAAATATATAATATGTATATATATATGTACTATTTATAATATGTATATATATTGAGGGAAAAAATTGGATATATATAAGGTGATAGTGTTGGGTGCTTCAGAAAAGAAGCCGGCCGGTGAGAAGCTTAAGACGCTTCAGCCCTGAAACCATATATGCATTCATGGCTTCTCTACTCTTGTTACTGGGAGCAATTATGCAACCCCACCAAAATGATCTTCTGATCAACAATGAGGAAATGGAGGAGTCCAAGAACCCAAAACATGGGAATATTGTACTCTCAAGTGATCAGTGCTCGGCTACAGCTGACTATTTATGGAGTACTTTTATGAGCCATAAAGATTTCCAAACCTTCAGCAGCTGGAGATTAGCCGAGGATGGCATTTGGCCATGATTTCCAGGCCATGCATGATGCATCCAGTGATTAATTTGCAACTACAACTACACTAGTATTGTATAACAAGATACACATGCATACATATTTGTACTTGATTCGGCACGACACAGTAAGTAGACGACGAGAAAATAGCAAAAGAAAGAGATGCAAAATAGCTCTCAATAATTAGTTGATGTTCATCTCCTTGATGTAACTACTGCATTAAGCAAGTAATTTAAATTATGTTACAGACACACTGACACACGATGAATGGGTTTCCATTTATTTTTAATAAATTTTTGTTTGTCAAAAAGTATGTTCTTTTATTTTATTTAATTAATTGTACCTTTATATTTTCATCTTAAAATCTTCATTTAATTCATAGCTGCTATTTGAACACCGTTCCTCTTCTCACTTTATTTTTTAAACAACTTTTCATTACACACCCCAACATTCAAAACATACGTATATACCCTTGCCAAAAAAAAAAAACCAGTTAAAATGAAAGAAAAAAAATACTGGAGCACCCAAGACGGAAAGAGAGAATGAAAGATAGAGAGGGGGAGGACAGGGCGCCGGCGACAAGGGCTGTGGAATAGTGGCAGGGCTGTGATCGGGTCTGGGTAGGGGTGTGATTTGGATTGGAAAATTCGAATCCGACCAATTCCTATCCGAAAATTTCCAATTTTATTCCGAATCCGAAAATTCCGAAATCCGAAAATTTCGAAAAAATTTGGATTAGAATTGGAATGTTTATGTAAATTCCGATTCCGATCCGAATTCCGATCCAAAAAATTTCGAAATGTTCCGAAAACATTCCGGTCCAATATTTTCAAAATTATGCCAATTTATTCCATATTATATATTTTATCATTTATTTAGTATGATACATATAACATATATTTTAAAAAAGATGACTAATACTATTAATATAAACATATGTACATTATAAATATATGTGTATCATAATAACATAAATGGTAAGTTGGTAACACAAACACTCACATTTTTCCGTACATGTAATTACTATTTTTTTTTTATTAGGGAGGGGAATTGAAGATATGAAGCAATTCTACAGTTATTTCAACTGGAATATCCCACCAATTGTAATTACTAATTACTAAATATTTAAGCTTATTATTTTCAAAATTTCAAACATGATATATATATGTGAGTAACATGTATCTACTAATGACATTTATTCTAACAATGTTGGATGAGCTCCAAAGATTAATCCCCTACCTCTAAAATATGTGTTATTAAGCCTATTATACATTCATAGTGACATTTATTTTTCTTATATATTATGTATGTTATAATATATAATATATACCATTAAACATACACAATATATATCATACATAATTTATTTCTTAACATACATAATCTAGCAATG
The DNA here is from genome assembly GCA_003254865.1 of Dryas drummondii. Classification (NCBI taxonomy): domain Eukaryota; kingdom Viridiplantae; phylum Streptophyta; class Magnoliopsida; order Rosales; family Rosaceae; genus Dryas; species Dryas drummondii. Next base: position 722,705 of record QANW01007298.1, on the reverse strand, counting down.
AAAAACTTGCTAAATTGCATCTTTCTTTCTTTTTTTTCCTTCTTTTCTAGATTTTTTTATGGTAATGGTATGAGATGGTATGGTTCTAAATGTTATTTAAATTAATATTTTGAATTTTCTTTTTAAATTGGACATATAGTTTAATTACATTTTAATATAAATATTGAAATGCATCATAATCTATTGTCTTTTAATTTTTGTTTGTTTGTTAATTTCATCATTATTCTAAAAAAAAAATCCAAACATGTTCTAAAAAATATTATGAAAATGTGAAAATTCCGATTTTTTATTCGAAAATTTCAAATGTTTATCCGAAAATTCCGAGAAATCCGAAAATTCCGAATCGGAATGAGATGTTGAAATTCCGATTTTTTGGAATGGAAATTGGAACATAAATTTCATTCCAAAATTTTTTGGATTAGAATTGGAACACCCTATTTCCGATCCGATCCGGCCGAAACACACCCCTAGGTCTGGGGTTTACTGCTTATGTGGTTTTTTCTTTTTTAAATTATTTGTAATTTTAAAATTATGGTAAGTTTGTCTTTTCACAAATTGACTTAACTGAATATGTAACGTGAGGGATGGGAGTGTTCAAATAGCAACCATCATTCAATTTTTGGGCAGGTTAATTCATTACATTTGGGCCATTCTTTGTTTTTTGGTCCAAGTCAGCTATTTCAATACACATGATTAGGGATATGCAAAAATACAGAAAAATCGAGTTCTAAACGGAACCAAAGTCTGGTCTTATGTTTTTTTTTAGATATCAAACCAAACCAATCCGAATTTTGTGGTTTGGTTTTAGTTTTTAATATGAAAATTTTCAATTTTAACCGAACCGAACCACCACTGATAATATATATTAATTTTTATACATTAATTTTTTTATATATGATTTTAATGCCTATTAATTCTAGAGTAAGCCAAATTTCCTATTATACTTTATATATGGTTGTAATTTTGTATATGTTTATTATAGTTTATTTAGTATATAGTTTATAGTTTATACTATATGATTTTAATACTTATTAATTATAGATCGAGTAAACCAAATTATTCTCTGTTATACAAACATATATGTTTGTATATGTTTATTATAGTTTATAGTATAGTTAATATATTTATAGGTTTATGACAGGACTGCCCCCGAATTCCACCCTGAAACCCGGAAAGGTCCTGTGGGAATCCAAAATCAAGAAAAATCCTACCGAAAATTCGGCAGAACCTCCCCTGAAAATGGACTAACCCAGAAATTTCAAAACCTGTTAAAAGCACTTCTAAGATAGCAACCACCTCTACCACAACCAAAAAGGGTCTCAGACCCAACAATTCCACAGAAATCCAACTTAAAATTTTAAAGTAATTATCAGAGCTTCTATTCTATTACAAGGAATTTCTACACCGAAAAATAAAATGACGCCTACTGGTCCGAGAAGGAATAGGGATGTAACCGCCTCGACATGATTGGCTCGACCTCCACCAAGCTACTACCTGTGGGACAATTTAAAACAAAACAAGATAAACTGTGAGACAAACTCAGTGAGTAGACAGTTTAATAAAAACGAAAACAAAGTAAACTTCATATTTCAGAAAAATCCTTCAAAACCACGTTTAGCTCTAATACCTCACGTCACTCTTTGAAATCCCCCAGTTTAAAACCATAAAGTTTATTTAAACTTAAGAAATCCCATAAAACAATATATATTTCTTAAAATAACAATTTCTTAAAACAAACGAACCGTAATACATCGTAATAACAACCTTGATAGAATTCAAAAAAATCCTTCACTTAAAAACATATTTAATAATTTCAGAAAATAACCAAATTCATTTTCCACCATGCTATATACCCTGAATAACCTGGCCATACACCTGTGCGGAATTCCTGCATCGCACAGGCAAGCAATATCCTGGCCATACACACGCGTGGAGTGAAATCCAACACGTGCAGGCAATATCCTGGCCATACACACGTGTGAATAAATCAGCACGTGCAGGCAATCCTGGTCATACGTGCACGCAGAGCGGCCCCCAAAGGGCGAAGCATCCCGACACACGGCCCAAAGCCTATATGTGCATCGTGATGGGTCCCAAAGACCTATTAAATCTGATAACCTGAGGGTACTGCAAAGGTGATTTGAAAACCATTTTTAATATTTCAATGCCACGTAAAATAATTTCTTAAAAATGAAAAGTCCCAATGAGATTCTCACACCTTTTGCTATCAACTCAAGGCTTTCTCAAAACTTTGAAATCAATTTCCTTTCAATAAATTCTTGTATAAATCACGTTTGAAATCGTATATCTCTATCGACTCTTAAAACCACATTTATTCGTCAATCTCGTATGAAAAATCATTTAATAAAACTTAAAGTAAGAACATTAGTCAAACTAACGGAAATGTAAACTTTGAAAATCATAATCACTTATAACAAATTCAACCCCAAATTATTTTAACTCAAACCATACTCAAATAAAACTCGAGATAAGCAAATAAATTCAATCATAAGGTAATTAAAATGTTCTTAAAACAAAAGTCCACTCACAGAGATAGCCTTAGCTTCGATCCTTCACCGAATTGTCACGCGCCTCGGTAGTGTCACCTCACTTGGGGGTTATCCGAGAGTTAAAACGATACCCGCAAAGTGTCCGCTCACGAGCCAAGTTGAAACTTTTGTTGCTCGAGTCGCACCCATCTATACAAAACAATTAACCAACTCAGTTTTGGTATTCAAAATAGCGCTAAATAATTTACGTGGCAGCTAGATGGTCAGAACCCCCACTGTCGTCGCTCAAAGTGGAGGCACCAAAACTAGATTTCACAAATTTCTCCGAAATTCCTCAAATTTTTCAATCCTACATAGCCTTTGGGTTTCCTGGAGACAAAATTTATCCAAAACAACATCACAATAGCCCCCAAATTCGAAAACCCAAGATAACCCGAAATGGCTATAAACTCCAAAATTTCAATTCGCGAAAATACTCAAAATTTATCAACTAAACCAAGGGGGAATGAAAGCCCATACCTAAAGGAGTAAAACCCCTCAAGAATCACGGCCAACGGTGGCTGAAAACAAGTGGGATCGACGAAATGGCCGGCGGTGGCTGCTGGCTTCTCCAGTGGTTTCTGCATGTGGAAACAATTGGCCTGCTCGAGGAGGCTTCGAGGATGGATGGCCGGCCCAAGGGGATCACGCTGGTGGCCTCGCGTTGCCGGGAAAGTGGCCGGACCACTGCTCCCAATGGTGAGGTCGTGCGCAGGGGAGAAGAAGAGAGAGGGTCGGGGAGAGAGAAAATGAGAGAAAGAGAGAGTGAGCTCAGGGGAGGGTGGTCGGCCCCTGGGGGTGCTCACCGGAGGTTGGTGTCGGCAGGGGTGGCTGGTGATGATGGCTGGGAGGGAGGTGCCGGTGTGCAGGGGTGAGGAGACACGAAGAGAAAGGGGGTGCAGGGAGAGAGAAATAAAAGGAGAGAGAAGTGTGTAGAAAATTCTAGAGAGAGAGAGAGAGAAATCAGATTTTGGGTATTTAAAAACCTACTTTTATAAATTTACAAAATTACCCCTCACTTCACATGTCCGTATCTTTTAAACCGTAACTCGAAACGATGCGTGCTACGTGTCTATGAACTCGTGGGCTTGAAACCTATCTAACGGATCCAAAGTCAAAATCGAAAGCCCATTTGTTTTAAAAGTCAACTTTTGGGTCAAGCCCAAATTAAAACAAATAAAAATTTAAATCAAAACCCTTTTTATTTTCTAACTAAATCTCAAAATCTTTAAAATAAAATTCAACATCCTTTAAAAAAATCTCTTAAAAACGTAGTTAAATAAAAATTTCAATTTCTAGTGAAAATTTGGGTCGGGTCGTTACAGTTTATAGTATATGTTTATAGGGTGCGGCTCTATTGCATGTGGATGAAAAATATTAACCATAGATGTAGACTCTATTTGTGGTCCGTTGGATGCAATAGATGGCTAAGATTAAAAATAGAATAGCAACCCATTTCTTGAAACAACCCATGTGCAACCCATATGGATCAGAAAAAGAACCCAAGCGACGAACGACGAACAAGAGAAGAACGCATGATTCGAGGGAAGAACTGAATGATTCGAGAGAGGATCAAGTTGAACGATTTGAGAATCAACCAGGTTATCTCTCTCTCTCTCTCTCTCTCCCTCTCTCCTTCTCCCTCTTTGTCTCTCTTTGTCTCTGTATAGGATTTGTGAAAAAACCCGTCCACTTACTGATTTAAGTTGTTCTATAGCTTTCTTGATTCCAAGCAAATGATTTAGGGCTAATATTATGTTGACACTCTTTTTTGCTTTTGAGATTGAATATGAATTAGTGAATTTGACTTTCATATATATAAATTTTTTCTTCATAGTGGGTTCTTCATAGAAATTTTTTTTTTTCCTCTGTAAATGAATGATAGAAACCCAAATTTCTATAATTTTTTTTTTGTAAAATAATATGAATAGATTCCTTCACATAGCTGTGTGCGTGGGTTCCTTCACTGCTAATTAAAATTGAAAAAGATGGAAAGTCAATGAAAGAGATGTGTCCTAACTCCTAAATGTGGTGCTTCAAGATGGAAAGTCAATGAACGCACTGCTAATTAAAATTGAAAAGAGGGTCCCTGCAAAATTATTGCGATACTTTCCAATAATACCATGGTTGAAAAAGATGTTTACAATGGGTAAGACAACAGAACAATTAAGGTGGCATGAAAATAATTAAAGTCACGATCGTAAGATGAGACATCATGTTGATTAGGTGACATGGGATGTCATAAATAGAAAGTGGCCATCTTTTGGATCAGATCCTCGAAATATCATATTTGACCTTGCCACTGATGGTTTTAATCCTTTTCATGATCTCAAGTGTCCATATAGTTGTTGGCCCATGATTTTGACTACATACAACTTGCCTTCATGGTTATGCATGTCTAAGGAAAACTTAATGTTGACTTTACTGATCTCAGGTTCAAAGCAACCAAGTAATGACATAGATGTGTATTTGGCACAACTTATAGATGATTTAAAAGTGTTATGGACCTATGGAGTGGAGATGTATATGATGCATTTAATAAGGAGGGTGTGTTTGGATGAAGGAAAAAAAAACTTGGAATTTAAATGAAACTCAACATTTAAAAAATTACATGCTCTAATTTTCTTGTTTAGGTCCATAAATACAAAATTTTGTAAATTCAATGTGGGAAAAAAAAACTTGGGATTTGAGAGCTGTAAATTCCATCTAATTAAATTGGTGTCATTTTCAAATTCCAATTTTATAAAGGAAAAATAAGTCGTTTTCACCGATCACCTTGTCAATTAATCTCATGCCGCCGCTACCACAACCATCGCCACCGTGACCACCACTAACAACACCGCCACCACTATTCACTAGTTTGTAGCCAAGGTTGGCTAAATTGAGTTTTGGTCCGTTTGGATGTGAGTGTGCGGGGCGTGCCACTATTGGGCCTCAAAGTAAGCCACAATAGAAATTGGGATGGTGATGTTAGGGTTTTGCGCCTAAATCTGAAATTTAATCTAAACGATTGCGTGGTCAACCTAGGAACCACTCTTGGCCTAGGGGACAAAGCCTTTAGTCAGAATCAGAATCCGAGTCGCGTCTCGGCCTCCTTAGAATAGTGTTGTTAAACTCGTGAATGCAATGATGAAATTGGCCAAAAAGATAAAAGTGGTTATGGGTGATGAAACTATAATGAAACTCAATGCTATCGTTGCCAACCAAATCAACCTCAATATTAAAAAGAATAATGAACAAAATAAACATCTATGTATTGAGTAAAGAACTTGAACAAGAATTGAAATAAAAACGATCCAATTGCATGAAATAAAAGTGCATAAAATAAATCGATACTACAATCCTTATGAAGACAATCGTAGAGCTACAAACCTAATGATCTTGAGACTAAAGTTATGAGAAATCTAAAAGCACCTCGAACGATAGCAACTAAAAATAAATTGAAAGCAAAAGAACTTTGAGAGATTCTTGAGACTTGAGAATTTGGGTGTGTGTTGAATGTTGAATGTGTGTCCTTCTCTTCTCTTCGAATGCATCTATTTATAAGGGTGCTAGGATACAACCCTAGATAATGGGTCATTTCTTGGCCCAAAATCATCTTCATTCTCCTAGTAAGAGTTAAACTTCTCAGATTTCTTCTTGGCGGCCAAGTTTTTTTATTGATGAGGTTTGAAATTCTTCCCACAGTAGGAGTCTTTGCTTGATCGTATTGAGTCCTTGTCCATCTAGGTGACTTGTCCGTAAAATTTTCCGAATTCTTTCCCAAGGTAGACTCTAAGAGGATCTTGGATTGAATCTCATCATTAATAAGGATAGAAATCTTTTCCGAAGTTGAACTCATTACTTGACTCGGCTTCCTTGTGATTTTGAACTCATTTTTCGGAGTTGGTTGCGTGAATGGGCCGCGGAAATTAATACCGGCCCTTTTATTGAGACGAGCTCATCCATTTTATAGTCCCAGCCATTGTTGACCTTAAAAACTTTCTTTGGGTCGTGGGCCATATTGGCTCGTAGTCCTAAACAATTATTGGCCCTTGAGCCACAATTTAAAGGGAAGTGGGTTAAAACACTCATTGGCCCCAAAGTGAGTTGGCCACCAAACAAGGGTATACATGCCAAAAATATTTTCTCATATTCTTGGCCAAGACAAGAATGAAAAAATGACCAACATGAGAAATGGCCAACATGACAAATGGACAATATGAGAAATAGCCAATATAAGAAATTGCCGACATACGAAATGGTTAATATGAGAAATGACCGACATAAGAAATGACCATTATATATAATATAAGAAATGGCCAATAACCCAAATGTTATTTAAGTGTTATTTTTTGGTACAAAGAGCCACCACCACCACAACCACCATCGCCGCCACCACCACTGTTGTAGCCGCCACCATTGCTACCGTCACCACCACCACCACCAAACCTCACACTTTGTCCAAAAGAGAAAAGTAACTTTTTTGCAGTAGGCTTGCAAATTTACAATTGCCTGATTGTTATGGGTCAAATCTTAGAAACTGTATATTCCTGGTGGTCTGCAAGGTATTTGGGCTGAAGTCCCATGATTGTCACCTTCTTATGCAACAACTATTATCAGTGGCATTGAGTGGTTTCTTCCCAAAGGGCCTAGAACTGCCATTTTCAGATTGTGTGCATTTTTTAATGAGTTGTGTCAGAAAGTTGTAGATAGAAATAAACTTGAAAAGTTGGAGGAAGATATTGTGGAGACTATGTGCATGCTAGAAAGGTTCTTCCCGCCTTCATTCTTTGGAGAAATTATTTTGTGTAACCGATATACCGCCACGTGGTGTAACCAATCTAACGTGTCATAATATAGATGAATGTTATTAATACTATACCCTATTAATATAAATTTACCGTCTAATAATACTCTTATACGTTGGATTAGTTACACCACATAGCGGTGTAGGATACACCCAATAATTTTTTCATTATTTGATAGCTTTTTATCACAAATAGTCCTTCAACTTTTACCAAAACATCAATTTGGTCACTAAAGTGCATTTTCACTTAATGTCATCCCTCATCTTTGCTACCAAACATCAATTTGGTCCTTAGACACACTTTGAAAATTCACCTAAAATAATTCGGGATACAAAAAACTTCTCCGAAAAAACTTCTTTGATATTATGGTCCATTTGACAATTCACTTAGGACGAGAAGCTCTGTTATGTGGACCAGTACAATATCGTTAGATGTATCCATTTGAGAGGTAATTTTTTTTTTTTATTACTTGTAAGTATAACTTGTTCTAAGTGATGTAAATTCTTATATAGAGATTTTATCGTTATTTTAGGTATATGATCGAAAGTATTGAAAGGTTATGTTATGAATCATGCAGGGCCTGAAGGGTGTATTGTGTGTTGAATGTGTCTCACCTGAATTAAAGACCATAAATCATCCTTCAACTTACTCCATTCATTCCTTGGTGTCATAGAATGCCAACATGTGCCTATTGTGATAACTTGGAAGGACCTTGAGAAGGAAGAATGGAGTAAGTTGAATGATGATTTATGGTCTTTAATTTAGGTGAGACACATTCAGTTGATGATCATGTTTTCAAAAAAGTCTATTAAAAAAAAATTAATAACCAATACTTCTTTGTATTGTAGCAATACTTCATTGTGAATGAGGTTCATCAACCCATTGTTTCCCAAATGATAGCAAGGTATTGGAGGCAATATAGATGTAAAGTAACAAACCAGATTTTATGAGCAAATGAAATGCCAAATAGAAAACGTGCTATTGGCCTTTTGAAGCCACCAAATGAGACATAAAACGCAACATGGGACAAATTTTTCAGCAAGAGACTTGGACCTCCATTTCGAGTAAGTTTCTTTATTTTAGTTTCGTAGAATCCTTCAATCTTGCTTCCTCTCTCTCTCTCTCTCTCTCTGTGCATCTCTTTGTCTCTTTCTCTCTCCCTATCTCTTTGCCACTTTCTCTCTCTATCTCTTCATTGTAACCCACCGCCGGAGCTGTGAGGGAGGTTGGCGAGGTCGATGCTCTCCAAATCAACCGATACGGGAAATTGATTTTTTTTCTTTCAACTACAAAATTGGATTTGTAATTTTTAATTTGTTTTTTTTTTTTTTTGAGTGTTTCTTGCCCTAATATGGGAAATTGGGGATTTTGGAAAGGCATTTAGTTGTGGTTGTTCTGTAGGTTCTTGGCATGGAGAGAATCTCTCTGTGGTTGTGGTTGTTTTGTAGGTTCTGGGAGTGTAATTCTACATTTTTGTTTGTATATGGAGCCAAAGAGAAGTTTTAGAAATTGCAAATTTAAAATTAATTTGAATTCTTGGGATAGAGATAGAAAGAGACAGAGAGGTGGAGAGAGAGAAAGAGACAGAGAGAAGGAAAGGAAGAGAGGGAGAGATGGAGAGAGTGGGGAGGGTGAGCCGTCGCCGGAGGTGGGTTGGGGCTGGGTGCGGAGAGGGATGCGCTATATGCCTGCCTCCTCCTTCTTTCTTTTATTTTTTTAAGTTTTTATTTGTTTTGAAATATAGAGGGTGAATTGTCAATTTTTCCCTATAAAAATAGGTCATGTGTCATGCACGTGGTCTATTTTTAACATAATTATTAAGAGTTGACGGTGCGTCCCACAATAACACAAATTGTAAGTATGTGTCATACACTAACACAAACCTAAACATGTGTCCTAAATAAAATTGACCCTAAATTACATGTCATTTTTGAAAAAATTTCCCAAAAATTAATATCCAATACTTCTTTGTATTGCAGCAATACTTCATTGTGAATAAGGTTCATCAACCCATCTTTTCCAAATGATAGCAAAGTATTGGAGTTAACATAGATGTAAAGTAACAAACCAGATTTTCCAAGCAAGTGAAATGCCAAATAGGAAACGTGCTATTGGCCTTTTGAAGCCACCAAATATGACATCAAACGCAGCATGGGACAAGTTTTTTTATTGTAGTTTTCGTAGTATCCTTCAATCTTGCTTCCGTATAAATACTTAGTCAGAGAAACAAAATAATCAAATTGGGATGAAAACATAGAAAACTCGGAATCACAATCCTGAATTGATTTTTCTTGCAAATTTTCACACAAATTTCTTGAACTGAACAGCTGGCACAAAAACCATATATCTCCCTGTAGAAAATTTGGAATCACATTCTGTAAAATTTTCTAGAAATCTGACTTCCAAAGCTTTCCAACAATATAAGGTTCATTAGCTAATTCCTTCTGAGGAGGTGTGGTTTAATGCACAAAGTTGACTGTTATACAATGACAGTTGTGATGAAAATTTAGAACTGAATTATGTACTCTTTTTGGTTAAAATTTGAAATTATATTTCTATAGGTTGACAGGGAAGGTACCAAGCAATAGCTAAGAAGCAAAAAATCGAGCATACAATGAGTCGAAGAGGCGTGAGTAATTGCCTATGTCTAATATGTCTAATATGTCTAGTTTTGACTGACCTTGGTCCAATCCGATTTGCCCCCAACCTAATCAGGCCTTGATAACTTAGTGTTATCCAACCAAAAAAAAAATACAGAGTTGTCAGAAAAACTAGAGCAATTACCACTAGTCCCTCCCATCTGTTACGAATAAAGACTAGTTAATCAATATTCATATATAATAATTAATTAATTACCAATTACATGATATACAGAATCAACTTAAAATGAAATGTAATTATTAGGAAAATCATAATTAAAGATTGTTTAATATAAGGAATTAATTGACACAACATTAAAATTAGTCATTTGTCAACTAAAAAAAAAATGGGCATTCAAAATAAAGAAAAAAAATACAGGAGAAATAGAAATCAAATGCATCAAGGTAAAATAAAGTCTAATTTTATAATAAAAAAACGGTGGGTTTAATGTCAACGATCGTATTTAAGTTTTTGTCCAATTATATGTTTTAAGTTCTAATTTGGTTGGGTATATTAATTGGGTTAATTTTTAGAACTTTCTTGGTCCATTTGTTATATATAGAAATGTTTAAGGCCAACTCATGGCTCTATTCTTAGCCTGTCTCTTAGATCCATGCTTAGATATACTTAAGTGGGCTATTTCCTTGTAGCCCTTTATTCAAAAATTTGGCAAACCTTAGGGCTTATACTTAGGTATTTTTCTTATATATACCTAATACGGTTATACTCATTTAACTCAAGTCCAACAATAAAATCATAATTTATTAATATAATTTTCTTGATCGTTTTATTTAAGAGACATAAATTCATAGCCCCTACAGGCCTTAAAGTTTTCTAATCACTTTCCATCATTTTCCTATTTTTTATGTCTCAGGCCTTCTGTTTTTGTTTTTTTCTTTTCGGCACACCCTCTTTACAGATTATATAGAGGTGTAATTATGTTACAATTTCCATATATCTAACACAGTTATATTGATCGGTAGAAAAAAGGCAGATAAAATAAACGAAAGAAAATGTATGAATGGAAAAAAAATGATTAAAATATTGAAAGTGGTTAGAAAACTCTAAACCACCATTACTCCAAAAATCTTCTATCATAACATTGTCATTTATCATATCGCACAGAAAAATCAGCTGCTCATCATTGAATATATATACTTAATTCATGAACAAAAAGTAATTCCTTCGAAGACTATATATATTTGACTGATGGCGTCTGTGTTTAATTTCTTCTAGTAAATCTTCATATTTGGAACCCTTATATATCTTTATTCTTTACACGTCAAAATGAATTTGATAGGAAACAATATTTTGGCCAAGAGCAGTGAATCAATGAAGAACACGAGTGATAATGATATTATTGATTGCCTAGTTGTCCAACTATATTTTGCAATTAATTAAGAATAAAAATTCAAAATATGCAATGGATTACGACCATTTAAACGATTAATTAATTTGTTTGGTCTTTGACCAAAAACTTGCTTCAAGTGTTGCGGCCGTTAGTGCTTCTATTAAGTAAGCCATACGTTGAATTAATCACAAAAACAAAAAAAAATATGGCTGCTGCCAAATTTCAGTTTTCTTTCTTTCTATATTTATTCTAACGTCAAAGCATTGTCACGTTTACAATAATTCTGTATAATGTGCACTTATTATTGTCGCAAGCAAAGCGGCCCCACCCTCTGGTTCTAGAGGGAGGCAACTCACAAATTAAACACACACAAACAAAAATGGAAATTTAAAAACAAAAAAAGTAAATATTAACATCACCATCCAATCTTTATAAGACATAAATCTTCTTCTACCATAGAATTTTTTTAATTCTATATAAATGAAGATCTTTGGTTGAATAATTAATCTGATATGCAACCAAAAGCATATAAGTTATTAGAGAATCAACCAAATCAAATTTTTTATACTAAATTTTTAATTCTTAACTTCGATTTTTCTTGTCTTTCTCGTTAATTATATAAGGTTGTTAACTTATGGTTTTACGTTGTTATATAATAATTTGGGGTCTTTTAGTGTATGTATTTGACATGTACTATACTATGTATTTGTGGTGATTCTTATAAACTTATCAAAGAAATATTAAAAAAATATAATAAATTACTCTCAATAACAAAAAATCCAAAATTAATTGGAAATCCACCTAAAAAATTAAGCTAAAGGCCATTCTATTTGTGTGCGTGTGTCCAGAGTAAGAAAAAGGTACCGAGTGCTCGGCAAATGCAGATGCAACTTGTAGGTTGCATATGTAGTCTATGGATGCATATTTTAGATTGCGTATGTAAGTTTTAGGTTACAAATGCACATATTTTAGGTTCTAGATGCAGGTTTTAAGTTGCATCAACATCTATTGAACGCTCGCTCGACGCTATTTTTGTCCAGCGAGGTAAGTTTTGGGCCGGGTGAACTATGGGTTAAAGTTCTTTATTAGTTTGGCCTTTTAAGTAAAGTGCCCTAAAAAATAGTAGTGGGTAATTGCATGCCTAATGGGGTCCTCATTTAATTGATAGAGCTATATTACTTTAGGGGAGCTTAATAAATTGGAGTATATAACCAAAAATCAATTTGCAATAAAAGGAAAAGCCCAAGACCCTTATAAGCACTTATACAAGGTTACTCCAAATAAGTGAACAATTCATATTGAGTGAGCTCTAATCCATATATGGTTGAAATTAGAGAATTTAACCCAAAACCAATTGATAATAGAAGAAGAAGCCCAAAACCCTTATAAGCACTCATACGTACAAGGTTATAATTTTTCAATGTAAGACAACACACTCTACATTATTAAACAATTAACATAATTTTTCAATATGTAGGCCAATTAATAGATCACATTCACTCTAATATACACATACATCAACCTAGCTAATACTGATTCACAAACTATTCATCTCCCTCGATCTCACTCTCTTAGATTGTGAAAAAAAAAATAAAAAAAAAAAAGCTAACACTAATCAGTTGAATAACATGATACACATCAAAAAGCCAAAAGGTATAGATCTTTGTTGTGTGCACGAAATTAAGTTTGTCACATTTTGGAAGATTTACTAGTACATTAAGTACGTCACGCAAGGAAACTTATATGAATAGACCTCCATCCATTAACTCAGTACGACGTGATATCGATCAGTCATCGCTAAGCTGTTGCTGCAAGAACCAAATGTTCTCTTCAATCCACAAGCTCTCCACTACCGAGTCCCCACCACTTGACCAATTCATATTGCTTTCTATTTGTTCAAAACCTTGGTAAAAACCCGACCCGTTTTCTGAACAATATTGACCGGTACCGCCCGGTGGATAACTAGTAATAGGGTCCAGAAATGAGCTAGCTTGGAGCTCCGATGAGTCCGAGGAAGTGGCTGCAGATATCTCGGGCAAGAAATTCGGGTCAACCCAATATTGAGGGCCAGGTGCAGTAGTGACACCAGCTGGTGTATCAATGTTAGTAGTATATGTAGTTTGGGTGGGTTGACCCGATGGGGATTCGGGTGATGCCCGGATCCGTTCAATTAAGCGGGGTATCCAGACGTAATGCATGGCGTGTTGGAATTGCTTGCTGTTGACGTCACATTTGAGTTGCTTGGCGTGCTTTTGGACTCGGGTTCTCCAATAGTTCTTTATCTCATTGTCTGTTCTGCCAGGCAAGAATTCTGCTATCTTCGACCACCTAATTAATCAACTTCATTCATTAATTTCAAATAATTATAAAAGCATGCTTTAAATAAACAAAAAAAATCACTTAAAAGAAGAAATAAAAATAGCAGTTATTAAATAGCCCAGTTTAAAGGACCGTGAATTTGCTATTCTGCACCCAAATTCAATCCACCCTCCCAGAAATCCAAAAAAAAAAAATTAATAAAATCAAAATTAAGGACGATGGACATGTATATCTGATGTATATAGTACCTGTTGCCCCAGCGAGAATGAAGTTGAAGAATCAAAAGCTGTTCTTGGAGGGTTATGTTTCCACGTCGAACATTTGGCCTCAAGTAGTTTAACCATCTTAATCTGCAGCTTTTACCACTTCGTTTCAGACCTGTATGAATTATATATACATATATAAGACTTTGTTAGTCAAAATTGATCATAACTAAGCCTACAGCATAGACTCAAATTAAAGAATTCTCTATTGCAGAAAGAGAAATTGGTGATCAATGCAAGGTGTAAGATCGAGTTTATGACTTTCGAAACATTGTCTCATATTTCGCATTCTTTCATCAGAAAAGCCCTATTACCCAATACCCAGCTAAATATTTTAGTTCTATATATAAATAGTAATTAATGATATTCATTAAGGAATTAATAAAAGGAAGAAATTAACTTAATTATGCATGCATGGTAGAGGAATTAATGACCGACCTGCATGGCGAGCGAGGGAATTCCAGCGGCCTTCGCCGTGGATGTTGATGTGATGGATGAGAAGGGAGTCTTCCTCAACTGTCCATGGCCCTTTTCTTAAGCCCAGTACTTGATGATCTTCTTCTTCTAATTCATAGCTTGGTTGAATATCATCATATTGATCATAATCATCAGTTGCTGATGATGACCCATAACCTGTTTTCACGTACTGATCATCAACATTAATATCCATATGGGCTTTATATATATATATAGCTTGGGAGAGAGAGAGAGCTACAAAGAATTCGGATTAGAATGGGATTATAGTGTGGAGGATAGAGAAACTGGACTTGTTGGGAATTGGGATTACTTTAGGCTTATGTGATCTATGTTTAGATGAGAGGGCTTTATATAGGAAAAAAGATTAGAGATAGGAATAAAGATTAGAGAGAGAGAGGTAAGACTTAAGCTAGATTAGGAATGAAGACCGACAAGATTAGTACTATTCACTAAAGTAGAGACAATGGCATTTGTTTTGTAAAAAACGAGGTCAGGTCAAGTAATTAATAAACAATTCATATTTGTAATTCTACAGAGACTGAAGCACCAAAGACACAAACTGCATGATGATCCAATTCTTTTTTAATGTTTTCGAGTTTGACCCTTTGACCCTTTGACTTTTTCACCCATCAATTTTTCTCACGCGTACACACTACACACTGCATTAAAACTACAAACAACATCCTGCGACATGTTATTATATCTATAAGTCTATATTAAACTACATGTTCCAGAATTAACTCATTTTATTATATATATGTTACACTTACACCATGTTAATATATATATATGTTTTGTACCATGTGGAGAGAATGTGAAAGACATGCAATTCAAAGGTTCAATTTACAAATTTTGACCTACCAATTAGCGCCATGATCTTCTCTCAAAACTATGATACATTAATGGTTTGGCTAGACAATAGGCATGCACCATAAACCCATAGCATTGGTGATTGGTCCATAGCTTGCCAACACTACGTACTAGGTATTGACTATTTCGTATTTATAAAGACTAATCCACAAACCCAGAAAGATTGTATATTGTGGTTTCAAATATCTTAGCATACAGTATGATCTGTTGCTGGATTTGGAGACCCTGCACCAAATTATACTACCGGCCACTTAATACTGCTTTCTAAGATATTTTATTTTCGATCATAATATATCATTAGGTTGTTTTCAGTTTATAATTCAACATTTGTGTTCGGTGAGTTAGATAAGTGCTTAGAATTTTAGTGCACAAAGATGGTAATTAAGTCAATGGGGGTGGCTGACGGGTTTCTAGACTCTTGCCAACTTCGTGAGAGTCAATGCATTCCTACTACCATGTTGACAAAATTAAGGAATATATATAATAGTCAACCCCAGTTCAGAAATTAATTTGGCGTCAACTGATCGATGAGACCCACGTACTCCTTAATTACTGACTTAACCTATCAAATGATGATCAAAGCTAGCTAGGTTGGTTGAAGATAAATGTCACAATCCAATTAGAACCAACCTTAACCGTTACAAATTTTTTGTTTAAAAGAGGAAAAAAAAAAACAACTAGAACGAAATGGGTAATTTATTGTAAGCTATAGCCTAGATTTTTTTTTTTTTTTTGGCTACTTACAAATAAATTTTTTTAAAAAATTACATACTCCTCAATGAACTTTTTCCATAATTTCAAGATAGTCACTATCCATCAAAATTGAAGAAAAAAATTAAAGTAAGAGAAAAGAATCATTGCTACAAAGGAACAGTCACTAATTTTCCTCAAAGCGACAGAGAGTATTTTTCACACCAAGTAAGGAATTTTGAAGCTCAAAAGGCAAATATGACACTCATTTTTTATGTTTTAAATCCATAATTTGATTCTAAATGACAAATACCATTCATTAAGCTTACAATTAATCATTTTTCCAAATTAGTAACTTAATTTACGATAGTGTGCAAAACCAACAAAACAACACACAAAATCAAAAACATTAAACCGTGACTGTCTAAAAAACCAAAACAGTGACTATATAAGAGTATACAAAAACAACACAAATGAAAAAAATGGAGAAAAGCATGAAAAACATAAGAAACAAACATCTGGAAACACCAAAATAGTACTAGAGAATTTTATGTAAATTAAACAGTGAAAAAACCTGGAAAAGAATCATTTTCAAATATAAACTTAATCAGTCATTGTACAACAGAATCTAAAAATATATAAATATAAAATCAATTCAAAACAACAATAAAAACATCTATATAGATTTTTGCAAACATCTATATATTGAACTTCAATAGTGCAAAAAATTGAAAACCCTGACTCAAATATACCTAAATCTTCTAAGGCATCTCAAATTTGCATACGTGCAGTGAGCTTCTAGTGGAGTTAGGGTTCAAATCGAGATCAAGAGTCATCTTTCTGTAGGATTTAGGTACAGATTGAGAGAGCTAAGAAGAAGATGGTGTCAATGCACAGAGAGGGTTGTGTTGGTGAATTAAATGATCTAGCTTCTCTCTATGACAAAACCTAGGATATGTTGTTTGAGTGTCTAAAATTTAGTGATACTTAATGAAATACCCGGGCTGATCGATCTACCGGTTTTTTTTAAATTGTTCCCTACAATAGTATTAACAAATAACCATTGTGTGGTAATTTAATTACATGATAAACCAACAAGCCCAAAACCATTGGATTATATGCATACATACGACGTAATAACCGTTGTGTGGTAAAACTGTGAGGTCCTAGGATTCTCCCATAATTTATTTTGAGCTTACAATATTTTTCTGAAATTTAGTTAATTAAGGTCAATATGATTTTGTTTATTATTTTTACAAAATTGGGAAATACAATTCTAAATGTTCCCAGATTTATTCGGTTAGACTTTGTCATTGGATAATTGAAGTGAGACCTTGATTTCACAGTACTCGAAGATATGGATCCAACGAGATTGAGATCATAATTCTCCAACACCCGGATTAATTCTAGTCAATTTTGGAAATACCCAGATTGAAGAAAAATAGGTAAACAAAGCACTTTTTCAAATATAAACAATTATTCTGAGAAAACATGTAAATGGTTGGAAAAACCGAGATCAATAGGAAAACAGTATCGAACGTCACATACGTCACCATACGACGGATTTTGCATTGGGAGAATGGATAATTTTTGGTGAATTTCAAAAATAATTAGAGAAAACATGAAAATTAAGTAGAAAAGAAAAAGGAAAATGGGGATCATGATCTCCACCGTCCATTTGATCTGATCGGACGGTGGGGTGCACCCCAAGAAACTCCCAACCAGGTGAAGGCCAGGAGAGCCCGGCAAGACACGTGGCAACCACCCTAGCCCTGCCAAGCACTCGACAAGAACCACCAAGGGCTCGATGGAGCACTTCCTCGCCTATAAATACCTAGACCCTCCCTCTCATTTTTCACACCTCATTTCGAATTTGAGACTTTCTCTCTAGGGTTTTGATGCTTAAATCTCTTTCTTGAGAGATACCACTAGTTGGCAGTCTCTTAGTTTCAAAATTTGTTCTTCCCTTGAAACAAGCTTCATTTTGAAGTAGTTCATAGTTTAATTTTTGGTCGGATTGTCCTATAAGTGCTTATTAATGTTTTGCACTAAGGACATACCAACCAAACATTAGACACACTATGCCTCATCAGTTTTATAATTAAAGAACGAATACATGATTTTTTTTTTATCTTCTTTACACTTTTTTATCCTAGTCGATCTTGAAAGAATTTAATATTTAAAGTATATATCTTTAATAAATTAAGCAACGATGATACCTTAAAGTATATAGTAATTGAGACCCATGCTTCAATTATAACTCTCAAGTTTTGGGCTCCTGCTTCTCGGTATTTTAGGTTTTAACTCTTGAGGGTAGTCCAAAACTTGATGGATAAAACTTAAAGGAAAAAAAAAAAACATTTTTAGTTTCTGTGTTTTACTTAGAAAACATATTTGGTCCATGTGGTTTCAAAACTCCACATTTGATCCTTGTATTTTATGTTATTTGCAATATGAGGACAATTTTAAAAAAATCAAATTTTTCAGTTTTTGTTTAAAAATCAAATTGAAGGTTACATACATGATTTTTTGTCATTTTTGGGTAAAACTGGTGAATTTATACGAGTCATTAGTTTTAATTTCAAAAAAAATTTCATGTTGATTATAAAATGTCATAAACTTGCAAACAATATAAAACACAGTGACCAAATACGGAGTTTTGGAACCACATGAACCAAATATGTTTTGGAGATAAAACAGAGACCAAAAGTTATTTTTCCTAAACTTAAAATATAATTTCGAACAATGATTCTATACAAAAAAAAAATTGAATCCTATCAAGAATGGAATTGAAAAATGACAAAAAGTCATGAAAAAATCCTTATATGTATAATTTTTTATAATCAGTAAAATTCCTATTTCTTCGGTCGTGCATAAATTAGGCTCAAGTACGTACATGCAAATACATCCACAAACTATATGAGGTATTTCTAGTTGGTCTACGAATAAAAAATATTTCAAATTCATATATTAATTAACGAAAACTTACAATATAGCACGTTCGTCAAAGTTTATGTCCAAAACATTGTTAAATGACACTCTGGACATTGTTTATGTGGCATTTTTAACGACATGGACACCAAATTAAGCCTTGTGGCCAAAAAACAATAAAAAGTATCAAAACTTATAAAAATGAAAAAATAGAAATAAAACTTAAAAACTAAAAAAATTTGAAATCACCCCGTAAATCCCTCACCCACCCACCATACTCCCACTATATCATTAAAAATGCCACTTTAGCTATGTCCAGTGTGACATTTAATGTTTTTTTGGACAGAAATCTTAACGGACATGGTATATTGTAAGTTTTTATTAGTTAATGTATGAATTTGAAATTTTGTTTTCTTAGACCAACTTGAAATACCCCTTATAGTTGGTTGATGTTTTTGTTCTTGAGCCAAAAATTATATATAAAAATATATATATATATATATACACACACACACATACGAGATCGAGGTACATGAACTTCTATATATATATATATATACCTATTTTGGTAATTGGTAAAATTTGGTTTATTCCGATACTTACCAAAAGAGGTAAACTTTTTTGTAGTATTTTAGTTTCGCCGCATTTTTGGTTTTCGGATTGGAAAAAATATTGACTACAACAAAAAAGAAAAAAGTCGGCAAAAAATTGGTCAATTCGGTAAAAACGATAAAAAAAAAGGTTATTACAAAAATATACCTCAACTGTATACATACCATTTTCACTTTGGTACCTTATGTTTAAAAAGTTGCATTAGAGTACCTTAACTACGAAATCTCATCAACTAAGTATGTACATTCATTATTCTGGCCGTTAAAAAATCTGTTAACTGCTGACATGGCACATACAAACTCCATTACTAACAGTTGACTTAGTTTTTAAAAATTTATATGTAAAAAAAAGAATAAAATATTTAAAAAATTTATATAAAATATAAAAATAAATAATTGATTTTTTTTTTTTTTTAAGAAAAAGAAGAAACAGAAAAACAAAAAACAAAATAGAAACCAACAACCCGCAGCCCACACCCTCCTCCCTCTCCCTCTCCCTCTCCCTCACCCAACATATTGATCACTAAAACAAAAAAGAAGAAAGTCGACTAAAAATCGGTCGATTCCATAAAAACGATAAAAAAACAAAAAGGACGCACCGAGAGGGAGCCCTTAATTACTTTTCAACTTTCTAGAATGTTTAATTCGTTTTTTACTTTTTTTTCCAAACCCCGTCCCATTCTTTTTGTTTCATGGTCTTTCGACTCTTTCCATTCTACTCACCACGCTTCTGTTGCCCAGCAACGGTCATAATTAATCTACAAATTAATTAGGTTTGGCTCCTGCTTTGGAGGTTGTAGATCGAGTGAGTATTAATTTACAGTCATTCTGATTATGTTCTAATTATGACGACTTCATGTGTACGTATGATTGTGCAGTTGTGGAATATGATTCTATTTCATATACAATAGCTTAATTGATTAGTGTTATCCACTAAGTTAAAGATACAGACCAACTACACCTTCATTGACAAAGAAGTCATTGATTTCTAATCTAAACCAACAGAATGCAATGAGAAGATTCTGGGCACTTTTGTTCGAGCATTCACAAATTTCCTCCTCTGAGGAGAGACACCAGACGTACTGGGATTATATTATTATTCTTTAACAAGAGCTATTAAAGTTTAGCAAAATAGGGTCAAAAGAAGTCCATTGAGACATGATTCCTTGTGCAGTTATATTCGTACTTCCTCAAAGGAGACTAGAAGGAAGAAAGGCCGACAAGGACCACCGACCACCACAGATTCTTGCCTCTTTCTAAACACTAGCTAATTTTTTTTGTAAGGAACCGTATTCCTAATTGAACTTGTTTGTCATTTTATGGCCTAAGAGGTCGAGAGCAAAATCTAGGTCATTCGTTTGCTTAAATTGTGAAGGAGTGAAATGTCATGCATGAACAAATTAATTAAGTTGATCTACATAGAAATTAAAATATTGAAATGAAGTGTTTTGCACCTCAAATCAAATTTTAATCAAACAATATGGGTTCGAGTAAGGAATCTCTTCTCAGCCTGAGTTGTTTCTTTTTTTAATTTGGGAACAAGACTTTTCAATAATCAAACAAAAATATAAAGAAAACTTAAAATAATATCATGCAAAAAATTAAAGAACTCGAAAATAACAGTAGAAAAAGTGAATGAGACTTGTATTGAAATTGAAAATGAAATAACAAAACACATTAAAGGAGATTGAAAGTGTATACATTGAACATACTTTTTTATTGAAATGAAATTGGAAGACAAAAACATGAATTAAATTGTGTAGGAATGAGATAATTGCATAAAGTAAAATTAACTAACAAGAGTAGTACGTGAAGATTAAGAACCAAGAACAATGAGATAATTGCATAATATATTACCTTCTAATATAATATATTAGTGTAAAATTATTCCAATTGAGTAAAAAAGAGTCAATTAACTTAATGCATATTAGTGTAAAATTATTCCAGTTGAGTAAAACAGAGTCAAATTATTCCATACACAGGAAAACCCATAAGAGAAAAGCGTAGTCAAAAGTTTGATTAGATAAATACTTGCAATGGATTAGATGGAATTTTACCAATGGAAACGAATGGTGTACGTGGAATAATCCACAAAAGCCCACATACTTTGGTGGAAGAAATCTAATACTTGTAGTGAAAACTGAGTGGAAGTGTTTGTGGCTTCCGGCTTTTTCATGACAAATGATTCACACACAAATTAATGAGTCCAAGTTAATTACTCTCCTCAAGGCTTGAACCAAGTAATCGATCATATTGCTCTAGCATTAATATTCAAATTTCTTTCACTAACTTTGTAATTCCCGATGAAGAAAAAAAAATTTGAAATTTAAACAAAACTCAGCATTTAAGAAATTACATGTTCTAATTTCCTTGTTTAGGTCCATAAATATAAAATTTTGTAAATTCTATGTGGAAAAAAATTTGAGATTTGAGGGCTGTAAATTCTAAGTTTAAATTATATTTAAATTGGTGTCATTTTCAAAATTCTAATATTTACAAAAAAAAAAAAAAAATAATTTGTGACCTCTTAAGGGAGCTGATCTTCATGGCCTGACCTGAGTACTCATCTTGGAGAGAGAGAGAGAGAGAGAGAGAGAGAGAGAGAGAGGGAGGTTTCTGAAGAAGGGTTGCAACAAAGAGAGAATAAATAGACAGAGACGATATATATCAGTGCGACCAATATCTCTCTGTGGCTATTGTGTCCTTCAGCGCAGGGCAGCTTCTCTCAGGCTCAAAGGGACACTTGAGTCCTTGGAGTTAATTTCAATTGGAAAAGGAAAAAGAAAAAGAAAAACTTGGGACACAGAATCTCAAGTCTTGCTGCAAGTTGTGGTTTTTAATTTTTTATGTTCAAAAATGCCTTCATGATTGGGTGAAAATGAATGGTACGTGAAAAGTTATATGATATTCCAATCAAAATCTTGTTGATTATATCTTTTTTTTTTTTCTTTTTGTAAGAGTTGATTATTTCATTTTCATAAATATCTGAAAGTTCTTAAGATATATATAAGTACAATATTCTATTCACCATCGCCGCCACCACCACCGCCAATGCCGTCACTTCCAACACCCCAATTTTCGCCGCAACCATTTCACCCACCGTTTGTGGGCCCCACCATCACCATCACTGTTTTATAAAACTACTATAAATTCCGCATCTAAATTTCACTATGATTACATTTATCCAAATAAGAGAATTTACATATATATATTTTAAAATTTTAAATTCCGTTATTTATGAATTTCTTAGTAGTTTCAAATTACTTTATCCAAATGCACCATATGAAATGTCATTACACATGTACGTGTTTTATGTATCTTATCTTTTAACAATAATGAGAAGGAAAAAGATTTTGTGCCCTATTATGGCACAAGATCTATATGCCCTAATCTAATATGACAAAATTATTTTGCACGTTATTATTTATTTGACACATTAAAATAACACCATTACTGATAAAAGACTATATTACCAATTCAAATATAATTCAACTTTATTAATAAAGAGATATGTATTGCTCATCTTATTTATTCTCAAGTCAATTTAATTAACTCCTCTCTTGTGATTTGAACAGTGAATTTCCGAAGCGCCATTAGACCATGTGCACCAACAATTTTCTTCTTGTTTTCTCAGTTCATCAAATTTTATCTGTACTCATAGTATTGCTTGATAATTTCAAATTAATTGAGTGCAATTTATTTAGCCGAAAAACAGGTAGGCCAAATGATCTATCGATGGCTTCTTTCTCTTTTGTTGGATCTGCATCAAGATAGTTAAAAGGAGATAATACATCAACCAAATATGACAACTGCAGCACACTAAACACTCATTGATCAAGAATATTTAAACAATTTTCTTTCTCTTTTATTGGATTCTTCTGATTAAATATTGTTTACTGATTCCTTTGAGTTGAGTGCAAAGATATGAAAGAAGAAAAAGACATTCATTCATTGGTCAAAAATCCATTGTTGGACATAATTGGAGAGTTATGCTTGCATAAGGAAATAACTTTGAATTATGGAGATCGAAGATGCAATATAGATATGTTATTAATTAAGTAATAATTTTAACAATTAGATTTTGTTTGGGTAATATAGTCTTTTAACAATATTCGTATGATTAATCGTCTGGGCATAACGACAAGTCACACAATGCTTAACATCATGCTGTTTGGGCCTAAGCCCTTCCTGGGCTCCTAACCCCTGACCTGCTAGGCTCCGGCCTCTTAGGCCACGACCTCCTAGGCTCCGGCCTCATAGGCTCCGGCCCCCTGGGCCCTGGCCTCTTAGGCTCTGGCCTCCCAAGCTCAAGCCTCCTGGGTCCTCGACTCGTGTCAACTCACTCGGATCCTCGAGACCGGTGCCACGTGGCGCTCCTACAGTGCAAGTCATCACAAGAGACACGTGTCATCACCGGATTGGTTGACACTCTTCCAAAGGTACTATAAAAGAGGTACCTTCTTGTCACAAAAGGACGATTCAATCAATATTATACTATTCACTCACTCTGCTCTCAGATCTCTCTGAACACTGACTTGAGCGTCGGAGGAACTTTGGCCGGCACCACACCGGTGCCCTTCCCGCTCACTTTTGTGTACTTGCGCAGGGTGCTTTGGATATCATTCTCTCTCATTACTCACCAGTCGGACCCAGCTACCCATTCTTGCCCCACTTCGACGTGTCATCCACTCAATGGTGGGTCAACGGGCCTACGTGGTTCGACTCGACGTTGACTGCTTTACCATTTTTCAGCATCAACAGTTTGGCGCCGTCTGTGGGAAAGTTACAACTTTTCCCCATTGAATTCTCTACCCTCAGTTGAGGTGCAAAAAAAAACCTTCCGAGCTTCCGAGCTTCCAAGCTTCCGAGCTTCCTAGCTTCCGAGCTTTTGAGTTTCCGAGCTTCCGAGCTTCCTAGCTTCCGAGCTTCCGAGCTTCCGAGCTTTCTAGCTTCCGAGCTTCCGACCCCCACAATGTCTGACGGAGGTCCTATTCTCGACCAAGTCGACAACACCCCGCTGGGTGATAAGCGAGGCAAGAAGATTGCCGAATCTGATCAGGAAACATACATCCAAAGATTGGAGGCTCAGCTCCAACGAGCCCAAGAACAGCTCGACCTCCAAAAGGACACAACACAGCAGTATGAGCGACTCATCCACGATAGGGAAGAGCATACCACTCCCCGGAGTGGTGAAAGGAGGAACCCCTACGACAGGGACGAACACACCACTCTCCGGAGTGGTGAGAGGAAGAACCCCCTCCAAAGGGACCAAAATGTTTCGCGTCAACTGGACGCAGGGCAGGGTAGCCACCCACGGGCTCAATCTGGCGAGCATCCTACCCGCTCTTAAGAGTTCCACATTTATCGGGACTGTTGTCATCTGCTCGACGACAACCGCTCTCGGCGAGAGGAGCAGCGGACGAACCGGGGCGAATCCAACCCACGTCCCAAGACGTGGAGGAAGAGCAGGCTCCTCGTCCCAAGCGACGACGGGGAGAAGAGCAGGTCTTCTCGGCTGGGCGCTGCGCAGAAGATGACACTTTCACAAGTGAACAAGTCGCTGACTTCGGTAATAGCGGCTCTCTTCCACCAGACCAGCTCCAACAACTTCTCATGGACATCAGTGAGCGCCTGAGAAGAGTGGAGGGGGGAAGTCGGGGTGGGCACCCATCTTTAGAAACAAGGGAGCTGTCTGGACCTTTCACAGCTCGCATCCTATCCACTCCTCCGGTTGGCGACGTCCGACCTCCCAAAATCACTCCATACACAGGGAAGGAAGACCCATATGACCACCTCATGAGTTTCCGATCTGCTCTGGAATCTAAAGGTGCTGATGAAATTACGAAGTGTCGAATCTTCCCTTCCACCCTCTCTGGTAGTGCAAGGGACTGGTTCTACCAACTTCCTCCGGGCTCGGTTGATTGTTTCAACGAGCTCCGAGAGCTCTTCCTAGGCCAGTATATCATACAGACCGATAGGATTTACACCACGGATGACTTGACTCGGGTCCGCCAGGGCAGCAGGGAATCCCTTCGGTAATATATCACCCGATTTCAGCTAGAGCGATCTCGGTGTCGCGACTGTGATGAGAAGGTAGCCTTCGCTGCTTTCAAGGGTGGTCTCTTAGAGAGGGACTTCTTGTTTGAAATCAATCGCCGCAATCCGCGCACCTACAAGGAACTCATGCAAGAGGTCATTGCCTATGCTACTGCTGAATTCAAAACATATGGGAAGAAGCCGCCCACCATGGATCGCCCAAGTACCGACCAGGCCATCATAGTGCCACCCCAGCCCAAGCCCTACTCGGGTAACCAGTATGGGGGGTCCGGGAACAAGTTCAATAAATTCACCAAGAAACAATTTGGTGACGGTAGAGGCGGAGGACAACGAAGGGAAGAAACTTATCACACATCCTATGCCTCCAGGTTCAAAGTCTATACAATTCTCACTGTTACTTATACAGAATTGTATCCCCAGATCAAGGACATACTTCCTAAGCTCCTACCCCACCCACCACAAACGCGATACCGGGCTAACAAGAACTTCTTTTGCCTTTACCATGATGACCATGGCCATGACACCGAGGCATGCAGAGCCTTTAAGAAGGCAATATAAACTTTGGTACAGGCAGGTAAGCTGGATGGTTTTGTAGACAAGGAGGCCACTGAGAAGACCAAGACCGAAGGACAACGACGGGGGCGAGTCAATACCATCTGTGAGGGCTCGACCCTCGCGGGCAACTCCAACAGGGCTAGGAAGGAATACGCCCGCAGTGCTCATCAATGCTCCGGCGTTATGGCTGTAGACTTCCACCGTGGCAAAAAGACTCCTAGGCTCGGGTGGTCACCCATTTCCTTTGCTGAGGAGGAGGAACGTGATTTAATCTTTCCACACGATGACCCTTTGGTCATTGAGGCCACCAAAGCTAATTTCGATGTGGCTCGGATCCTTGTCGATTGCGGCAGCTCCACCAACATCCTTTTCGCCCCAGCCTTCACAGCTCTTGGAATTGACCAGGAGAGGCTTGACCGGTCGGTTGCTCCTTTACTCAGCTTTTCAGGCGACATGGTCACTCCTCTTGGTGGGCACTCCCTTCCACTCACCCTCGGGAGGTATCCTTCATCCGCTACCACAACTACTCAGTTTTTGGTGGTCGACTGCCCCACAGCTTACAACGTCATCCTGGGATGACCGGCCCTTAACCAACTGAGGGTTATGATCTCCACTCACTTGCTTTTGGTCAAGTTCCCGACTCCATGTGGAACGGGGTTAGTCAAAGGCAATCAGGTATCAGCCAGGTCGTGCTATATAACTTCCGTCAAGAAGAAGAAAGAGGCCAAGCCTTCTATGGCTTTTTCTGTCTCCAACACCTGCCCTACCCCGGACGCCCTACAAAATCTTTGAGCTCGTCCATCCGGGCACATACAGGCTCCGCGCTACAACCAGCAAGGAACTCAGCCACCCTTGGCACGCCGAGCACCTCCGCTACTTTTACAAGTAGACACATGTTGTACCCCCCGGGGACTTTTTTCAATTTCATCTATCTTATCGCTTTAATCAATGAAAGTCCTACCACAGACATCTTTTCATTCAAAGCGTTAATTGTGTGTATGGGCACCCGGGCCATCGGACATCCGACCCTACCCATATCAGTACCGTACATTCAAGGGAAACCAAGTACCATGCATTCAAGGGAAACTAAGTACCATGCATTCAAGGGAAACTAAGTACCATGCATTTAAGAAAAATTCCACAATACCATATATTAAAAGGAAAGGCATCCTACCCCATAACGGGTCGGACACCCTCCAAATCATCCAAATATCATCAAGTATAAACTTAATAATCAAAAGAGTTTGCAATTTAGTACGGGCGACATCTGACCCGACCATATAACTCAAACAAAAATAGGGCGATGGTCCGCCCACCCCTGCCCCCGGGCCATGTTTGCTTCAAACATTTATTTGGGATCCTCTCCCATGTCATGCTCCCCACCTGTGGATGCTCTATCCTCGGGCTCTACCTCAAGGGTACCTCCCTCCGGGACGTTGGCATGCCCAACACACCTGCCCATCCAAGACAAAAAAAAATTAAGATACGAAGTGCTCGTAACACCAAGACAACACCATGGACATATCAGATCACTACTGGTTTCCCACCCCTCATATGTGCTCTTCTACCCCTAATTTGGGAACATTCACTCTATCACTTTTTCACATGCTCAGCCACCAATCATTTATCAAAGCCAATATTCATTATATCCATTCAAGCAAACAAGCAATAAAAACCCAAGCCTTTACCTGTAGTCCGTGGCTCCAACGGCTCAGGCGGGTTCCGACCCACTTATCTTGTCTCCTCGGTACCTAGCCAAAAACACCACACCCGATAAATTACAAAGTCCAAAAATGAAGGCGTGTTGCCTACCCATTGCTCGGCAAGGCTCATACCCACTTGCACCTCCACCTGCCCCTACTCACATTATCCACAAAATTAACAAACAGAATTCCAAGGTCCGCCTCAGGCTGGACGACCACAGTTGCTCACACTTTTCAATTTTCCAAGGCAAAATCAGTATGTCAATTAGGTAGGAAAATTTTGAAATTACCTACCTCAACGAGCTCGAACCAGGCAGCCCGCCCAGTGCACCACACCCGAGCACCCGCGCACCCGAGCACCACCTCCGGCCAGACCAGCCAGCTGCGCAACCAGCCCCCCCTTCGCACAACAGCCACCCCGAGCCAAGCCCACTGCACTGCACCGACCCACCCACTGCGCACGCCTCGCGCCGCAGCCCGAGCAGCCCACAGCACCAAGACCGAGCAGCCCACCCGCGCACCCGAGCCCGTGCTCAGATCCAGCCCGAGCCCACCACCCCGAGCTGCGCCAGAGCAACCCGAGCCCAGCAGCTACCCCGGCCCGAGCAAGCCCCTTGCTCTTCCGCCCGCTCGCGCCTACTGCAGCTCGGCCCAAGCCACGCACCAAACTCTCCGCGCCGCCCGCGTCCGCGCTGAGCACCCCTGCTCCTCCGCCGACCCGAGCACGCACCACTGCTCGGACCCAAGACACCCCACTCACCCGTCCACCAGCGCCCCCGAGCCCGTGTTCAGGTCCGGCCCGAGCCCATCACCATCGCGCCAAGGCAGAGCAGCCGCCCCTCCAGACACACCCGAGCCGTGCAGCACTCACAAGATCCGACCCGAGCACGCACCACTGCTCGGACCCAAGACCCACTGCCCGGACCCGAAATTCCCTGCTTTTCCGCCCGCCCACGCCCAAGCTGGCATTGGACCTGGCAGGCACTGTTTTTTAATATGAATTTAATTATATTAATATGATATGGTATATAAATAGCGATGTGGCAAAATTATTTTGTTACATCAGATTAGGGCACACAAATCGTGTGTCCTATTAGGGCACTCTAGCACTCCCCTAATGAGAATTAGAGTGAGGTTATATTTGAATAAGTGAAATACTGCCATGAGTTGAATTTATAAACTTAATTTGATAAATAAATTTAAGAGGAAATTACAGATTTGGTCCACTTATTTTATATCTAGTTTAATTTTGGTCACGATTTTTTTAAGTTCTGTTTTGGTCAATTAATTATTTCATTTGTTTAATAAAGTTCCAGATTTGTGACTTTAAATCCTTTGGGCTGTGTTTTCTTTAATTATAATTGAAGTATAAGTTACATTCAAGGAATAAAATTTCGAGTTTCAAGAAAATTTCGAAGATTTTTAAATTTCGACAGAAATTAGATGGAAATGACGGAAATTGCTATCAAAATACGGAAATTTTGAATGAAACTTTTTCATATGTTTATTTAACATATTATCTACTAAATTGATAAAAAACATTGAAGAAATTAAATTATATAATAGGTTTCATGTAATATAAGGTGAATATAATGCGCGCTAAAGTAAATACTGTTAAATAAAATTAGTATAATGAATAAACAAAATTAGTATATTATTTATACTCTATAATTTAATTATACACTAAAATCTAAACTCTAATACTTTATATATTCTATATACCATAATACTATTTATACTCTATAATCTATACATTAAACTCTATATACTCTATATTTTTTAGGATATTAGGTTTTAAGTCTTTTAGGATACTTTTAATTATTTTTTTATATAGAAATGTATTAAAGTTTAAGATTTAAAATAACTAAAAGAAATCTCAAATTTTTTTTCTTCTTTCCAATTGCCCAAAGGCCCCAAACCCTCCCTCATTTTCTTTTTCTTTCTTTACTTTTTTCCCCGTGCCTCTCTCTTCAGTCTTTTTTTTTTATTTTTTATCTTTCCTTTCTTTTGTCCCGTGTCTTTTACTTAGCCAAACTTTGTCTTTACTAAGTGTAATAACCCAAATTTTAGCTTATGGTAATTTTGTTACTTAAATTTTTCAAATTTGTTTTAAGGTTTGTTTAAAGGAATTAGAAATTTCTTTAAATTTATTTTAACTAACTTAGATATTTGGTTGTGGTTCTAGAGCTTAGTTGTGTGGAAATGAATTTTAGAAAATGAAAATTCAAGAATTTGACTATTATTATTTTTTTCATAATTAAATTATAAGAGTAGGATTTTTCATAATTTTTTTGAAAGCAATTTGACTATTTTAAGGTTATAGGAAATTAGTACTCATCAATACGAGTTCGTAAAATTTTTCGGTGAATTATTTGGAGTCTCGAGCTATTTTTGGTGAATTTTTGAAGTTGGAGAAAATAGAAAATATGAAAAATTTCGAAAATTTCGAAAATTTCGGCGAAATTTTCCCGAAAAATTATCAAACATGTGTTTCGATTTTGACACCCTAAAAAAACGAAATTTAATTCCTTGGTTACATTTCATCATTTCTTACTCATAAAAACAAATTTGGAGTATTAAAATCTAAGAGCATTGAAATTGGGTAAAGTTTGAAAAATTGGCAGTTTCGGGTACCCTACTTTGAGGTCAATTATCTTGAGTTTTAGAACTCCAATTTGAATGATCTTTATATGGTTATAAATAAGAAATGCATAGCTTTAAAAAAAAAGTATATATTTGCTGAATTTGGGTGAGATTTGATAGGGTAAAAGACATGCCAAATTTGAGAAAACAAATCTGGACCTTCATTGAACAAATGGAATAATTAGTGGACCAAAACAGAACTTAAAAAAGATTGTGGACCAAAATTAAATTAGGTATAAAATAACTGGACTAAATCTGTAATTTCTTCATAAATTTAATGAGTATAGCAGTATTCATTCGATACATGTTTTGTTTTATTTCCACCCTACATTAGCTCATAGTGCAACTACTATATCGAATGATACAAAGTCTTACATGAATAAGACAGAGAAACAGTTGAGTGTTACAAGTGAGTGCTACAACAAGAGCTATCTCTAGTTTGGAAGCCCAATTGGAGCAAGTGACTTCAACCTTGGCTAAAGTGGTGACAGGTACACAAGTTCCTAATGAAGCTAAAGCAATCAAAACTATGTGAAGTGGAAGAGTTATTGATAATAGACTAGGCATTACTTGTCGCACCCCAAACTCCGGATATGCCACAGAGGCACCTTTTTTGAATTTCTTAAAAATAACACCTAAGAATCCGGCATTAATCCCCCAGGAAACTCATGGCGGGTTAAGCTTTTTATATTTAAATGAACCGAGTTAAATTAGAGTACTCATTACACAACATGATCTTTTAAGAAAATAAGTAAATAAAAATTAACTAACCGACCTGCTAGGGTGAAATAGTTAAATCAACATCCAAGGAAGAAATTACCATAAGTTTACAAACTGATTAAGACGTAAGTAAAACATTTTTCGAACTCATCCCAAACGAGAATAATATAAGGAAAGTCATCGGAAGACATAAACAGCTGCAAGACAAAAGACATGAGCAATGAGACCTTAGGACACCAGACAAGAGATTCCAAAGCTGCGCATCTCTCAATCAAAGATTGTCACCAAGAGGCAAATCTGCATAAGCAAGAGAAAGGAACACAAAACAGAAAAAAGTAGGGGATAAGTATCACATACGATCATTGTTTTCCTTTAAGAGACCCTGTTAGGTTTGAAAACCTTTAAAACCTTTACCAATAAAAGATGGTTTTCCAAAACATTAAAACATTTCCACAAAATCGTTTGAACACCTTAGCTATTTTCATATTTTGAATGTAAACCATCAATAATTTCTATTTTCATTTTCTCAACTCAAGATACTTAACGCCCCCAACTCCCCACCCAGGAGGTGGACAGCCCTACTCCCAAGGCCTTAAATTGGACCATTAGCTAAGGCCTAATACTCTGTGGTGGGTTAAGTGGACTGAGCATTACAGTTTGTTTCAACTGTTTATTGGGCTTTCCTATCGCAAAATTCTGGATTTGGGCTTGTTAGTAGAAATAAGACATGAATCAGGCCCACAGCCGATTGTGGAGAGGTGGACAAATCTGACTGGTGCCTCTGAGATCGTCATATTTTGTGGTCATGAGACTCTTGCTTGACTCGTTAGTTGCATTTCGGTTTTGTATACCTTTTGCTGCTTTCTTTCTGCTTTATAATTCTTCTTTTCTGTGTTTTTTGTTGTTTGACCATGTCTTCTGCTTCTGCAACGGCTGTTGCAGCCTATATTTCAAGCCCGAACTGTCCCAGTCTCAGCCACATACCCATTTGGAGAAGCTCTTCCCTAAGACCCCAACCATCTCTAGGTGACAACCTCTTTAAGATCCCATGTGGGTCATCCAAGCGAAGCTCGGTCCTCACTGGATTCAGACCCCTTTCTCCTGTTATGCAATGGCAGGACTGCACGTAATTCCACCTCTTCTTGCTTTGATAGTATTGCTAAATTTTTATTTGTTTATCTCATTCTTCTTGATTTTCTTGTTGATCAATGAATGGCAATGGCTATCAGAAAGTAGTTAATAAGTAACATGGAAATTTTGTCTCTGAATGAGGACCTTATTTTATACTGACTTGGGCTGAATTTTAATTATGAGGACTATTATAAATCGACTTCTTCAATGTAGTTTAAAATTTCAAATAATATTATTCTCAGTCTTCTTAGGCTTCTCTAATCAAATGCACATGATAAGTGTTGCTCATTCAGTTTATACTTTACCTGCACAATGCCCGACCTTTTTATTATGTTGGTGCTTCTTTTGATGCTTAGTCTGTTATCAGAATATTTTATAGTGCAATGGAACCTTAAATAATGTAAAGTGAGTTCTAGCATGTATGTGTTCTAAATTTGGGCTGCAAATCAAAGATTTACCACTAATTACTAGACAATGTGACCGAATGCAGAGTAAAGATGGATATGGATGTGCCAATTTCAGTCGCCTATGATTGTTACTCTGATCGTGAGGCAATTCCCCGTTGGATGCCCTTTATTTCAACTGTGAAGGTGCTAAACAACTCTCCCACCACTCTTTTAATGACCTCCGACTTTATTTGAAGCAAACTTGTGTTTCTTTTTTATTCTACTCAAGAAATAACTACTAGTATCGATCCTTTTTTTGTTATTGCTTACAATTGGATTTGAACCCTAGGATCTACGACTTTCACACCCACCCCAATGCCACTTGAGCTAGAGATGGTGGCTACTTGTATCAATACTTCTCCCAACCCTTTATGTTCAAGCCTATATTTTATTAGTCAAGAACGAAATATTGTTAAGTATGCCAATTGTGAAAGGGAAAAGTGATTTAGCCTATAATCTGATTCCTTAAGAGTAAAATGTTGTACCTGATATGATTTCAACTTGGCTGATAATAGATCCAGTTTTTCAAATTTGATAGAGATTTTTTTTTCCCCAAATTAAAAAAAAAAAAAAAACACAGATACTGGAAGACAAGCCTGACCTATCACGATGGTCACTTAAGTATAAAGCTTTTGGTCGTGATATTGAATTCTCATGGCTTGCTCGAAATATGCAGGTAAGAATCATACACCTTACCTTTTACTTAAAATCTTTTTTTTCCTTCCTTATTTCCTCCATCTACGGTCAAAGCTCAGGAGTTAAATAATGTGTCCTTAACAATTTTCCCGTTATAATTGTTGTGTAAATACGTTCATGCAGCCCATCCCAAATCAGAAAATCCATTGGAGATCTCTGGAAGGTCTTCCTAACAGGTAAGGAGAACAGAGAAATTAGCAAAAACGGTTTACTTTAGTAGCCTTTTTGTTCAATAGTATAAGTGTGTGCCTTCAAAAGCTTTATATAAAGAATTTGAAAGAATGCGTTTTAAGCACCTAAGTGTTGGTACCTGTATACTGTGTTGTCCTAAAGCTTATGGCAAAACACCAGCAATCGTCTTTAGTTATTTGGTTAGAAAACTGTTAGGTATAACTTGATTGAAAACAAGTGCATATGGAATTTTATTCTTGAATGGAGTTTCTTCGTTGGTGCAATAGAAGCTTACGGGTTCCATCCCTAGCCAGCTCAATGACAACATCTTAGGTTCATCTTAAGTGGAAGATTTACATTTAATAGGATGCAGATAAGTACCTGAATCTCAAAAGAGTTCACAATGTTGAATTCTTATTTTCAATGTATTGGGAACTCACTGTTTAGCCTATCATAGTGTTCTGTTTCAGATATTGCGCAAATACCTTCATGCAGTCTTTTCCAAATCAGAGAATCCACTGGAGATCTCTGGATGGTCTTCCTAACAGTGAGAAGAAGGAAAGTATTGGCAAAAACTGTGTTTCAGTAACCTTTTCGCCCAATCTAATAAGTGTGCCTTCTAAGGTTTTATATGAAGCATTTGAAAAAGAATGCATTTGAAGTCATTATGGTTTATATAGTGTTGGTACTTGTATACAGTGTCATCCTAGAATTTATGACAAAATACCAATAATCCTCATTAGCTATTTGGATAGAAAACTACTAAGGAATAGGAACTCAATTATTGAAAATGAGTGCATATAGAATTTGTCTTCAATAAAATTTCTTGCTCAGTGCACTAGAAGCTTGCAGGTTCAAAAGCTCAATGAAAACATCTTAGGTTCATCTTAAGTGGAAGTTTACATTCCATATTATGGAGAAAAGTACTTGAATCTTAAAATAGTTCTCTTTTGGATAGAATCCTAAAAGCTTTTAAGGTATTTGATTTCTAACTTCTGAATTATCTGGAATTCACTGTTTAATGTATCACAGACAAAGTGGTGCTCATGTTATTGAGGTTACAACATTGGGAAATTATATTGAACAGTGAATGTTAAATATTACTGTTGTATATTGTATTATGTTGATATCAGAATCTTGATAAACTGATTTACTTGCATGGCAGAGGTGCTGTTCGGTTTTATCCAAAAGGTCCTTCATCATGCATAGTAGAAGTGAGACTGCTTTGTTCAATATTGCATTTGAATTTTTGCAATTATTATTTCTTTGGTGTTATGAATCCTCTTTATACACCTGTTCTGATCAATGACAGATTGGCAGTGTTTAGTACATTTTATAGGCATAGGAAGGCCATTCAATTGATGCCTCAGTTGGGAGATCAAATTTTTTTAATTTGGCTATTTTAAAAAATTTCTGCGTCCTTGGCCATCAGTTGAACGTCCTGGAGGGACATTCATTGGATTGGTATAAAGTAAAATCATTATTTTGAAGTCACATAAGAATTCCCATATCCATGGTTTCCTGTTCTAGGCTTTTCGGAGTAATGAGAACTTGGAAAAGTGGATTTTCATTTCTCATTTTCCTTGTTGGGTAGTTCACATTGCTCTTATCAGTTTATCAATTTTCCTTTTCAGCTAACCGTCTCTTATGAAGTTCCTCCAATTCTGGCTCCAGTGGCATCAGTAAGTATTCTAACTATGGTTTAGATATTATGTCATTCTCCAGTGAAGAGACCGTTTACAGGCTGAAATCCCCTGAACATAAAGATATTGTTTGATTGCATTACTTAAAGAAACATAACAACATGTTGTTTACTTCAAGTGGGATGAAACAATCTATCATTCTGTTTTCTGATTTGGCATCATCCAGGCACTGCAACCTTTTCTTCAAAGTTTACTTCTACGTGGCTTGGAAAGGTTTACAACATTTGCAAAAAGCTACAAATCAGACTCAACCGTCTAAAGATTTAAGTGGGTAACCAATCTTATGTTCAATGAATGCCACTGTTTCATTTTATGTGGCAAATGTTTTCTGATGAAATCTGGCTCTACCATCCAATTTATTGCTGAGTAGGAACACCAAGGACTTCCTCGTCGATGCGGAGAAATGAGTACAATGAAGATGTTTCTAATATCATTTGGGTCATTGGTTTTCTCCTCTAAGGCTGGCTTCCTCTGTATGTCACTTCCAAAGAATGTGAACAAAGAAATGATCATATCTTTTCTTTGGGGTCTATATCAATTTTTCTTTGCTTCAATTGTTTATCAATGTATTAGCATTTATCATACTCAACTCAAAAAGAAATGTATTATCATACTGTACTATCAACATACTTTCTTTGGACTGCAAGGATAAGTTAATGTTACATTTTGTGAGAGAATTGGAATCTCTAAAATCTCATCCACAATGTTTATGATAATATATCATGATTTGAGATGTATTTTATTTTAGTTTTCATCATAGGCATTTTCTTATAGATTTTATCTGCAAATTAGTTCATAATTGTTTATCTAGTTGTAATGGCTGGCCTCTTTGTTCATACTTTATTTTTAGTGAATCGTAATTTATTTCTCTATATTCCTTTATTCCTCTTTTCTTGCTTTCTCCATATCATTGCTACAGCATTTCCATTTTGGTGCTACATCATATAGCTTTTCCGTACTCAGAAAGGTGTCTTCCTCCTACTGTCTATAATTTGTTAAGAATTTCAGAAAAGTCTCTTAAAACTCACCCTCAGACCCATAACATTAATGTTGGAAGAGTCATTACTTGCTATGTTTAATCAAACTACTCAGGAGTATTGAAATTCACTTAATAGCTTTCTACATAGTAAACATATTTAAGGGCCAAAGGGGTTAGCTTCGTTGAGAGCCAAGTGCTAAAAAGAAAAGACGTGTAAGGAGAAGAAAAAGAAGAGCCAAGTAGAAATGAAGATTGGGATCATATACAAAAACACACGAGTAGATTACAAATGGACTACATCAGATGGACAGTCACAACACAACCACCTTCCTCCTCCCCTTTCTTATGTATGTACATCAATCCTGAGCACTCCGAGGTATAGATGAGAAGCCCAAACACCTACAAAACTGCTGCTGCTTTTTTATCTCATGACCATAGCAGCCGGAACGAATGTATGGCCTTTTATGAGGAGGAAATTTATTTGAAAAATTGTATATACAATCAACCGCTGGCACTGCTGTCCAGCAAGCTCCTCAAGCTACAGAGGGCCTCGGCAGAGAGGCTGCAGCACCTAAATCTCCGTTCACGTGGTGATGATGGTTCCCGGTGATCAAGAGGAGAGAAGCATACAATAATCACAGTGAGATTATCAAAAGTGTTGAGACGAAGAGCCTCCATGACAAGGTCCTTGGCACACTGCTCCGGGTCATCATGCCGCCGCAGTCCACGGCGAACAAGGCTAACTGCATGCTGACTTGACATTACGTCCCAAATGCCATCACACCCTATAATGAGAAACTCATCATCCTCTGTTAAAACCACCTGCTGGAACTCTGGCTCGGCAATAAGGGGTGAAGAAGAACCACGGGGAAACTTCATGTCCCAGTCGCCTAATGCTCGAGTAACTGATAAGACACCATTCAGATACCCATCATCAACATATCCACCCAATTCTTCAACCCGCCTCCTTTCTGAGGGATATATTGGCCTGTGGTCTTGAGACATATCGATTGCCTCTCCTTTCTGGCAGAGAACTGCTCGGCAATCACCAGCATTGGCTACCAATAGAAGCCTGGAAAGAAAGAAAACAAGGTCAATCGCCATGTAAGAGAATAAAAAGTATGGAATGGACAAAAATATATAAACGCCAACACTACGCAGATCAGTAACTGCTGAAATAAATGTCTCTTGCTCCATGTAACTTAAATCAATATGAAAGGTTGACCAATGACCAATCATACATGAGATACTGGCTTCAATAAAAAATTAACTCGGTAGAGTAGGTCAAGGAAACAGGTTTCTTTCTAGCATGATGGGAAGGGAAAAGAGTTCTAAGGCATAGATATACCTTCCAAATATCATAGCAGTTAATGCTGTTGTCCCAGAAGAACTGCTTACACTGCAGTCATCCGCCAAAGCAAGGTCAACCAGATGAAATGCCTTACGGAGGGAGTTCTCAAGCTCCTCTGAGAAAATCTTATCAACTTCTGACGTTTGGGGAAAATTGACATCTTCAAAAAGGCGTCTGATCACATTCCTTTTCACATAAGCTGCTGCTTCAGGTCCTCCATGTCCATCAAATACCTGTACGACATTTTCAACCTCAATAAGCTTCAAAACTAACAAACCACCACCTACCAATTCAAAGTCATTGCAATTACAAGTCCAAAGTTATATTATTACCCCATAAAAAGCACTTGGCTTGGGAAAATTAAAGAGCGCTCCCAAGTGTGAGGATAGATCGTCTATTAGTATATGTTCATCTTCCATGTATCTACGGGGTCCAATGTCAGCAAAGCTACCAGAACGGAGCCTGGGGAAGAATTGCAGGTCCGTCGATTCAGGAGCCAAATCAGGAATTTTATCTGCAGGTTTAACATCCTAAAAAGTAAAAAAAAAAAAGGAATTAAATGCCAAGAATTTCTATTGACTCTTATAAATTACTAAGATTCTGTTCTGACAAATTGTTTCTAAGGAGCAGCAACTTACAGAAATTCAATGCATATGACATGAATAGAATGTATGACGTGCATTGCACTCCTAAGGTTTTGCAAGCCTCTATGGATACAGGTGAAATTTTTCGATCTACTATGCAATTCATAATGGTTACGTTTTACAACAATGGGTAATGTTCAGAATTATAATTCGGCAGTGAAAGATCATCACATAAACCAAACGTCCAGACTTGCAACTACCCAAAACTCACACAAAATCACCATAATCATGATTACAGTTTTCTCCACTTTTCAGACAAAAGAGATTAAACAGATAACTTGATGCAACAGAGGCTCTGAAAGGAATTAAAAATCCACAAACTGTAAGCTTCAACTGTTCAACATCATGCATGGGTAAAAAACCAACATAAAATTAATTTTACATCAAACCCAACAAATGTTTTGATGTATCATGGTAACATAGTACAATCCCAGAGGGGGAAATTTGATCACATCAACCGAAGTACTAGATTAATTACCTTACAAGAAACAACAATTACCATTATCTTGTAATAACTATAAGAGTAATTGTTATTGTATTTTACAAAAAGCTATTTCGATCTAAATTCTTATATTTAATACAAAACTCCCAACAAAATTCAACTACTCAGAAAACACAAAACCCTATTATAAACAGTCGGAAAACATATCAAATTCAACACCAAGAGCACTAAATTCAAGGTCCAAAACTATAACAAACAAAACCCAGATCACTATTTTCTAAGAAGAAGAAAACCCACATGGAAACTACCAACTAGAAGATCAAATCATCCGAAAAACGAAGCTTCATCGAGATCAGAAAACTCACCACATGAGAGCTCGGTAAAGCAGCGGAGACAGATTCCGCAGCTCGATTTCGGTCAAAACTCTTGGGCGAAATCGATTGATTAACGGCCACTACATCTTCAACCTCGTGAACATTGGTCCCTTTAGCAAAGTACTGGACCTCCAACACAGGCACGCTCTGCTGGCACACAACCTTAGCTTCGGCCACCATTTTCTCGCGCAATCATACCACACAAACACCCCCCAAGAAAATTATCCCAAAAAGTTGGTTTAAGCTCAAAGCAAACTTCCTCAACAACAAGACAACAACAACTACGAGGGGAAGCAGATAACTTTGATTTTCTCGCGGTTTCTTGAGACCTTTCTCGCACTTTCTGTTCGATTTTCTTTTCGCTCAATCAGCAAAAAATTTGTGAGAGCTTGGGTTGAACTGGTTTTTATAAGGTCGGGCTTCATTGGGTGAGACCGGTTACCGGTGGCTAGCTGCTGTAGAGAAGTAAGGTCGATGGACACGTGTCAGTTTATAGGAGTTTCACTGTTTGAGTACACACGCTAACGGGTAACGAGGGCTGGAGGGGTTGACGGACACGTGACGAATTTTAGTTTGACGCGTGACGCTTGGACCTATTGGAAAGGCTGTTGCTTTGAAATTACATAAACGCCCTTCTTCGCCCTGCCTTCCAAGAACAAGAATGAGTCACTAGACTAGTTGATTTTTCATAGAGGGAAGCGATTAATTATTGGGTATAACAAATATATAATTATGTAGTGTAATTAATTTAATATAAATTTATTTGATGATGTATTTATATTTATAAAATATAATATTAATAAAAATTTTATATTAAAATAATTATATTTAATATATCGATTATATATTTATATATAATAATTTTTTAAATTAGAAATGTACGTAACATTATGAGCTTTTAAAAAGGATAATTTGGGTTACTTGAACAAACTTTGAAGTGGCATTTTCACCGTTCAGACTCGACGCATTTTCGCTGAATGCGTGGTGACGTTTGAAAGGGGTGATGCATGACGGCATGATTCGTGAATGAGAGACCTCAGTTTAAATGGACGGAAATGCCCCTCATCTGAAAAGTAAATGGAATACTTGAGCAAGTTCTCAAACGCGCTGAGACCATGGGTCCCACCTGTTTGGACTGTCATATATACCCATATTATGATTTTTCGAATCTTTTACTGGTCTTTTCAGATGTTGATGATTTATTGTCAATCTTTTTTGGTTGTCCACCTCAGCAGATCAATCTTAAAATATTAGTTTATAATTCATGTAATCAGAGATCAAATGTCAATGCATGTAGGTGTCATTCTGATAGAAATGTGAATGTATTTGCAATTGCACTTGGTAGAGAAAAAAAAGAATCTACCATCTTTAAAGTATGTATATATATCTTGGTTTCGTAGAGGACTTGGTTTTTCAGATGAAGCGTATATGCATATAATAATTGGTGTAGTTGGTGCTTATTATTGTTTGCACTTTGCCAACAAACAAGGAGTATAATTCGTCGACGCGCGTACGTACGTTGACGCTTGAAGACCTTGCATGATTGCCAGATAGCATTAGCAATTAGCATCCCAATAATATTGGATTGTTTGCAAGTTGAGCTGTAAGCAGTGTAGGTGCGTTCTTATCCTCATCTATCAGGTACCCAATTATTTGCCTTGTATGTAGTGATTGAAAAGTAGGTAGTGCGAGAATGTTGATATCCACGTTCAAAAATTAATTATAATCTTTATGCCCCTAGTGATTTTGAGGCATAAAATAGCCACATTATTGGGGCAAAAGGTCATCGGTGTGATGTCAATCAAAGGCCTCCAATGATCAAGTTAATAAGGTGGTTGAATAAAATCTAAGTTTTGGAGTTATAAATGACTCCACATATATAAGAAGGTGTGAAAATATAAAATATTATTTTATATTAAAAAATTAAAACATTACGTAGTAATTTATAAGAGTTTGAATGACTTGAGTTTCATCACTCGTTGTGATAAATTCACTGATTGTTCTATAGCAGAAAGACTCGCGAGAGCTACATGCTTGAGGTAGGCTTCAACGGACCTACCTGTTTTTTTTTGTTCCCTAGAACGTTCGAGTTGATTGTAGGACGAAAAGTGGTGATCCCTATAAGCCTCTTTCACTCAACTGCTATACTATACTCGACGGTGGCTTCATACCCTTAATGGTCGGGCAGTTCAAGAAATCAGGTTTTCGAGGCTTCTTTTTCTTGGGTTGCCCATGCCAATTGCTCATTTCTTTCAAATAGGTAGATATGTATTCCTTGTATGTGTGTGTGTGTAAGAGATTAGGTCGCTTTTGTCATTTGGTGGTCCGACTGCCTCCCATGCCCACACCAGTCACCATTTATTTTAAATTATGGTAAAGGGAGTTTGGTGGTTCGACTTATCAACCCACTAACCACATAAGATGTCCCAAATGGTCCTAATTATTGGTTAATCCATCTGAGCCTTGCTTCCAAACACTGACAAGTGGAATCCCTTGTGGACCACAACCTAAGTCTTACATATCAAATATATGTATATGGTTCATGGTTACCACCCATTAATGATTAATTGCATTTCTATTAAATATTTCAAAGTGTAATTAGAAAAAAGAAGAAAACGTGTTTAACTCTTACAACTCGGCTTTTTTCTATATTTTTGAAGATCGAAGATTTAAACTTAAAATTTCTCTAATATTAACAATATGAGAACTTGACGTACCCATATTTCTCTTTGTATGAATCATAAACATAATTTAATAAAGTGATATATACGTATATGTTGATATAAAACATTAGAACTGATGATCTACATGAATCGATTGAATCATGGAAGAAGTGAATACACAGAGAGTCAAGGAGAAATAGCTAGATAAATACTTAATGCATGTATAAACATATGCGGCAATACTAGGGTGCCTCAATTTTGTGCCTCAAATTTGTGCTCAATGACATGGAATGTCATGTCAATTAAAGTATTTTTTAAGTTAAATATATATTATTATTCATTTATTACATTATTTTATATAAATATTATTTTAACCTTTCTTATAAATTTACAAAAATTTAAATTACAAAATAAATAAATAAATAAATAAAATACTCCATGTGTTCCCTCTTCATTTAACCATAACCACCATCCACCATTCTTCCCCTTCCTCCACCATATATCATCATTCCTTCCTCCACACTCCCTCCCCCATGTACTTCTTCCCACTCTCTCTCTCTCTCTCTCTCCTTTTCTTTTATGTTTTTTAGTTTTTTCTTGTGTAGTGAGGGAATTTTTTAAATGATTGGCATGTGTGTAGTGACGAATTGTTTAAAAATTAAAATAAAATAGAAATGTTGTGAGTAAGAGGTGTGAAGTGAGA
Source organism: Dryas drummondii (assembly GCA_003254865.1). Taxonomy (NCBI): domain Eukaryota; kingdom Viridiplantae; phylum Streptophyta; class Magnoliopsida; order Rosales; family Rosaceae; genus Dryas; species Dryas drummondii. Next base: position 680,233 of record QANW01007298.1, on the reverse strand, counting down.
AGAAAAGGAAAATGCTAGGGCCCGTTTGGTATCCTACTAAAAATTTTTTTTTCAAAAATTCAGATTTTTTTTAAATGTGAGTTTTCAAAATTAATTTTAAAAATTTGAAAACGTGTTTGGTATGAAATTTGAAAACAATTTTTAAATTTAAAAAATGATGACATGTAAGAAAAAAGGAAGTGTAAAAAAAAAAACGATGTTTTATCATTTTTAAAAAGAGTCATGTTTTTTAATTTTTTTCTAAAAACTGTTTTTAAAAATAGTCTACCAAACACGTTTTTTTGACTAAAACTTGTTTTTTTATTTTTGAAAACAAAATATAATTTTTGAATAGAATACCAAACATGTTTAATTGACCCATCACTTTTTTTCAACTTTTGTTTCTCAATTTACGTAACATCAATTTATCCAACAGGTTTATCTCTTTTCTTTCTAGTTTTTTATTTTTTTCTTATAAAATTCAAAGTATAAATGCTATATAAATTGAAAAAGACTACTTAAAAAAAAGTATAGGGACATATAGCATGTTCGAAGAAGCAAATAGATTCTATATATCAGCCATTAAAGATTAGATAGCTCATACTTATCAACAGATAAAATTGGAGACAACCAGAAAAAATTTAAAACAACTGACTTTCTTTTTTGCTAACAAAATAGTTGACTTTCTTTTTTTAGACCGAACGTTGACTTTGAATATGAGGATTGACTTTGAATATGAGGATTTCTAACTAATAAACATAAAGTCCAAAGAGATATGAATGTATCCAAGAAAAAGACATAAAAAGACATGTAATATTGACTATACGTGGTTGGCAAATGTGGAATTATATTGGGGTTTTACTTTTATTTTAGGCTCAATTACCTTTGACTCACAAACTATAATGGTCTTATCATGTGAGCCTATGAACACTAAGAAATTTACGCACGTCCATAAACATGTAGAAATTTTGAAAAACTTGTCATCTGTCAAGGGTCCATCAAAGTTTCTGTTAAGGGCCAATGTGGACAATGTTGACATGAATTTTTAATTAATACGTATGATAGAAAAAAATTAAAAAATTAAACCAAAACATTTTTAAAAAACTAAAAAAATTTGACAAAAAAAAAACAAAAAATAAATAACTAATAACTATAAAATTTTAAAAAAATAAAAAAGTCATTCATCCCTATCGTCATACTCCACCGCCACCCATCCCCTTTTTCTTCTTCCTCATCCTCCTTCATACACCGTCACCCCCACCTTCTTTATCTTGTCTCCTTATTTATCTTTCCCATGCCAACCCACCCTTACCGCTCCTTTTATGTCCTACCAACACCCATGCCAACCAACCCCACAACCCCTTCTTCTTCATCATTCTCAACTATCTTCCTCCTCCCCCTTCTTCCTCCTCAACTCCAACAAGTCAACTCCAATCTCAACTCGGATTCGACCCATTGGATCAACGAAGCCGCAGATCTAGAACCAAGAGCATAATCTCCTCTACTAACTTGAAACCCATCTCTGACATACCGATTCGTAGCCATAATCTTCCTCATCACATCAATAAACAACCATGTTGATGCTAAAAAATAGTTCAGCAGTCCACGTTGCGTCAGACTAGGGTGTTTGGATTACCCTCCAATGTACGATAGACACATTGGCATAAGGTCAAGCCTAGGGAGTCAATCTAATTGTCCAATGTTGAAGTGACATGTCGACTACCGGTCACCCTGCAAAAGCAAACACAAGAAGTAAGCAGGAAGGGTACTGGTGTGGAACTAGCCAAAGACCCTCCAATGCTCAAGTAGTGTTAGATAGGAGGTCAGAAAGAGTAACAATAGATGTTAGTGATTATCGTACGTTTTAATAATGGCAAGGACCTCCTTTTGTAATATTATTCATGATGACATCATTTTTTTGGGGGAAAAGCAAACTGGTCTAGTGTTGACACGTGTCGCCTCGGAAAGACACTAGCGGATACAGCGTCCTTCCATGCACCTGTACACATGGAGGGACTCCAACATAGGTACAATGTGGTCTCCCGTAAGAAAGCAAGGGAAAATGTCAAGCATCAGTGGTGCCCAGGCATTGGCCAATGTCAGAACTCTAAAACCTAGTCGGGAGACCAAGCATGAGTCGAGAGCCTGAGCTTGAGTCGGGACTCCGAGATTGTGTCAAGAGTCCAAGCCTTAGTCGAGACTCCATGCATTGGGCTCGAGCCTTAGGTTAAGGGCTGACAATTTATACCCTATTAAGAGATCTAAGTGTTAAAAGTTGTTTGTATAAAATGTTGTGTCTGCTAGAAAATTTTCCCTTTTATGTGGCTCCACAATCATTCTTAGTTACATTCACAAATTTGCTTGAGTTTAGCTTGTATGACTATTTTAAGTTACAATATTAAAGAAGGTAAATGGTAAAAGCAACAAGATTAATACTCTGTTTATGCACAGTTAGTTACTCCTTTCCAACCTTTTCTTTTTGTGTGTGTGTGTGTCTAATTCTAATGAGTTTGAACTCACTAGAATCAATATTGGTTCACAAACAAATATACAAATGAATCTACCTCTCAAAATAGGCTTAAAATATTGGAGATAATTAAAGGATCGGGGTTCAATTCCTAGGTACTATGAATGAGCTCAATAAAATAAACATGGTTCTTGGAGGTTTTTCTCTTATTTGCATTTTGGAAATTGAATTTGAAGATCGAAGAAGTCATATTTAACCAAAATAAGAAAACTGAGCATTACTTTTGTATAGGGGGAGCCATGATTTAAAAGTTGCATGGATTGAACTCCCAAAGAGAAAGGAAAGTTGGGCTAGAGATGAAAACATGATAACAACATGACAAATAAATCTATCGAATTAGCACAAAACAATACTATATATGCACATCATGATTTTATTTAAATCCTATAAAATGTACACAAAACTCAGAAATTTATTTATATATGCTTTATTGTTTGTGAATGAAAAGCATATAAGAACTCAAATTTCATGTTAAACTTAGGGTATGTTTGACACTGCTTCTTAGAAGCACTTTTATTTAGTAGCGCTTTTATCAGAAGTGCTTATGTTAAGAAGAACATATAAATTTTTATAAAACTTCTAAGTTGTTTATGTAAAAGCACTTTAAAGTGCTTCTTGAGAAAACACCTATCAAGTGCTTCTTGAGAAAACACCTATCAGGTGCTTCTCAAAAAACCTCTTAGAAGCGCTTTATAATTTAAAAACACTTCTAATTATTTTTGCCAAACGCTATCAAAAATGCTTTTACTAATTTGGAAGCGCTTTTGAAAATTTTAAAAACAGTGTCAAACGGACCTTTATTCTTTGGAGCCCTACCACCTAAAAAAAGAGTTATGATATGTAGACTAGCTGGTTGAGAAAAAAAGAAAAAAAGAACAAAATGGTTAGTGGCGTAGGCAACATATATTGAAAATTATTGGATTAAATTGAAATTCAAAAGGAATTGATTTGTTCCCAAGTCAAGTTGTACCCGCCACAGGAAGAGTTTGACTTTTTCAGGGTGTGCACCTTCTCAAGCAATTCCTTAGTGAGACCATGTAGTGCGTTTAAATATTTCTATTAGAGAGAAATGATACACAAAGTGAAAATATCCAAATAATTTATTCTTGCATATTTGACCAGAAATAAGATTGTCCATTTTAGGTATTGTTAACCAATTTGTTGTTGGATTCCATGCTGCTACCTATCTCTTATTCCTGGTGCTGGCTTGCTTGTTGTTGTTGCTCACTTTTGCCTGCGTTTGTGTTAGGCTGTTAGCCAATTTGCTAGCTTTGGTTTGGGCCTTTTTCTTTGTAAAATTCTGGTATGTTAGGCCTGGTTGCTTCTGTGGGCTTTGGCTTTTTTCTTGTATGGGTTTTTTTTTTTTTGTTTTATAAATTTATTTATTAAAGAGAGAGAAAGAAAGTCATAGCAGAGGAGAGAAGTAGAGAAGTCTCCAACTGCCAAAGCCATCATAATTGTGTGTTTAATAAAGAGGAATAGAGAAATTTGAAAGTGGTGGAGTGGGGCAGGGGTTTGAATGGTCAAAAAAGGGTGTGAGGACTGTTGAAAGTTGAAAAGAAACAACAAGAGAGAGAGAGGATTGAGGAAGGGAGGAGAGAGAAGCAAAGAAAGAAAAAGAGATACACATTCATTCATCAATGCATCAATGCATCAATGCATCAATGCAATGCATTATTCATTCAATCATTCATTAGTATTAAAAACACATCCTCTCCTCTTCTTGTGTTTTGAGTTTTGACTGCCCTCTTCCTTCCTTGTTCACCAAACTCACAAAATCAAGACAAACCCACCAAACCCATTAACCCACTCATAACCTCATCCATCCCTTTTCCTTTGCTCTCTCTCTCTCTCTCTCTCTCTCTCTCTCTCTCTCTCCATTTTCTTTGTTTCTTTCAATAACAATAACCAGAGCCAAAATCGGTTGTACTAGTGAATCAGAATCACATTGACACTTTGACATCCATCTAATCGATCGATCGACGGGTTATGACACCGTCACGCCGATCCCGATCGGTAAATTCCTCTTCTTCTAGCCTTTTATTTCTACTTTTTTTTTTTTTTCAATGCTTAGGGCCAAAAATTTAATTTTGTCCTTCTCTGATTAGTTTTTATACGTACATGTAAATCAAATCCAACTGGGTTTTTTCTTTTTTGTCTCTTTGTGTTTTTTTTTCCCTTTTGATTTCTCCCTTCTGTTTACTGTTCTTTGTATTTGAGATATGTTTGGTTGGCAAGAGAGTGCAGGAAAGTGACAGAAATTGAAATTTATGAACTGTAGATAAGAGCCTTGTGCTGCATCCGTTTGATTTCTCAGAAAGTCCTTTTTTTTTTTTTTTGAGGGTGCTTGCTTACTTCTTATTGGTTTATGGAACTGTGTGTCAAGGTCTCTAATTTAAATTTTTGGTTTATGTGTATTTGATAATGGGACATCTTAGCATGTCATTTTCTATTGTATTTCTCAACAGTTGGACATAATGCTTTAACATAAATTGTATTGTGTAAAGGCATTAATGCGTTGATGTATTTTCTGCAGGTGATTTATTGATTTGTTTTATTGAGCTGAGAAGGGTAATCTAGCAGACGAGTTTCTCAGTTATTTTTGTTTGAGCTTATGGCTTCTGTGAGCGTGGCTCCTGCTTCTGGAATAAGAGACCCCAGGGGTAATACAGTAGGCGTTGGTAGTTTGCCTGAGGAGATGAATGACATGAAACTTAGGGATGACAAGGTAAGTTATGCCACTTATTCCTCTGGCGTTGGTAGTCTTTGTCATTTCTATGTGATTTCTTATTGATTGTGAAATCTGTAATATATATGTTTCCTTTTACAGGAAATGGAAGCAACTGTCGTTGATGGTAATGGAACAGAGACGGGTCATATTATTGTCACAACTATTGGTGGAAAAAATGGCCAGCCAAAACAGGTATAATGTTTTCTTGGTCTTTCCTTTTGTACAGTCGCATTTTGTGGTATTTTAAATTGATGATGACATGATTTGACTTTCAATGACTGTAGACAATAAGCTATATGGCTGAGCGTGTTGTTGGACATGGATCTTTCGGATTGGTTTTCCAGGTAATTTTTCTGATTTCAGATGTGCGGTTTTCAATGCATTTATTTCAATGATCTGTTTGTGATCCCTAATTTTGATTTAATGATTCTGTTTGAATTCATTTCACTGAATTGCTATTTTATTGTTGTTATGCAGGCTAAGTGTTTAGAAACTGGTGAAACTGTTGCCATTAAAAAGGTTCTACAAGACAAGAGATACAAGAATCGGGAGTTGCAAACCATGCGTCTTCTAGACCACCCAAACATTGTGTCTCTTAAACATTGTTTCTTTTCGACAACTGAAAAGGATGAGCTATACCTTAACCTTGTGCTTGAGTATGTCCCCGAGACTGTCCATAGGGTGATCAAACACTACAGTAAGATGAACCAGAGGATGCCACTGATATATGTTAAACTTTATTTTTACCAGGTATGTTTGGTCACATTTTTATTCTTTACTAAGGATCTCTAAATTGTTTATATCCTTACATATTATTTGTATTGTATAGCATTGCTGGCGATGAATGAAGATGAGTTGTGTTTCTCTTAAGGCTTTTGTTACACACTATTGAAATACATGTTTTAAGATATTTCATAATTCTTACAATTTATCAGAAAAGTAAATAGGTAATGCTGTATATTTCTAGCTCTTACGTCTAATTCTTTATCTCTTTTTTTCAGATTTGTAGAGCACTTGCTTATATTCACAATAGTATTGGAGTGTGCCACAGGGACATAAAGCCTCAAAATTTGTTGGTATGCTGGTATTTTCTATGTATTGTACTTTGGTTTTAATTGAAGTGTTTTCATAGGTTAATTGATTGTCTATCCACATTCTAACAGGTCAATCCCCATACTCACCAGCTTAAAATCTGTGACTTCGGGAGTGCAAAAGTCTTGGTTTGTTTTCTGCATCCAAGCATTCTTTAAATATGCTCATTCTGGCTAATGATTTTACAATACTGAATTGGATGTACATTTGACAGGTAAGAGGGGAACCCAACATATCTTACATCTGTTCAAGGTACTATCGAGCACCTGAACTTATATTTGGTGCAACTGAGTATACCACAGCCATTGACATTTGGTCTGCTGGCTGTGTTCTAGCAGAATTACTACTTGGACAGGTAGGTGTTGTTCTTCTTTAATGTGAGTTTCCTTTATCTTTAGACTCACATATATGTGCTAACTAAGTAATGCCTATTATGCCAGCCTCTATTTCCTGGCGAAAGTGGAGTAGACCAGCTTGTTGAAATCATCAAGGTGATTGTGAACTTTGAATTTGTTCAACTTTAAATGCAGTTGGATAATGAGGAATAGAACATTTGTATATATACTTATCTTGGAATGGGTTGAAAACTTTGCATTCTATTCATTCTGACACTGCTGGCTCTTTCTAGACAATCTTGGTTGGCATGTCTTTTTTTATTGGCAGCTCCAGGAAAATCTAGATTGCTTCATATTGCTTCCCTTTGAGTTGCATTTAGTTTTTTTGTCTCATGATGATTTATGTGATTCTCGTGCAGGTTTTAGGTACCCCAACTAGGGAGGAAATAAAGTGCATGAACCCTAACTACACAGAGTTTAAATTTCCCCAAATTAAAGCTCATCCGTGGCACAAGGTACATAAGATATCAAATCGCATGCACCCTAAAATGCATGAACCGTAACCACGGAGTTTAAATTTCCCCTAATTAAAGCTCCCAAAGAAAATTTCATTCTAATATCCTTTTTGTACATCATTTATCATCAGATATTCCACAAGCGCATGCCCCACGAAGCTGTGGATCTTGTATCGAGGCTACTACAGTACTCTCCAAACCTTCGAAGTACAGCTGTGAGTACTTCTGATGAGTTCAATTATCAATTTTTCTGTTTTAGGATGCCTTAGAGAGTGATTCTGATCAGGATCCAGTTTCTAATCTATCTTCTTGAGCTTTGCATGGTGCATTGTGCCCTGAAAAATTTATTGTAAATGGTTATGTTTTCAATGCAGTTGGAGACCTTAGTTCATCCCTTCTTTGATGAGTTGCGTGATCTTAACACCCGCCTGCCAAATGGACGTTTCCTTCCCCCATTGTTCAACTTTAAGGCTCATGGTAATAAGCATTTTCGGAACTGTACCATTCACTTTTGATTTTATTGTCATTTCTAAGCCTAACTGATAATTTTTGTTGGTGCTGCTGTCATTGAATAGAACTGAAGGGAGTACCTGCGGAGATGCTTGTTAAGCTGATCCCAGAGCATGCAAGAAAACAGTGTGCCTTCCTTGCATCGTGACGATTCTTTGTAATTGATGTATGCTCTGCACAGAAAGATGTGGTCTGCTGTAGAAATGTAGCTGTCCCTTTTTAATTTGATCGTCATATTGAAGCCGTAATATTTAATTTTTAAATCCCCTGTTCATTTGTTCCCTTTAGTTATATTTATCCGCTTAAGCATTGTAAGTAGAAAGCAGATCAAGAAGGTTCCGCTTATTATGTTAGTCAGACCTCGGTGGGTTTGCCCCCTTGAATATTTTTTTTTTTCTCCTATATTAATGATAGATTGTAACCAGATGCTGGATGCAAAATTTATTCACTCATAGTAATTTTTTTTTTTTTAAACCCTAAATTATTATTTGTCCTAATTGGGTATTTAAACTCTTATTTTGTCCCAGTATGGTATAATGTGAGTTTTGTCAAATAATATTAACAAATTTTGGTCATTTACCTTGCACATGTCTTATAATTTAGTCCATTTACGAACTTGAGTTGATCAAAATCCCCCCGGGCATGTTAGTAACTTAGAATTATTTGACAAAAAACATATTATATACCAAACTGGGACAAAATAAAAGTTAGGATACCTAGTTGGGATAATTAATTGTTTAAATGAAAATGACCAATATTCAGATATTAAAATTGAAAAAAAAAAACCCTATTTTTTTAATTTTGAATTTACTTCATAGTATAATAGAAAAATATATGGCTACACGTAATACTGTGCGATGCAAGATTTGTGCCTATTTTGTGTTGAAAGATACTGCACCACATGGTATTAAGGTTTTTTTTTTCTTTACAAACTATAATATAATACCGAGAAGCATTATGTAACACTCCAAATTTTATTGATTTTGATTTAAGAGTGTTACTAGGCTAATTAAAATTAGTTAGAACTAATTGCTACCTTTTGAACACAAATTTGGATTTATCCCACATAGTTAAGTTTATGGAATTACATTTATCTAAATGTTTTATTTAAAGTTGTGCACTTACGGTAAAATTATGTTACTTGCTTAGCATCTCACAAAAGTAAGAACATGAGTTACATGACCACTTATGCACAACCCCTTGACCTAATTACTCATGCTAGGATAATTTGATTATTAGCATGACTTTGTTTATTAAATTGATGATCTCGGATTAATGCCAAGAGTTTGTATGATTCTACTTCATCCAAAAATGGTTTTAATGCACTTATTTGAAATTACATATTTTTAATAAGTTATTTGGACACTCAAGTGATCCTTTCAGATCACATACTTACTTTTTCTTGTACAATCATGTATTTGTGACATATACATGTTTAGAGTTAGAATTTGACAAGTAGGAATACCAAGGGTTGAAAAGTTGACCATGAAACCTTATTGTTGACCAATCTAGACCACTAGCGCTAGAACCCAAGGTTACTTGAGCAAAAGATAAAGATGATGGCTATTGTATGGCATGGTGATCATGACTAGGGCTGGAGTTAGAGTGTATTTTCGGATTAGAAGGAAAGAGAACCAAATAAAATGTAATGATGACTTTAATTAAATGATTTAGCATAAAAAAAAAAGCCTTTGGTTGGTTATTGAGCTGTTTAGCCTAGAGTCTTAGACTAACCACTTAATTTAAAAGGCCTTAAGGGATTGTGTAGCCTATTAGAAGCCTCTTGAGAAACCAAATGCCCTGACAAACAGCCCGAGAGCCTTGTCAAAAACCTTTCCCACGCAAGAAAGGAAGTGGCTCTTCTGTTTTCCCTCCAACAAACACAAGCATTCTCTTATAAAACCAACCCCTACTTAGACAAATCCCCCACATTAATTTTGAGTTCTAGAAAAAGAGAGAGAGTTAGAGAAAGAGAAAGAACGAGAAGAGAAGAGGAGGAAGGCCAGAAGAGAAGGCCAACCTGAGAAGAAGAAGAAGAAGAAGGAGTTTGTAGCCTGCATTCCTTTTTAGAACACTCAGAAACAATTGGTAAGAACCCTCACCCTACCCTCTAAGTTTGATTTCCAGTACCTTAGAACATTGTTGAATGAATAGGGTTAAGTGCATCCAAAGAAAAATCCTAGAGTCTCACAGCCTAGTCTTGTTTGGCTATTTTTACATATTTTGACCTTGCATGATAAAAATTGAATTATGTACCAACTGAGTTAGAAACTTGCAAAATTGTGTTTATGCATGAAATTCGATATGTACACCTTTCATTCAAGCAAGAATCATACAAATCCCATTTATATTGAGTGAGTTATGCATTTTCAAAGTTTCCCTAAAATCTGCCATTTTTCTACAGCATTTTCAAAGAAAATTCATGAGGTTTGCATGCTCGAATTTTGTTTTACTGAGAGTCTTGATTTGAAATTGATACAGTAGATTGTAGAGATGATTTCAGACTTGTACCAATTGATTTTACTTGATTTGGTTCCATATACCTGAGAATAGCCTTTTTACCACATGAACAATGATTTTGTAGTAAAACTAGTTTTCTGGTGTGAACTTCGGGCTATCGAAAACCTTACTTGCACAACTTCAAATACTTTGAAAATGTTTTGACATGAGTGTTAGTATGTCTTCTAACTGCCTGTGGAAAATCTTGTTCAAATTATTTTTGTGATTTTATAAAATTCACTAAGCATGTACTGCACATTTGGACTTTTTAAGAAACCAAGTTTGCCTAAAGCTGCCATTTTTGATGTTAATGTTTTTTTTTTGCCTAAATTGTTGGTTCACACAAGTCAAAAATCACCCTGAGATTGTTCTATGAGCATAAAGGAGTTCATTTACCCCTTAAATAGAATTTGGGTTGTTAAAACCCCATGATTTTGAACAAAACCAAGGCTGCAACATACCCTTTTTCTGGTGCAACCTTTGTGTTGATTTTTAAGCTTCCAAATATGTATGTATGTATGATTTAGAACTTGTTTGAGGTCATAGGATGGTTATTTATAGATTAGAGGTTTCAGATGTCACTTAACTTAGCCAATACGACATTAAAACCCTAGAAAACCCTAATGAGTTTGAGAATGTGAAATCTGATTCCCTTTACGTTTTGAGATTAATTTTTAGTTTAGAGGATTACAGCAAGGGCAAAAGGCTTCAATTAAGGTAGGGGGAGTTAGTCTTTTTCAAATTCTATGTTTCAATATGTTTTAATTCATAGTTATATGATTAAAGGTGTTTACTTTCTTAAATGCTTGGCTCGAGTTGACTGTTTGTCTTAGATGTTTGATGTGTTTCTTGGCTGCCATGTTTGTATAGCATTAAGAAATTAACTTTTAAAAGAAAGTGTGATTTATTGGTTAATTGTATGTTATAGGAGTGGTAATCTAGTTGCTTTTGAAACTAAGAATTAATTAAACATGGAAGGCATGTTGATGACTTCAACTTGCCTTATTAGGATGGAAAATATTAATCTATTGTTCTAGGGATAAAATGAGTGGACTTATTTGAAATTAATTGGGAATTGAATCACTATGACTGCATGTTTAGTTTAAAGAAACTAACCTAGGAATTAAGTTTTTAATAAACTTAGATTTGCCTTTTGTGAAAAAGTAACAATTACATATCAGTTTATTGGTGTATAAATGGGTACTAGATCACCTAGATATAAAACCAATAGGGACTACATAACTTGTGATACCCGAGAGTTGTTAAGGAGTGAATTTCTACCTTGTTTTAAAACTTGAAAGTTCTAAGAATTTAAGAATTAGTTTAAAAGGTAAAAAGGGGTTTGAACCAATAATTGTATGTTTACTTGGTCTTAATTATTGGTTTCGAATCCAAGGTTAAACAGAGTTTTGGTTGTTTATTTAATTGCTCTTATTGTGTTATACTTGTTTAAGTTATAAAGCATGTATATGAGATTAGTGCAAGGAATCAAATTGAGTATATGTATAAATGAATGGTCATTTCATGATTATATAGCAGCATATATATATGTGGAGCATTAAGGGCAGCCATACCTTTCATAGGGGCTGCCAAATCATATATTAGCATTCATAAATATTGAATCAATAATGTTTACACTAATGTGGTTTAAATGTTTGGACTTCTTAATTAGAGATAAAGGGGTACAGTTCTTATTCTATCCTTGGTTCAATTCCATAAATGGTATGCATACAGGTGTGATCTAGAATTGGTTATGAAAATTAAGAATATGCTAGAGAGGAGTAGATAGTTTTTATTTACTTCAATGAAAAAAACATCTCACTATCTGGATCTTATTTTTTAGTAAGATATGAGGGATATAGGTAATTAAATTTACAAATTAGGGGATAAGTCCACTGTTTATAAACTTTGACAGGTTTGCAATGTCATGGAGAAAAAAGTACGTTTGCATTGTTATTTAAATAAATATGCATTTGCATTTCATGAAATTAATCATGATTGGATATGACAAGTATAGTTATATGATTATTTTGCCATGTTCTACCCGAGAAAACATTTGGTTATTTATGAAAATATAAATGCAACTTATGTTTGTGTAATTGCAGTTTTGATCTTTGAAATTGAGTATGCGTATATTTCAAAGTAAGAATGATTTGGTTTCATTTTTAAGTTTTAAATAGGCTGCCCATTTATTCATTAAATTACTTGTTTGAGTTTAGGCCATTTTGGCAAGGACTTAAGCCAATGCTATACCTTACTTGTTAATGAATGTTCACATCGAAATGATTGAGTTTTGTTGGACTAGTTGAGTGTGTGATTAGCTGTTTTAGTGATGCTCACCCCTACACAGTTTGTTAAGTTGCAAGAAACCTTTAGGACAAAAGAATGGTCAGCTTCATAGACATTTCAGATAGTGAAGGATGGAGATTTGGAAGTAGGGAGAATTCACCAAGAAATAGCTTACCAACACCACCCATATTTGAATACTCAAGTGATGAGGAAGATGATCCAATTATGGACGAGTTTGTTACTATTCCTTTACTATCTATCTTTTTATATTTTAGTTGAGAAATCTGCAGAATTATTTATCTAAGGATTAGAATGGCTCAATTACTTACTCATTATTTGTTACTTTGAAATGTTGATATGTTTGCACCAAAAATAGGATTTAAAATAAAGTTTTTACTTTCAAATGAATTTCGATTTCTTATTTGATGTTTTGCTTAATGGTTTCAAAATAAAGGGCTTGTCTCTATACTTGGAAATTGATTTATATTTTAAAGTGAACAACCAAAAGCTCACCATTATTACAAAGCTTCCATTTCGGTTACACTCCGATTATTTGTTCTGAAAGAGCAAGAACAAGAGCAAGAGCAGAGATATTGTCACAATATAAAATAGGTGTATGAGGCAAATTAAAGTGCAAATCTGCAAGTAAATTCTTGAGCCATAAAATCTTAGAAGTAGTATCTGCCATGCTCCTGTATTCAGCCTCTGTTAAGCAACGAGAGACAACATTTTGTTTCTTGCTACACCAAGAAACAGGAGCTCCATTGAGAAGAATAACAAACCCTGTAGTTGACCTCCTGTCATTTGGATCACTTGCCCAATCAGCATCATAGTAAGCCTGTAATTAATCTAATTGAGCTAGACTATAACCACCTCTTCTGTATGTTAGACCAAAATCCAATGTACCTTTGATATACGTCACAATTCTTTTCACTATCGTAAGATGCTGCTCTGTGGGATTTTGCATAAATTGACACGCACTATTGACACTAGAGGCAATATCCGGCCTAGTAAAGGTCAAGTATTTTAAACAGCCTACCAAACTTCTGTAAAGTGATATGTCACTGTCTGAAAGAAAAGGACCCTCATCCTGTAGAAGCTTCACTCCAGATTGACAAGGAGTAAAATGAGTATGACATGTGTCCATGCCTGCTTTGTAAATGATTTCCTTGGCATATTTCTGTTGAGAAATAAATAATCCATCCTTCAAGTATTGAATCTGCAACACCAAAAAATAATGCAGATCTCCAAGATCTTTCATGTCAAATTCTTTTTGTAATTCAGTCTTGACCAGCTAAATATCATGTTCATTATTCCCAGTAAGAATAATGTCATCAACATATAGAAGAAGGTATACTTTTGAGGTTCCTGCAATCCTGAAAAACAATGATGGATCTGCACAAGATGAACTAAATCCTAGAGAAGGTAAATGAGCTATGAGCCAATCATTCCATGCTCTAGGAGCCTGCTTGAGGCCATATAGGGATTTTTCCAACTTACAAACATAAGTGGGATGATTTGAATCTCAAATCTACCTGGTTGAGACATATACACTTCCTCCTTCAACAAGCCATGTAAAAAGGCATTCTTAACATCTAGTTGATGTAATTTCCATCCAAACTGAGTTGCCAATCCCAAAATTGTCCTAACTGTGGTATGCCTCATCACATGACTAAAAGTCTCATCATAGTCAACCCCATGCTCTTAACTAAACCCCCTAGCAACTAACCTTGCTTTATTTCGAGCTACGGAACCATCTGAGTTTTTCTTAAGCTTAAAAATCCACTTACAACTAACTAGGTTCTTATGAGGGGGAAGAGGAACAAGAGACCAAGACTTTTGTTGCAGCAAAGCAGCATATTCATCCTGCATAGCTAATACCATTTTGAAATCTTCATTGCAACCTTATAGTTGGAAGGTTTTATAAGAGCAGGATCAGATGTTCCTGAAGTCATGATAGACAAAAAACCTTTCTTCTGAAAGATACCTCTTTTACCCCTTGTAATCATGTTATGATCATTGATAGTAGCATTAGTAAGACCATGTACATGATGTACAATGGTGATATCAGAATGATTATCAGGAGTAGTTGAATTTGCTAACACAAAAGATACACCACTCCCAGGCATAGTACTAACTGATACATTATTATTTTCTCCCTCAAATGAATAACTGTATGATGAAAACCACTCAACTCAAGATCAATAATAGACTCATTCCCATCCCTATTCACTGTAGCAGTAGACTGAGAAGGTACAAAAGGAAACTGACCTGAATTATGAGCAATAAGAACTAAATCTATAGATGGTTGAGCTGATGTACCAGTTTGCTCACTGCTAGTTGAATCTCTAGAGACAAGTACAGGCATAAAAGAAGAAGACTGAGTATAGTTAGGACCATGTGGAGACAGATTAGGATAAGAAAAGAACATAGGAATAGAACCAGCTTGAAGAGTAGGTTGCTGATTAGCTTTCAACATAGGAGAAGGAATGCACACTGATGGTTTTGTTGCATATGAAAAATGTTCATCAAATAGAACATGTCTAGAAACAATATATTTCCTAGCCACAGTGTTATAACAAATAAATCCCTTGTAGCCTAAGGCAATACCTAGAAACACACATCTAACAGTTTTTGGTTGAAGTTTGTGTGAATTGTAAGGTTTCATCAAGGGGTAGCAAGCACAACCAAACACTCGCAAATGCTCTGTGGATGGTATGTTATGAAATAATTTTTCAAAGGGTGAAATCATGTTGAGAACAGCTGTTGGCATCCTATTTATAAGATAGGCAACCATGACACAAGCATGATACCATGATTGATTTGGTAAGGATGCTGTTTGTAGTAGGGTAACAACTGTTTCCCTAAGATGCCTATTTTTCCTCTCTGAAACACCATTTTGTTCAGGTGTATATGGACAAGACACTTGATGAACAATACCTTTAGAGGCTAGAAAATCCCTAAACTGAGACCCCATGTATTCACCCCCACCATCAGTGCACAAAGACTTAATTGAAGTTGAAAAATGATTGGAAATATAAGCACAAAGAGATTGGAAAACAGAAAAGACACCACTTTTATTTATCAATGAAAAGATCCATGTATATTTTGTACAATCATCAATGAACAAGAAAAAATATCTAAAACCATCTAAAGATTGAAAAGGAGCAGGTCCCATACATCAGAATGTACAAGGTCAAAAGGATCTTTGCTTTTGGTAGCAGAAAGCTGGAAAGGCAACTTACTAAATTTTCCAGCTAGACAAGGTTCACACATGGATGAAAAACTATTAGACTTACTAGATAGACTACATTTATTTAACATGGCATAAACAATGTCATTGGTAGGATGACCAAGCCTTTTATGCCACAAGGATTGCTTGATGTGTTGTCCAAGAAAGGCAGAACATGAACGTGAAGAAGATGAAGCAGGTGAAGTAGATGGAAGGTGTAAAGGAAGAGGACAAAGTCCATTGCTACTCAGCCCCTTGTAGAGGATTTTTCCGTGCACCTTGTCCTGAATACAACACATATATTCATCAAGCCACATTAGACAATTGTTATCTTTACACAATTGATAAATTGAGAGGAGATGAGTAGCAAGATTAGGAATGTGTAAAATGTCTTGTAGTTTGAGAGAGCCATGAGGTGTAAGCAATTGACTATTATCATTGTTAGATATATGCATAGCCTCACCATTTCCAACATTAACAGAATTAGTTGTAGGATATACAGTCACACTAGTGAGATGCTGAACCTCATTTGTCATATGATGAGTGGCCCCTGTGTCAGTAAGTCAAACTGGAGTGGTGGAAGCATACATGGCAGAAGGAGCAGAAGCATTCAGTTGTGTTTATCCAGGAAAACCAATAAGAAAGAAACATGTATCAGCTGTATGACCCTTCCTGCCACATATTTGACATGCCATAGATGAGATAGAACCACTATTCCTAGTCTGAAAATTGTTGAGTGACCTACATGTATGTGCGCCATGACCATGCTTGCCACATAGCTGACAAGTAATACCAGAATTCCAACCATTGTGAGCATTAGAATTGCCACTAAAGTTGCCATTAAAATTGCCTTGAGACCTGCCAGTATATCCAGAGTGATGAAACTGTCCACCATAATTGTTGTTGTGAGAACTAAACTGGTTATGAAAACCACCAGTGTTATGAAAACAATGATGGTGACCAAGACCACCAAAGAATCTGCCACCATTATTATACCTGCCCCTTCCTCTAGCAAAAAATCCAGATGATCCATATGATCCAGAGGGACAATCATAAGGACCAAGAGGAACATGAAAATTAAAACTTGGAGGAACACTAGGAGTAGTAGGAAAGGAAAATCCTGGTGGAATAGTATGAGCAGGCTAAGAAACCATATTAGATGAGTGAGAAGGTAGCAAAGCAGACTGAGTGGTAAAGGAATTAGAAGGAGCTTGAGCTTGTGTGACCATAGCAGTACGAGGAAGCAATAAAGTGTCCTTGGTATCATTGTCAATATCAATTTCAGCAGCTTTTAGAAGAGTTTTCAATTCACTCATGGAATAGGTAACAAATTGAGCTCGAATGACAGTTTTCATAGCTACAAATTCTAATGGTAAACCACGAAGAATAGTGACTACCACATTCTCATCTTCAAGAAAAACACACAACAGTAGTAAGGGCATCCCGAGCTGTCATGACCTTGTCAAGATATACTTCAATCAAGTCTGACCCTTTCTTTAATTCTTGTAAGTTGGATTTCAGCTGAAGAATATTTTGACGAAAAGGTGCAACAAACTTCTGTTTGACCAAATATAAAATATAAAACAATAAATTAGATGAAAGGAAAATAAAGTAAATAAGGGGCAAGAACTCAAATATTAAATCTAAATATGAAAAATTACAACTTTTAGGTGTTGGAAATTTAAACAATGTTATGAAAACCAAGGTTAGGATTTCACACCACTATATACAAACCTAGTAAATTTCTAGTAATTTCCCAAAGGGAGGAAGACACCTAAAACTTAACTTGATGCCCTCACCAAAGATATTTACGTTTTAAGCACAAAATAAATGATTTTTTTATGATAGATCTTATTCTTGCTTAAAGATACAACTTCTAAGTATCCCAAGTGAAACCAAATTTTAGTAACAAGTACATATAAATTTTATTGTTTTATATTTTAGTTGTATTTTGTTTTAGTTACCTCACAAATGAACAATCTTCCAAGCTATGTTATTTTTAAATTAATTTAGAGTTTTAAATTTAGTGTATTTTTTTGCAACACTCCCTTAGGTTCGATCTCCTCTTCTATATGAACTTTATTACAAAGACTCGTATACTTGCGAGAAAAATAATGAAATAAATTTTACAACAAGGGCCAGGAAGGCCATTCATTTCCCCATGACAAGGAGAAGATTGTAGGGACAAAAGTTGTTAATCTGTGAATTGTAATGTTGTATCACAAATTTTTTTTTTTTTTACCAATAATGTTGTATCACAAATTGATAGATAGGATTAATGGCAATTGGTGGCCTTGCTCTCTTGAATACTGGGCTGGCCCATGAATACTTAAGCCCATAATGACACCTGCCTTGCTACTTGCTAGTTGCTGGGCCGTGAATGTTATGCATGTAATTGAATCGAGTCTTTGATTTTGTTGTCTTGGCCCAGTTAATATTTGATCCAAATTTGCGAAATTTGCGTCCTATTAAGGTTCACACTTCACAATAGGCTTACCCTTTCTCAGTTTCTCTGTCTCTCAGTCGTCTTCCTCTCCTTTTCGCTGGCTGTTGTAAGGCCTTTCACTATCCTACCTGAAAATGTGACCTAAAACTCATTTTGGATTACAAATGGCTTACACTCAAACACTATGGGCCGGAAAATGTGACCCAAGAGAAGGTGTAACCAAAGTATAACCCAAATCCGGGTCTCACTGTGAGCCAAAATGGCTGTGACCCAAATGCAAAAAAGTGAAGCCCACGTGATGTTGCAAGAGGAGAGAGAGTGAAACAAAGCTTAAAAGCAAGTGGGCCCAGCCTGTTGATTTGGTCGACTATTACATGGTGCGACGCGCCTGGGCTTTGTGCTGGTCACCAACCGTCTAGATTAAATGATTGTTGGTGATCAATGGCTGCCATCTTTTGTCTGTTAGACCTTTTTTTTTTTTTTTTTTTTAAATGGACCAGTTTGAATAGAGGCTTGGATTAATGGACTGTTGATTATCAACGGTCTAGATTGCCTAACTTTTTTTTTTTTTAAAACAAATTATTAATAAATCATTTAAAATTGGAATAGTACCCGAAAAATTGCCAAAAAATTTCAAAAATTTTTAAAAATTCCCCAAAACCCTCCAACAACTATATTCTCAAATGGGTCTATATATACCATATAACACCTATAGTTTTTCATCACAAACTACAACCTTTGGTTACCAAATTTGCACAAATTTTTTTTTTCTCATTAACCTTATTTTAAAGATCTTATTAAAATATATTTAATATTCAATATTAATCTTATTTTAAAGATCTCATTATAATAAAACCAATGATATAATTTTTCTAATTATTTGAGTTTTAAATTAAAAATTAAATATCACTTAATCAATATTAGCCATATTTTAAATAAGTGTAAAACACTGTGACTCAAAATGGGTCACAGCACCATTGCAGTAAGAAATGAGTTACAACACTATTTGTGACTCAAAATGAGTTTTGGGTCACAAAAAAAAGGGTCTTACCATAGTAGAAGGCCTAAGGTAATAAGAAGAAGACTCTACCCCTCTTGTTAATTAATTAACTTTATTTTTGGCCATGAAACTATAAATTAGGTTTTCGATACTGATTATTTAAAGCTAATCCACAGCAACAGTAGATATTATATATGAGTGATCTTACGTACTGATTCTTACATTACAGGGTAGGCTATATTATATATGGCTGTTCGTTGTGTGCTTGGAAAGCTGGGAAAGAGTAGTAAATGTAATTTTCAGAATCATGGAAAACTTATCAATATTCTTGGGAATTTTCAGACCGCAGCTATCAACTACAACCAGAAGTTGGTATTCCCTTTTGATTTTGGGGGCCATGAAAATCGTATTCCCATACCCAAAGCTACTAAGAATAAGGTACATGTACCGGTGTACGTATATGATTTCATGCCTGCTCTAGTTTGCTTGCTACTAAAGTGCTAAATTGCTAATACCCCATCTCCAACACCAACAGCTCTATGATTATCATATGGAAATAGGAGGATTAGGGCCTGCCCGTTTCGCCAAACAAGAGTTCAACAGGATGATCAAGGTATCAACAAATTTATATATAAATTAATTAAACTCATTAGCCCTTTCTTCTGTACGTTTATATAAATTTTAATATATATATATATAATTGTGTTCCTAGCTAGAATACAATGCACGTTTCTTACTTTTACAAATGGTTTTGTAAAGTGTAAACTAATGTTTAATAATTTTATTTGCATATCTAATGGAATTGGTTTGGCTCCTCTTGTAGAATGCCCAACTGCAGTTTGTGAGAGTGCTGAGAGCATGTGTAATAGACTTTAATGTGTTATGTTAGGAGCCTCTGTAGTTATGTAGATGGAAATGTACGTTGTAAGCTTGTAGCTGTATTCATTAAATTGGGTGAGAAACGCAGACTGCCATTGTTCTCTGCATAGCTTGTAGTTGTAGTCATTAAATTCAGAGAGAAATGCAAAACTTCCATTTATTCTATATATGCAGAGTTAATGAGGTTAGTTTGATGAATAACTGGATCTATAAGAAACACAGCTAGTGATATGTAGTACATGCGCATATTACATATTTCATCACTTGTGATCATTTTGGAGCATCTCCCTGCTGATTGTGTTTCTCTGCTCTGTGAAACCTTTTCCTTCATTAGTCACCCTCTTACAACATCTGAGACACAAATGTTTGATGAGTGGATTCCCCTGGCCAAGAACAGATAGGTCATAACCAGTGATTTCTGCTCCTGCAAGATTCAACATGGCTAAGGTTCCAGGGATGAAATGGAACTGAGGCAGGAATCTGCTATGCTCCTATAGCCACACAGGTCAAGCACCTCCAGGACCCTAGAACTAGCTATAAGACTGCAGGACAATAATTTCACCTCAACCAGGGAACATGGGAACTCAGTAAGGTCTACAAAGGCCAAGTCTGACAAAAGGAAGGCATTACGTGCTTCGAATTTCTTCAACTTCATACAATAGTGTAAGATTGATGCGGAGCCTGCATCACTGACTTTGGAAAACCCACAATCACAGACGCTAGACACTTGCAGCCCTCGGAAAGAAGAAACATGGCCATATTATTTACTCTTTTGAACGAGAATTGGTGGTTTTGTCTACCTCGAATAAGAGAATACCGTGAAACGATGACAAGAGGCCAAATATTGAATCCCGATGTTGGTTAAGTCATGGTTCAGCAAATGGTTCTATATCTGGTCTGTCTTCAAGATCTAACTCTACCAAAAGGGGAAGATTACCAGCAATGGCAATGATTAGTTCATTGATATATATAAGATCCAAGACAAGCGACAAGCACTGCAATGCGAGTCCAGATGACAATGGAATTATTGGGGGTGCTGATACTAGCGGTTTGAAAATAGTTGTTAGCAGCACCAACTCTAAATCTATCTATGAGACGGATTGCATCATGCTCAATCCACTGGCTGCAACTTCATGTATTTGAGAATATTAGGCGGGCAGAATTTATCCCTCGAAACTTTAGAGATAAAGACTGTATGATTACAAAATTTATAACAAAAATAAACTTAAGGTTCTGTTCCTTTTATAGTGAAACATGCTTTCTTCAGAACAACACCGAGGGACGAGTCATCAAGGCGGAAGCAATTAAGGGTGAGACTGAGAAGTTCATGGCTCTGCTAAGTGCTAACGCATGCAACTGAGCAAAGGGTCTCTATTTCCAGCTTCAGAAGCACCTCTTTTACCAATACGCTGCTAGGCAGTCTCTCCAAACCCATCTCCTTGCTTCTTCTGCTCCATCTCTAATCTGGCTGCAACTGCGCAGTGTTGTCAACTTATCTGTATGTGTATATTGTTGGCCCAGGAACCCACAATCCAACAAAAGGCAAAGCCCACTGGATTTGCTAGGCTATTTGGATGTCACAACTATTTCTTTGTAACCACGATCGTCAGAAGTGGAAAAACAAATACATACGCAATTGTATGTTCAAATGACTTGTGCAGTTGAATCTTGAAGAAAACCTTCCAATGTTTTACTGATTTTGGCATTAAATGATAGTTTTATAATTGAATATACTTTAATTTTGTATTAGTAGCAGATAAAACAATCGCAAAAGGAAGTGAGAAACAAACACATTCTTTTGTTGATGAGGAAAGTCTAATGCATATTCAGATGCTAACAAAAGCAGTGAAATAACAAATTCCTCTTATTAGTAGGAAAGTTTAACATGTGAAGCAGTAATGCTGTTTCAAATATACAGTTCAGATGTTGAACAAGGATGCCATCACTATCTGCATACAACCATTCGCCGTCACGAATCAAGGTTCCTGCAATGTTGATAAAAGGTCTTTTTTCGCCGACGCTTGTTTTATTTGATTTCACGGGATAAGATGCCAAAGCTCTCGCTCCAATATCACATCCATTTTATCTCATCAACACCTCTAATGCCAGCCATTTACCACAATACCAGCCCATCCCATATTCTGAGCCAAGTTTGTTCCGACCAAAGCACATCTCATGCTTCATCCACCATCAATAACTAAAACTCTTCCTTCACCTCTGGTTTTGAGAAGCTCTCTAACCAAGACATTGTCCTCAAACACCTTTAGAGTGACAATGGGACCTGAGAATGCTTGACATTGTCCATACATCTGGAACATTGGGGCAGAACACGAAATTGCTCTTGCCAAAAGGGCTGTATTTGTATCGCAAGCTTCAGCAGTTGCTAAGAAAGCCATATTTCTCCTGCAGATACAGTTTTACACGTCATTAAAATGTGGTACTGCAATTAAAACTACCAAAGAATAAGTTACAAAAAGCTTTCGCAGTACTTTCTAGAGTACTAGTACAAAGTAGAGGCTCTAAAAGAACCATAGTAATATAGTATACACACAAATATTATATGGCACCAGCATTATGACCGTTTTATATAACACCATAGTTACATTTCATATTTACATTCCATATAGCCGAATAAGGGAAAGAACATAGCTTCTGAGATATATTATCATCTTCACTTGAGTTCTACACACTTGAAAACTAGCAGATAAGTCAAAGCCACATCTTAACATATATGGACTCTAAGGAAAGCTTATCAGGCCAAGCTCAAACCTTCCTAAACGCTTTACAAGTCGAATGAGCAGGAGAAGATTAAAGACTCTCTTAGTTAACAAAGTTCAAATAAACTCAATTCTCCTGGAAAAAATACAAATTTTTATACAAGATTGAGAAGAAAAAAATTTCAAAATAGGTTTTATCAGCCACCTTTGTGCTATAATTAATATCACCCCACATTTAATTGGATTGAGTTCAAGTCTCATGCTATTACTGATATTTGTTATATCTATTCCCATTTTGATCTAAATTTCTTGTTCAAGTAGAGGGGAAAAAACAATTTGATCAGAACAATACAGATCTGTCGATATCCATATCTATTTCAATTGAGATCCAAATTGTTTGTCCAAAAAGGACAAAAAAGAGTTGTCATTACAAAAAGACAGAAACAAGAAAAAATTAGCTGTCAAGTTGGAAAGGAAGAAATGGTTATAAACAAAAACAAACCATAGGTTGTATCGGCAAAGGCTACAACCAGCCACTCACTCACTCTCTCACTCGGATTTGTATCAGCAAAGACTACAACCAGAGTTTGTCTCAAATTTGGCTTATGGCACATCAAACTGAGTATTTCATAAAGGAATAAAAACCCAAACAAGTTTTTATTCTTTCATGAATAAAATTACAAAGGTGATATAATAATATCAAATTCAGTACTGGAGGGGAAACATGCGCAAGGTGCTTAGCATCTCATCCTCAACAGGATATCCTCTTCTAATCCTTGGAACCTTTACCATCCCCTTTTCCTGACGACCTATTAACGGCAGAGATGACAATTTTTTTTTATCAGAAAGTATATATGACAATTAAACAACAAGAAAAAAATAGAGGTGTAAAGATATGACTGGTCCAATTGACTGGGGTGGACCCAAGATTCAACCCTACCTATAATGCATTAGCAAATAGTCTAATATTGACAGTATATATAAAATATTAATTCAAATAACATAGATGTAATGTATATAAATGTATAGGGAGGGAGAGAGAGTAAAATTTATACAAGACATTGCCATTTGCTAATTAATGGAATCTGTTTCAAGACACCATGATTCAGTCAAGTTGTCTATTTCATGCAAATGAATGGATGATCAACATTCTTATAACTAATGTTGGTTTCTCAGCAGAAATTAACATGCATGCCATTATATATAGTTACCTCTGCCATCAAATCGTCCACCTCTGTTATCAATCAGTTTTAACAAACTCCCATCATCAACAACAAGACCAAACAATCTGAGCTCCATGCTATTGCTGACTACTTCCCAGACAACCGTTGCTTGATAAACTTTCACCACACCATGATGATCAGCAGCATCAATGGCCTCTATTGTTATAAAATTTTTTCTACGGAATAGCCCCTGCCTACTTACCCTCACCACTCTCACAAACTGCAGTTGGGCATCCTAAAAGAGATCAAGACACATCATTTCATTAGAGTTAAACAATTGTTAATTTGAACAATATATAAATATGAATATATGTTAACCAAAACAATAATGTGTATATGTACATAATGAACTCTCGGAATGTTATGATGATTGATCCATTCAAACCTTTTGCTTGTTAAACTCTTCCACGGCAAAATGGGCAAGAGGAAGAATATCAGGACTAGATGCACGTATGGACTGGATACGGCCTGGTCCACCAATTATAGGTTGGAAATTCTGTTCAAATTCGTTCAAATTAAGCAACCTATATTAGCACTTAAATTGATACAAGTTAATTAATATCAGAACCACTAGAAGCCATGATGATCAGCAGTATCAACGGCCTCTATTGTTATAAATTTTTTTTTACAGAAGTGCCCCTGGTTACTTACCCTTATCGCTCTCACACGCTGCAGTTGGTCTCTACTCTGTAGGCATGCATACATATTATTATTCATTAGATTTTAGACAATAGAAAAACAAAGAAAAAGCTTTTCCTTTAATAATTGAATTACAAGTTAATTAATATTACCAGATTATGACGCCTGCGAATTCTGCGATGCAGATGGTGATGCTGATGCAGCACTCGGTTTGCATGGTCTCCAGAATCAAAAGGGTGACGAGAGGAATAAGCAGAACCAGCAGAAGCCATTGATGCTTCTGATCCTCTAATATTTATTGTAATATTTCTTGTAATATTTGTATTACACGTCACCCTCCCCAGCTTTCCAACCACAGAGCGAATAGACATTGCTATGACTCTCTAAAATGTTTATTAGAACATTACAATTCCAGTGCAAATTCGCAAACTTAAAGCAAGCAAATTCACAGACAAGTTCAATGCCAACTCCAACTCACCGTGAGACAGAGAAAGATTGGATTCAAATATAGGGATCGAGAAGACTAGGGATAAGAGACCGAGAGAGGGAGGCGTACGTGTAGGGATGGCAACGGAACCATGAGACATTGGGATTCGGCTTGGTTTGTGATAAGAACCTTATTCATATAGTAGCCCATTTCTCTACTTCACTCACTTAGCCCAGCCCATTTTAATTCTCATAAGCAATACGCATCGTTTAGTTAATACCATTTTAGTTGTAATTAGAATATTATCTCTCAATTCTAGGGATGGCAACGGGGAGGGGCGGGGCCGGGGGTGCCACCCCCATTCCCCGCCCCCGAAATTTTTTGAATCTCCGAATCCGCCCCAAATCCCCGACTATGTAAACGGGGATTCCCCGTTCCCGACCCCGCCGGGGAGTGGCTTCCCCGAACCCGCCCCGAATCCCCCACCTATGTAAAGAGAGATCGCAGAGAGAGGATGGCGAGTGGCAAACGGCGACGGCGACTAGAGAAGATCGCAGAGAGAGGACGGCAAACGGCGACGGCGAGAGGGCGAGACAGAGAGGCGACTGGCGAGACTCAGGGTTGCGAGACAGAGGGGCGAGATGGTGGCGAGAGGGCGAGACAGAGAGGGCGAGACAAAGAGTGCGAGACAGAGAGGGCGAGACAAAGAGTGCGAGACAGAGAGGGCGAGACAGAGAGTGCGAGACAGAGGGACGACTGGCGAGAGTGCGAGACGAGCGGCTCGATGGTGGAGACTGGCGAGATGGTGGCAACTGGCGAGATGGTGGCGACTTGGCGAGAGGGCGGCACGACTGCGAGAGAGACGCAGTGACTGAGAGAGATAGAGAGTTAGAGAGTAGAGACTGAGAGTGAGGGTCTGAGAGATTAGATATTTAGATCACAGTGTTTTTTTTGTTTTTTTGTTTAGGGTTTGGTGTATTGGGGTTTGGAAGTTTGGGAATTGGGGTTTTAAAACATATATATAAATATATAATTTAACAAACATACATTTATATATGTTAATACATTTAACAAAAATACATATTAATACCCTAAACATATATATTTGTTAATTTACTTAAAAAATAATTTAACAAATATATGTTTTTTCATTTATATAAAGCTTAGGGTTTAGGTTATTAATTTTATGATCTAAATTATGTATAAATATATAAATTGGAAGAATAAGGTTAGGGTTTAGGGTTTAGGTTATTAATTTTATTATCTAAATTGTGTATAAATATAGGGTTTAGGATTAATAAGTTTAGGGTTTAGGGTTTATGGGGTTTAGGTTTTTAGGGTATAGGTTATAGGGTATAGGGTTTAGAGTTTTATTATCTAGATTGGAATAATAAGTTTAGGGTTTAGGCTGTATGGGGTTTAGGCTTTTAGGGTATAGGGTTTAGAGTTTTATTATCTAGATTGGAATAATAAGTTTAGGGTTTAGGCTGTATGGGGTTTAGGCTTTTAGGGTATAGGGTTTAGAATATATGGTATAGGGTATAGGTTTAGGGTATAGGGTATAGGGTTTTGGGTTTAGGGTTTTATTATCTAGATTGGAATAATAAGTTTAGGTTTTAGGCTTTATGGAGTTTAGGCTTTTAGGGTGTAGGGTTTAGGATATAGGGTATAGGGTATAAGGTATAGGTTTTAGGGTATAGAGTATAGGTTTTAGGGTATATGGTATATGGTAGGGTATAGGGTATAGGGTATAGGGTATAGGGTATAGGGTTTTGGGTTTAGGGTTTAGGGTTTTATTATCTAAATTGTGTATAAATATATAAATTGGAAGAGTAAAATCATAAGAACTTGTTGGTCTGATGGTAAGGAGTTGTGGGAGAAAACTTGAGGTGCCAAGTTCGATCCCCCTATATGACACTTTTAACACTAAAATTTTAATAATATATATTTGGTGTAAACGGGGCGGGTTCGGGGTCGGGGGAACCAAAACCATACCCGCCCCGCCCCCGACTCGGGTCCCCGCATAAATCCCCGAATCCGAACCCGGCCCCATTTATCTGCCCCATTAGGGTTTTAATCGGATCGGGTCCCCGCGGGGATTTTTGCCATCCCTACTCAATTCCCTTAGCACTAGCTGGTCTCACACTTTCGGTGTCTGATGCCTCTATATAAGCCTAGATATCTTATGTTAGTTGTTAAATGAAAAGTCACTGAGTAGTCATCCTGATTGGAGGCTCTTTTTTCTATCTCTATTCTTTGGGTCTTATCAGTTTGATCTCAAAAGTTCACCGCCTAGAACAAGCTGAGAAGTATTTTAGTAACATCCCAAACCCATTGAGAATCTTCAAAGTGTATGTTGCATGTTGCTCTTTTACACTGCTATGCAGACCATAAATCTTTGAAAAAGGCTGAGTCCATTTTCAAGAAGATGAAGGAGTTAGGTTTTGTGAAAGGACCATTGTCTTATAATGTTATGCTAACTCTCTATTCCCATATGGGTGAACATGCAAAACTCGATATTCTATCATAGATAACTCGATATTGTTTGTGAAAGGACCATTTTCTCCTCTTTCACGTTTTCGTAGTCCAATTTGAAACACACCAAATATTACAATATCTTTATTTTGTGTGAGAAAACTAATTACAGACCTAGGTTTCTCGGCTTCTGAGAGAAGAGAGAGTGAGAGTCTAAGAGAAAGTGGGTGAGACAAAGGGCGGCAAGACCTGGCGAGACTCCGAGAGAGAGAGCGGCGTAGGGAGTATAGGGGGTTTAGGGTACACTAATATATTATTGTAGCTTGTAATAATATACTAATATAATAGTTTATATTATTAAAAACTAACTATGGGTATATAAGTTTATATAAGTCGCTGAATCCGCCCCCGTTTGCCCCCCATTTTTGTTTTAATCGGCCGGAGGAAGAAAGAAAGGGTAAAAAGATAAAGACTTGCAACTGAAAACTCAAACCTCCTAATAACTTTTCCAAACAACGAATAAAATTCTGACGTGTGGCATATTAAATAATTCCCACTCAATTTAGTCAACTTTTTCGTCAATTTCAGGGACTTTTCTGTCTTCTTAGGTGTAGATCTTTTCTGTTTTAACCTTCTTACAACTACAAGTTACAAGTACACTTCAAGTATAATAGAAAAACACGTGGACACAAAGTAGATTTAGTGTCACAACGTGGAGCTACATCACGCTCTTTTGAAGACGCGTGGACAACAAACGGCTTATATAAAAACCAAGCCAATCTTTCATCCGCTGTAGGAGTTACATCTATCTCGACCAAGGAAGATAAGATTTTAGGGGTCAACATGGTTCCCTTCCCTATTTCTGAATCTGCCGATCCACCCTCTTCCATCGAACAGAATGAAATCAGCTTCAAGAATCAATTTACCTTTCAAATTCTGTGGATATGGTGTTAAAGTCTTCAACTTTGACTCAATTCAGACAGAGGAGGTTTTATCTACAGGACCTAAATATCCTAACCATCCATCAGTTGGAGGTATGGTAAATATTCGAATCAACCTTCTTATTTTGTTAGGTTGTACTCCAAATCATCGTTTTTCAATCCGATTCCATGACTATGTTGTTAAAGTTTTCAACTTTTGCTAATTTGCAGCAACACCTTCTTGGAAGAAGCTAAAAGGGTCTTCGCTAACTATGTTTCAACCAAGCTGCTTTCTCTTGTGAATGATGTTGACCATTTGCTTCTATGCTCCTAGATATTTATTTTGAATTTAAATCATTTTCTTTTCAGGCCAAACCGACAATTTCTCCAGCTCTCGAAACATCAATTGATTATTAGTTTCCATAAGTTATGGACGTCTTGCACTTTTGCGTTACAGGGATCACTTCAAAGACGCCATCGTTTCTGCTTTCTAGTCCCCATCTTGGAAGGTCTTGTATCTTGATGAATATGTTCCCTCATGATCCACAATTTCTTCCTACATGCACATTGGTTTCTGCGTGCAATGCTCACTGAAATTGTTTGATGGTCCAAATTATTCTTTGGCAGGTCAATGGATCTGGTGATCAACTTCTTCGATCCTTCCTTCGAAGCTTGGTTCTTTATTATCCTGTTGATCAGTACTAGTATGTTATCTCTTCTTGCTAGCTACATAATCTTGTGTATAAATATATGTTTGAATTCTGTCTGCCAAAATAGAAAAGTAAAATTTTTGTTTCTTTGGTGCATTTTGATTGGTTGATGTTTCCTTTTACTTGGAACATAGCTAACTTTGAAGAGAAATGTACATCTTTAATTTCCTAAACTTGTAAGCTCATTAAGTTATGGGTTAAACTTTTTTCTTTTGTATTTAGCAGGTAAAATTTGATGGTTAATAGGGTTCCACTGTTGTTGGCTATGTCATCTAGGCACGACTCAAATTCGTCCTCAAAATTTTTGAGTAAAACTGCTTGTTGGTTCATATTTATGTTGACTCATGGATTGCCCCTTTACTTTTCAACACTAAACTTATTTGTTAAGTACATTTGTTTTAATAAAATTCTAAATTTTTCTAATGCTATGCTTTTCAGGCCACTTCTTAAAGAATTTAAAAGACCAGCTTCCTTAGACAAGAATACTTGCAATCTTACTTCTAAATACGTTGTTAAAAGAATCACCTTATGAACTGTCAGCTGAAGACCAGGCTTTTCCATCTGGTAATTTCCAAGGAAGTATAAATCATCCCTTGAAGGAGAATTAAGTAAAATATTTCAGGAATAGGGATTTTTCAGTGAGACTTTGAACAACCTTTCAAATGTTTACATAATTACTGATACTGAAAGCACATCTTCTAGAGGCGATCGTGAAACTTCTTTTCAGAGCCTAGCAAACAAATCAATCACCCGTTTTTATTTTGATTTTACCGCTTCATGGCCAAGTACTCCTACTTGGATATCTTTATTGGGAAGTAAGACCTTTTACTCAAACTTTGCAAGAATTTTCAAGCGGCTAATACAAGAATGTGGCATGCCTGTTATATCGGAACTTTAAAAGTTCATTGGAGGAGTTTGCAAATGCCAAGGAGAGGTCTAAGTAGTGTGTTGCTGCTGAAGCATTTGCTGGCATATTGCATTAATGGTCTCTTAGTATCATGGGATAACTGGATGGCGGTCCAGTTGCAAAATGTCATTCTATAACAATCAGTAGAATCAGTACCTGAGTGGGCAGCCTGTATACGTTATGCAGTTACTGGGAATGTGAAATATGGAATAAGGGTTCCTCTCTTGAGACAACGGGTACTGGATTAATTGGCCGCATCTTTACCTAGAATAGTAACTACCACTGTAGTTGCCAAGCGCTATGCTTTCCTTTTAGCTGCACTTATTGAATTATCTCCTCAGAAAATGCCATTGAAGTGCAGCTCCATTATATACTTGTGGAGGGGTTGCTTGGTATCACGTGTCATTCATTTGCCTAAGTAAGCATGTCTCTTTTAATCTGTTTTACTTTGTGAATGTTGTCTTCCACTATTTGTTCATTTATTTTATGAATAATCTGTAATGGGGTAAAATAGATATTAGCAGAACTATTAATGGTGCTTTTCTTATAAAAAATGTTATGATTGTTAATAATTTAAAAGATAAAAAAAGATTATTATTTTTAATTATTCTCCCTCTCTCTCTCTCTCTCTCTCTCTCTCTCTCTCTCTCTCTCTCCCTTTCGTTTTATTTAATTAGACAAATGTGTTGGTGATTCTGACATTGGGAAGAAGATTGATAGAGTAATAGAATTCCAGTATCGGAGGTCTATATACCATGTTATTCTTCCACCTATGTTTTTGAAAAGTGATATCTTTTATGTAGTATAGGAGGTCTAATAATTCTTGTTTCTGATCTTGTAGTAGAATATTATACTTGAGGGAAGGAAACAATCTTCATTTTATCTTTCTATCCCTGTTTTTCATTAACCTTGGGTATTATACTTGTCATTTTCAAAGTTTTGATGAATATTTTGTGTGGATAAGTAAGAGAATCGATAGGTGTTACCCTTTTTCAGCGTTGTGCTTTGATATATGGCTTTATGAATCATTTGATCGTGATGATTCACACGATATGGAAAGCAGGGATGTTGGCAGCCAATTATAATCTTCATATCTACATACAACTATTCGCCTTCACGAAACAATTGTTAATTTGAACAATATATAAATATGTAATTGTGCACGAGATGGAAAGTAGGGATGTTGGCAACCAATCATGATCTTCATATCTGCATACAACCATTCGCCTTCACGAAACAATTGTTAATTTGAACAATATATAAATATGTAATTGTGCACGAGATGGAAAGCAGGGATGTTGGCACCCAATCATGATCGTCATATCTACTGGATGTAATTGTAGGATTTGCAGAATGTAATCGTGGGATTTGCATAATGTAATCGTGATCATTCACACAAGATGGAAAGCAGGGATGTTGGCAGCCAATCATGATCTTCATATATGCTGGATGTAATTGTGGGACTTACAGCCAATCATGATCTTCATATCTACCGGATGTAATTGTGGGACTTCTTTATCTTGTGATATACTAGACGTAAAAGCTTGATTCTATTAGTCGTGCTTCATTGGTTTTCATTTAAGGTCATTTTCATTATGCAATTCTCTATATTTTTTTGCTATTCCTTTTGTACGTGTCCTTGTTGGTTAATCTTGAGTGACTAATAGGAGGATAGTTTATCATCACGTTGGTGATAATTTGTTAGATGCTTAACTTGCTGAATTAGGAAGAACATGAAAAAGTTTTATAACACCAATTGGATTGCTTTTGTAATGTAGAATCAGGATCTGCGGACTTGCTCTCCATTTTGAACTAGAGCTAGCTGTTAATTGACTCATCTAACCGTGTCTGTTGATGTTTGTTCCACTTTACTTATCAAAAGTCCGACTCTATTAGTACTTCCCTAGGCATGGGTAGCCACTGAGTTTAAATTTTTGCATTTAGTGTTCATTTGAATTTTCTTTCTAATGAGAAACAAAGATTTCATTGGAAAATTTAAAAGAGGTTGGATATTGTAACAATCTATTGGGTTGCGCTATTGTAAGAGTACAAATTGGTTGGGCATTAGATCTTTATATCTGAGTAATATTACATGTTTTTTTTTATTTTTTATTTTTATAAAGGAAACTTCAAGTAAAGATTCATCAAACCTTGGACAAGGCAGCTTTTGTATTGCTAAAATGGAGGGTGTTCTGGGGACCTCACCTCTAGGATGCTATATTTACTGATTATTTTTTCTCCCAATGATTCTAACTGCCGAACTAGATCTGCAACATTGACATATCTGCGATGTTTAATGTACAGGTATGATATTTATTTTGCATCTCATCCTTTTTGTTATGAGCTTTTAATTTTTTCTATGCCTTAATGATTACTTTAGGGATGTCAAACTACAAATAAATTTTTTTTTCTCTCTGCATACTTCTAAAGCATAATTTGACTAGACATAAGTCTATATATGTTTTGGTCCAAATAATTTGAAGTCATGTACCTTTTTTCTCTGTGACATATGATAATTTTCATAGATATCAATGTTATGGTCCACCCTTTATTTGTTTGCATTCAAACTTTCCAGTTCCATACAATGTCTATTCTTGATAAGATATAATACGATGTTGATTTGGGCATGTAGATAAGAAAGTTCTGTTAGTATTGCTAATTTTTATTTATTTTTAAACAAGAGACACTTTCATTAGAAAGTTTTCTATATGTAACGATGACATATAAACTCATCTTAATATTCATAAGCTTTTGGGGAGTTGTAGATTTTGTTATTTTTATACTTCCAATTTATGTATCAAGTAAGAGAACAAGCCGCAGCAGTTTTAGCAGGCCTAATGAAGGGTGGAGATGAAGATTTAGCTAAGACTTTCGTGAGAGAGCTTATACGGAAGCTACTCTTCTTAAGAGGCAGAGAAAGAGGATGTATTTCCCTTTTGAAAGATTCTTGGTGTTAGTTATTTGATCTACTTCCGTAAAAAAGATTATATGTCTGTACATTTACGCATGCTACACATTCTTGTGTTCATATTTGGGATATGTATGTCTCGCATCAAGTATCATAAATTTCATGGAAACTGAACCTCATTGTAGTGTAGAAAATTGATTCAGAGAATAATAAATTGTGGGTGGAATGATACGACCGCCAATTTTGAAACACTATAACTCAATCCTTGTTTATTGCATTACTAATTTTCTGACATTCTAATTTCTAAGTTATACGAAAATGCTTAATTCACACAATCATTCAAAACTTATAATTGACATATGGAATACATGCATGTGCACACCGTATAGAATATCATGACGTATTGTAAATTTCATGGAAATTGATCCTCATTGTAGTGTAGACAAATGATTCAGAGAATAATAATACACTAAGGCAGTAAGGTCTTTTATATATATTTATAGTTATAAGTATGCATCTCATATACATTCAAGCAATCTTCCGAATGGATTGACCTCCATTTAGGCCTAAAGAATGGGAATCGTGACACATCCTTCTATATTTAATACTCCTTTAGGCCTATGAAGTTCCCCCTTTCCACATTCTTTTAGAATTCTAATGTATCCTCTCTCTCCCCATTCAATGCCATAGTTGCCTTTAGCTTTCCAATAGCCTGGTCTATATCATGTGAGGGCTAAGGCATGAAATTGCTCCCGATATCCGCAATTATCATCAAAATGATTTACACTTTGATCTTTGAACTCACATTCCTCATCGTCGCATGTTGTGTAATCAATCCAAGGTTGTCAATAGATGCCTTGCAATGAGAAGGTTTATATTAGTTTAGAGTTAAGGGTTAATATTAGCATAAGAATAAGAACTAGAGTTAATATGGATCTGCATATTAGGGCTTACCCCACTATATAGATTTAGGTCTTTAGTACAAGCTACTGTTGCAACAACCGGAGTCTTTATTAGGGCACGAAGTATATTTCTCTGGCCTGTTGTATATATGTACCCTTGAAGTTTGAATCTTCTGACATTTACTTTCACTGGACCCCTTCCATATAGCCAATCTTCATGAAGGGCAACACCTTCTGTAATTAGAAAGTCGTAGAGTTTGACTGTATTTTCTATATCACTGCCCAAATTGTCTATTATATGCTCTCTCTCCAGTCTTGATGTGAATTTGTGCTTGGATAACCTCCAATGTTGCGATGACATTACAATCCTATCCTCTTTGGTTGTGGACAAAAGGGTGCATTCTTGTACTCCAGTCCACACTTTTTGCAATCTCATGATAAGAGGAAACTTGTGGATTAACATAGTAGACATTATAACAATCAATTCAATCTAATATTAACAATCAATTCAATATTTCAATGTAATATTAACAATTCATTCTAATCAATATTAAACTTTAGAATCACATTAAGATGAAGCTTACTAGACTATTCACATTTAGATTGTCATGAATTACTTTGATGGTAACATAAATGAATGCTTGATTCCCAAATCATGCAAAATGTACTTTAACCAAGTGACCTCACAACAAGTTGCAGCCATAGATCGATATTCAGCCTTCGCACTAAATCGCGCTATAGTAGTTTTTTTCAAAAAACAAGTGAGTCACCAAGAAATATACAATATCCAGTGACAGATCATCTAGTATCTCGACAACGAGCCCAATTTGCATCACAAAAAGCATTCAATTGATTGGACTTGTCGCGAAAAAGAAAATTCGTTGTCCCGGCATGTGTTTGATGTAGCGCGAAACCCGATGAGCAGCTTCCAAATGTGGTAATCGTGGCTTGTCCATAAAATGGCTCAAGATATGTATAGAATATGCCAAATCAGGTCGTGTTATAATCAAATAGATCAAACGCCCAACAAGTCTTCGATACGAAGATGGGTCACTAATGTAATCTCCATCCGATATGGTAAGAAATAAATTATGTTCCATGGGAAATGAGGCTGATTTTGCACCAAGATAACCAGCATCATCAAGAATTTCAAGTGCATACTTTCTTTGAGAAAGCACAATTCCCTTGTTTGACCAGGCGACTTCATTACCTAAGAAGTATTTCAATTGACCAAGATCATTTAATTTGAAATGCTTCTTTTAGGAATGATTTGGTGGCTTCAATATCTTGCAACTTATTTCCTGCTAATATAACATCATCCACATAAACAAGAATAACA
The DNA here is from genome assembly GCA_003254865.1 of Dryas drummondii. Classification (NCBI taxonomy): domain Eukaryota; kingdom Viridiplantae; phylum Streptophyta; class Magnoliopsida; order Rosales; family Rosaceae; genus Dryas; species Dryas drummondii. The sequence goes on along the minus strand of QANW01007298.1, from coordinate 645,032 downwards.
GTAAATTTACCACCTTAGGATTAGACGAATAATGAATAATCTGCCTTTGATTGTTGATATCCAGCTTGCTTGAGGGCTGTGGAAAGCCTAATAAACCATTGTCGAGAAGCTTGTTTGAGGCCATACAATGACTTATGAAGCTTACAAACTCGTGTCTCCCCCTTCCGTCTAAAACCAGGAGGAAAACACATATAAACATCTTTAGCAAGATTACCATAGAGGAAAGCATTGTTGACATCAAGTTGGTGAAGATGCCATTGTTAAGTACAAACCACAGCAAGTAAGAGATGCACAGTGGTAAGTTTGGCAACAAGAGCAAAGGTTTTCCGGTAATTAAGCCCTTCTACTTGGCTAAAGCCTTTAGCCACCAACCGTTCTTTGTAACGTTCAACTGAGCCATCAGAATGAAACTTGATTTTGTACATCCATTTGCACCCAAATAGTTTCTTGCCGAGAGGTAGAGGTTGGAGTGACCATATTTGGTTTGCATCAAGAGCAGCGAGTTCCTGCTGCATGGCAAGACGCCATTTGGGGTCTTGGACAGCCTAGGAGAAAGAGCGATGTTTTGTGTGGACAAAAATTAAAGTGGTAAAAGCATGATGTTTAGAGGATAAACGATGATATGATAGAACATGAGATGAAGGATGAACAACACCTGTAATTCCAATCAATGCTAAGGTTGATGAGGGAGGAGCAAGTGAAGGGTGAGAAACTTCTATATGATACTCTTAAAGGTACCCTGGCGTTTGTGTAGCATGAGTTGGCCGAGAGGATGGTGCCGGGGTAGCAAGAGTAAGAGGTGATGGTGGAGGAATCTCAGAGGAAGGCTGCCCTGGGGTGACAAGGTCATAGTGAGATGTAGAAGGTATGGGATCATCAAATAAGACATCTTGAAAGTTAAGAAGAACAAGAGAAGTATCGGTAGTGGAAGAATTATATGGAAAGATATTTTCATGAAATAAGACATTACGGGAAACAAATATTTTACCAGTTGAAATGTCATACAAACAATAACCTTTTTGTGCATAGAGATAACCAAGAAATTGCAGCGAGTTGCACAAGCATCAAACTTAATGGATAGTTGATGATGTGTTGATGCAAAATATAGACACCCAAAAACCCTTGAGTGATCATATGCGGCTATTTGCGAAATAGCATTTCGTATGGTGTTTACCTTTTGAGTAATGGTGTGGGAGTTCGATTGATAAGGTATGTGGCGGTTAAGATCGCATCCCCCCAAAACTCTTTAGGAAGGTGGGCTTGGAAAAGCAAAGCTTGTGCCACATTTAGGAGGTGGCAGTGTTTCCGTTTAACTACCCCATTTTATTGAGGGGTGGCAATGCAACTAGTTTGGTGGAGAATTCCTTTGTCAAATTAGAATTGGGTCATGGTGAATTTGAGACTATTATCACTACGAAGAATTTTGACCTTAGAAGAAAATTGAGTCTACACAAGATTAATAAAAGTAGTGAGATATTTATGTGTATCAGATTTATGATGAAGTAAATATACCCACGTGCATCGAGTGTAATCGTCAATATACCCACGTGCATTGAGTGTAATCGTCAACAACGGTGAGAAAATAACGTTCCCCATTGATGGTGGAAACGTGATACCCTCTCCAAATATCTACATTAATTAATTCAAATGGAGCACGAGTAGTTATAGAACTTAAAGAAAATTGCGAACGAGTGTGTTTAGCCAATGGACAGAATAAGAAAATAAACGCAAACTTTTATTGGAAAGATGCCCTAGGCGTTGATGCCAAATGTGTGAAGAAGGAATGGCAGCTACATTAACAGAGTGACAAAGGGCTCCCTTCGAGATATCAAGGCGGTTAAGATCGCATCCCCCCAAAACTGTTTAGGAAGGTGGGCTTGGAAAAGCAAAGCTCGTGCCACATTTAGGAGGTGGCAGTGTTTCTGTTCAGCTACCCCATTTTGTTGAGGGGTGGCAACGCAATTAGTTTGGTGGAGAATCCCTTTGTCAGAATAGAATTGAGTCATGGTGAATTCGGGACCATTATCACTACGAAGAATTTTGACCTTAGAAGAAAATTGAGTCTCCACAAGATTAATAAAAGTAGTGAGATATTTATATGTATCAGATTTATGATGAAGTAAATATACCCAAGTGCATCGAGTGTAATCGTCAACAATGGTGAGAAAATAATGTGCCCCATTGATGGTGGCAACGTGATACCCTCCCCAAATATCTACATGAATTAATTCAAATGGAGCATGAGTAGTTATAGCACTTAAAGAAAATTGTGAACGAGTGTGTTTAGCCAATGGACATGATAAGAAAATAAACGAAAACTTTTATTGGAAAGATGCCCTAGGTGTTGATGCCAAAGGCGTGAAGAAGGAATGTCAGCTACATTAATAGAGTGACAAAGGGCTCCCTTAGAGATATCAAGGTAGTAGAGTCCTCCTCGTTCAGTTCCCATCCCAATCATCTTCCCCAAGCATTGGTCCTGAAGCATACAAGTATTGTTAGTGCAGGTAACAAGATAGTGTGAATGTTAGACAAGTTTGCTAATAGAAATCAAGTTCAATTGGAAAGAAAGAACACAAAGTACATCATTTAAAATGAGATGGGGGAAAAAACAGATACTGCCAATACAAGTAATAACAGCTTGTGCACAATTTGGAAGATGCACAGTTCGATTGGTGACGGGTAAACTTATGGTCAATAGGTTAGGAGAACAAACCATGTGATCTGTGGCTCCACTATCAAGAATCCAAGACATGTTTTACCTGAGACATCACTCATTGCGGAAGAACTACCAACATGGTTAACCATGAAGTTTGGCTTACTATTACCAATTATATCCATAAGATTTTGGTATTGCTTTGGTGTGAGAGTGAGAGAGATAGGCTGTGTTGATGCTCTATCAACGTGGTTGGCTTTGGGTGTAGGATTGCGACGGTCCTGAAAGTCAGATTTGTCGCCTAATTCGTTGAACTTTTGCAACTTTCGGCAAGTGTCTACGGTATGTCTTTTCCAGCCACAATAATCACATTTGAGATGTGATCTACATGTCTCCTAAGTGTGCCTGATTTTGTCACAACGCTCACATTTTAAGTGAGGATTCTTTGGAGTGAAACTTCTCGTGGAGACTCTGGAATTGTCCCTGACAACAAGAGCTGATGCATCAGGCGTGGATCTTCTCCCTGTTAAGACGATGCACTACTTCTCATCTTGAAGAATGAGTAAGTGTGCTTGGTTGACAGAGGGAAGTGGATCTATCAGCAAAATTTTTCCTCTTACAGCAGCATAGGATTCATTGAGGCCCATGAGGAATTTTATGGTCTTTTGATTTTGCTGGAATTGCAAAATCTCCTTCACAGTGTCGTAGGTGCAAGCTGGAATGTCGCATAGTGCATCTCGTTCATCATATAGGCCCTTGAGTTTGGTATAATAAGCACCAATGGACATGCCAACTTGAGTACAGTCAAGAATATCCTGCTCAATGTGGAAAAGATGAACACTGTTTGCCCGAGAAAACCGCTCCTTGAGATCAGCCCAAATTTCCTGGGCAACCTCATTGTAAATCACACTTGTGCCAATTTCTTGTGATATCGAATTCAGCAACCGTGATTTCACAAAATTATTACAACGCGTCCACTGCTACAATTTAGTTGTGGAGGTACCTGAAGGTTTCTTGATGGATCCATCAATGAAACCTTCCTTGTTCTTGGCGTTGAGAGCCATAGTCATGGCACGGCTACATAAGCCATAATTTTCTTTATTCAACAACTGGGTGACTAGCACAGCACCATGTTGATCTGAATGATGGAGGTAGAAAGGATGATTTGGATCATCATATTTAATGGGTTTGGTTTTCCATGTTTCCTTGTCTCCCATCGTAATCAACTAGGATAGTCAAAATTTTTCTGTATTGAGAACAGCTAGAGTTCCTTTGTTACCAAGGGTGCGATGCTCTGATACCATGTGAAGAAAATGGTTTTAACTTCTTACTTCTCATTGAATCTGTACATGGATTTTATACAATAGAAAAGTCTAACAAGATCCTACTCTTAAGGCCTAGACAACGTAATTACCAGGTTTACATTCATATACAAAAGGAAAGATAATTAACACAGTTGACTTTTGCATAACTAGCATACTGGAAGGTAATTACTCAATCAACGTCTTTGCTACTTTACTTTCCTTAACAGCATATTTTGAGAAAGAGCTTAGTTGAGAAAATAAAAGTTGTGAAGTAAAAAGTTTCATAATATGATAAGAATTTTTATGTGTTAATTTTTTTTTATATATATATTTCATCAATTATTAATTTATATATTCGTTGGGCCTTAAAGGATTTTAAGAAAAATTATTATCTTATGCATTTAGGGAGGTTAATATTTTAATACTGTCCGAGTTGGGATTGAAAGATTTTATTATTTAACCGAGGTTATTAATTTATTGAACATTCATTTATAGGGGTTTTACTATATGTTTTGATGTTGATGTTGACCATTTTCTTGTATTTCCTTCAAATATTATTAAAATTAAATTTGAGAAAAAGTTAAAGTTTGGGAATATCTCTCTAATGTTAAAGTTGAATTTTTTGCAAATCATATAGAATTCGGGATTTGGATTCTCTCATAACCTAATCTCCTCCTAAACTACCTAAGCTTTTAACCAAAATATTAGACGACTTTCAAAGTGGTCCATCAAAGGCTAAAACTTTCATTAGCGCTCGCAAAGACATGAAAATATTGCAAAACTAACTTCTACTAAGGAGCTGGTGTTAAGTGTCAGCGTGGACAATACTGACATTGATTTTTTAATGATATGTATGCCACGTGTGCACAAAAATAATAAAAAATTTAATCAAAACATTTAAAAATATTAAAAACTTAAAACTACCCACACCCCAACCACATGCCCAGATCCCCACCAGCTCCCACCCCCTCATTCTTCTTCCTCGCCTTCTTCCTTCCTCTTCCCCTTCCCCATCATTCTACAACAACACCCAAAACTAAAACCGAATCATGAACCTACAAATACCAATACCTATTCAAAAATTACTCTATGCACAATTATAATTTGAGTAAATTTATTATAGAGGTTATTAACATAAAATAATTGTAGCAAAAGAAATCCAGTGGCCAATTTGCCAAACTTGTGAGACCCCGTTAATTTTTCGATAGTTTTCTAGAATTATTTTGGTTTTCTAGAGTTTATTTTGAGGAGTTGGAAATTTAAATTAGTGTTTCGACCCCTTATAAAATTAGTACTCATTGAGATGAGTCTGTAGGAATTTTCGGGGAATTTTTCCAAGTTTCGAGCTATTTTTGGCAAATTTTAAAGTAGAAATAAATATAAAAATTCAAAAAGTAAATTATTTTGCTGACGAGGATTGACGCTACGCCACGTGGCGTACGACAAGTGGACGACGTGCCGCGTTAATGCTAACTGATACCGAAGGGAAATGATACACCACTCGGTGTCGTACGACGCCAAGCGACGCGTCATTTGATGAAAACCAACCAATGTAACACCCTGAATTTTTGCAATTCTATCGTGTTTTGAAATTTCTTTTGTACTTAAAAACTTAAGATTTCTTAAAGGGAATGAAGTTTCTTTTGTTTTCGAGTAACTAACTTGTACTAATAGAGGTTTAGAGTTGAGCTCTAGTATCCTTGAGTGTGATTTTGGTGATTATCAAGTTGAAATTAATTTTTGAGAATTAAATTTATTGGAGTTGAATTTTTCATAATTTTTCTGGAGATCAATTTATTGTTTTGAGGTTACAGGAAATTAAGATTTATCACTACGAGTCCATAGGATTTTTCGGGGAATTATTTGGAGTCCTGAGCTACTTTTGGTGATTTAACGAAGTTTGAAAAAAAAAAGAAAAAAGAAAAAAGAAAACAAAAGAATTAAAATTGTTAGCTGACTGGGCAGACAACGTGATACATGCGTGCTCCGATTAGTGGAGAGGCGCTGACTGGGTGCTAACAAGCTGACGCAGGAACACTCGCACGGAAGCTCGCGGTATGCCGCATCACACCGAAGACAAGCTCAATCAATCCCAGCCATCTGGCTTCATTAAACAAGATCTAATCTGGGCGGTTCTTTCAAGAACTGGTCACTGTTCACGGGGTCAAGCTTGACCCGCGTGTAGGCTGTTAGACTAACCTGTGGGTGCAAGTGGAATTTTTTTTATGGGTTTTGCTGACCCAATTAGACTTTCAACCCATTTTTTGAGCATTTCTAATGCAATTTGTCTTACATTGGAGATTTACAATTTCTTTGAACCCTCTAGTGCCTATAAATAGAGACCCTTGTCCCTCATTTTCACTTGCACTACCAAGTGAAGTTAGAGTTACTCACTCCTTGGTTATTTGAGAGTCTCTCTAAAAAGACACATACCAAAAGGGAATAAATTTTCCATAGTTTAAAGTTTTCGGAGTGCAAGGAGGAGTCCCTAGGAGTGGAGTCTAACTTTGGAGGTGTATAATCGGGTAAGTATTTTATTATTTTTGCTTTATTTATTTATTCTTAGGCTTTAATTTTATGATGCATGCTTAGATTAATTAAGCAGGATTTATTTATTAATTAAGCATGTCTAGCCTTATTTTTTGAGACTTATTTACTTATTTAAGAGTAATTAGCATGCTAGAATTAACAAGTTTCAATTTTTGAGATTAAATTGAATTAATCTAATTTATTTTGAGGATTTGCTTGACTTAAAGTAACTAATCAATTGGTTTGACTTCAAGATAAAACTTGAAACTTGTGAACCTTTAAGTGAACTCTAAAGAGAAGAGTTTAGTCCACTTAGGACTACAAAACGAACGACGTGTGACTAAAGGAAAGATCATATCGTCTTCCCTTATTGTTAATCGTCCTTAACTTAGAGTTTGTTTTCTCTTGTAGTTTTTGTTTCTATCGAATTACCCAGTTACCCAGTTGTTGAGTTCTTAAGAGGTTAAGGTTGCCGTATTTGTCTCGTTACAGAGAATTTGCCAAGATAGGACCAAGCGCGAACGTGGAAGGCTTGCGGAAGAGAATACTTTAAGAGCATTGGATTCCAGATAGGAGCATTTATCCTACATTCATACCTATAAAATTTGTGTGTGTATGTGTAGTTTTTAAACTGTGATAATATGCTATTATGATTATTGTGATTGGTATGAGAGTTTGGGTAGAGAAGTACGTGACCTTGGGTTCAAATCCTTAAACCTTCTAGAAGAATTGATATGTACATTATGGGGAGTTTAGCCAGGCTAACACGTGGCTACGTGTGTTTGTGCGAAAAAGGGACTCATGATTGATCAGGTGGCAGTGATGCAGTTTCTCAATTGCGAGTTTCTATTTCTGTTTGCTAAGGCACTCCTTCTATGGATCCTATTTTCTTTGATTATAGTTGGTCGTAGTCGTACCTTACGTGTATCGACCATCTGAATTATTGTTATTTATGAGTTTTTATACATGTTTACCATATATTGCTGCAACTAAGGTGTTAAATCAATTTTGTGGAAATGTTTTAGGATTTTGGAAATCAATCTTTCACAGGGAAATGTTTTTAAAGGTTTTGATCTTATTATTGGCAATCTTTCATAAAGGGTTTTGATTACCTATTTATTTTGATCTTATTATTCCTTAAAGATCCTGTTGTGTAATGAGTACTCTGATCCAACTCAATCCATTTAAATTTCAAAAGGCTCAACTTTTCTCGAGCGTCTTGGGGGTTTAACGCCGATGGTTTGGTATTGATCTCTGGATACTTAGAAAAAGTGCCTCTATCGCATACCCGAGGTTCAGGGTATGACACAACCCACCTGCGCGATCCGGGTTGCCCTCGATCCACGTATAAACTCGGCCTAACCTGCCTCATTCATTCTTTTTGGGCTGTCTGTTCCAGCAAGTTTGAAGACCAAATGGGTTGTTTCTTTGGTGTAATTCAGCTTTTTTGAAGCCCAAATGGATTGTTTCTTGGTCCAATTCAACTTTCTTGAAGCTCAAACACTTATAACCTAACCCATCTTCTAGAATTCTCAAGAATTCCCTAGAATTCTGAATTCTAATTTATTTGTTATTTATTTAGTTCATATTTTAGGATCTAGATCCTTCTAATACATCTCCACCACCCATTCTAAATTAATCCTAGCCATTAATTCTACCTCACCCCACCTATAAACGCCCCATGGCCTTTCACTTTCACTTACAATTCTAGAGTCTTTCTCTCTAGAAATCCACTTTCTCTAAAATGCTAGAGAATTGCTCTCTAGCTTATCTTTCTCTCTCTAGCAGCCCCTCAAAGCCGTCGAACAAGGGTGGAGCCACCTTCACCTTTTAGTCGTGGCTTCCTCTTCTTTCTTCCATCGATTTTTCTAGTTTTTAACTATGTTTTCTTTTGTTTTTACTTTAGTTATGAATAGCTTAACTTCTAGCCAGGGTTAGGATAAAGTCATAGTTAGGCTATTTGCCACTTCCTTTAGGGCTTCATCTTGTCCATGCTCATGCTCCACAAGGCCCACTCTTCAATGCTTGCTTGTACGGAGGCCCAATATCTTGTGAAAGCTAACCGTTGACCAAGTGGGTTAGCTTTGACCGACTTTTTCTAGTCCACTTAGGATTCCTTGTTCAAGTAGGATTATTAGTCCAACATGGATTTCACTTTTACCATTTTTCCCATCATGATTCCCAATGAAATTAGGACTTCTTTTCCTAGTTCAATTAAGATTTTTTGCTCCAACTAGGATTTGTCATTTTTGACCCTTGACAATCACGATTCTTCTTCTTCAAGCTTCATCTTTTCTTGTGAGACTATGAATCCTCATTTGACTAGGATTACAGCATTCCTACTTTAACCAAGATTTTCCTTGTTTCCTAATTTGACTAGGAAATGTCCAAAAACGGCTCTTTTAGCTTATTTCTTCCATTTATGCTCTAATTACTTACAAAAACCTAAAACAAATTAACAAGACACAAAATACCGAGTTCTTGCACTCTAGGTTGGGGAGTTAGTAACATAAAATTTCATGAAATGCACACTGAACATGCACCTGATATCCCACAGATTTTGCCTTGGATTGATCTACCTTTGGAGTAGACTGTGTCATATGTGGAAGGACCAGTTTGTATCTGCTTATAAGACAAAGCAACTAAGAAATTGCAAAGTTCCGCTTGTGAAAATTAAGTGGCAACACCATAGACTTGAAGAAGCAACTTGGGAACTAGAGTCCAACATGAGAAAGAGGTACCCCCACCTCTTCGAGTAACTCAAGTAATCTTGAGGATGAGATTTCTTTTTAGAATGTGAGACCCAATTATTTTTTCCATTTTATTTATTTCTGACTTAATTTAATTTTTCGGTAATTTTCTAGAATTATTTTGGTTTTCTAGAATTTATTTTGAGGAGTTGGAAATTTTCAGAAAAATTTTGGAAGTTAAATTAGTGTTTTGACCCCTTATAAAATTAATACTCAGTGAGACGAGTCCGTAGGAATTTTTGGAGATTTTTTTCGTGTTCCGAGCTATTTTTAGTGAATTTTTAAAGTTCGAATAAATATAAAAATTCAGAAATTAAATTATTTTGCTGACGAGGACTGACAATGCGCCACGTGGTGTACAACGAGTGGACAACGCGTGCTGACTGATACCGAAGGGAAATGACACAACACTCAGTATCGTACGACACCAAGCGACGCATCGTTTGGGGCAAAAAAGCCAACCCGCCCATGTGATCCGAGTCGCCCTTGACCCACGTATCCTCCCGGCCTAACCCGCGTCCTTCCTTCTCTTTGGGTCGTCCATTCCAGCAAGTTTGAAGCCCAAATAGGTTGTTTCTAGGGCTGCTCTTTGGTTTGGTTTTTACCGAACCGATTGAAATTTTTTTGGTTTGGTATACCGATTTTCACAATTCGAAAATTGGAAATCCGAAAAAAGTTGATAAACTGATCGATTACCGAAAATTATTACTGACAGAAACCGAATCGATTATTAACAAAAATACCGAAATATATACAAAAAAAAAAAACTGAAACAATTATCGAAATTTAGTTATATATGCTTATTTAATAATATTATGTTAGTGGTACAGTATATATTAAACTACTAATATGTTAAACAACTATAAGAAAATATAATTGTATAATGTTATCATATTAATATTATTAAAAGTGTGAGTTAAGATATAGAGTCATTCTCTAATAAACTAAATGTTATTATTTTTAGGAAAATAAGAATCTCATCTTTAGGTAAGTATATATATATATATATAGGAGTGCTATAAAACTAACTAGTTAGTAAGTTAATACAAAACTAACCATGCTTTTGGGCCCACCACATAACTAATCTTATAATCCGAAACGTCTATTTTTTAGTTCATATTTCAAATATCATCATTGCAAAAAATCAACTAAATCGGAAATTATGTTGTCATCTAATTCAGATCAAATAAATAGACGATCAGTGTTTTCGATAAAAGCATAGAAATAATTGTTGTTATAATCAAATGACTAAATGACTTCCGATTTTGGAGATTTTTTTATAGGGATGATCTTAGAAGTAAGGCCTAAAAAATAGACGGTTCGGATTTTAAGATTACATTGTGCAGTGGGCCCAACATGATAGTTAATTTTATATTAATTTACTAACAAGTTAGTTTTAGAGCATTCTTGTATATATATATATATACTCATATTTATCGGTATATATACATACTAAATTAATAGGATATATACTAATACATATTATTAAACTAATTATACTAGTATATATTATTACTAATATTAATATTATTGCAATTAATACTAGTACTATATTACTCGTGTAAATATATATTCATCAAACATTATATTTTATGCATCATATTTGATTAAATTTTAATTTATATTAGTATATAATAATTAGAGCAAATTACACGTAGGTACCTCAAGTTTACCCTATATTTCAACTTAGTACCTCTAGTTTAAAAAATTGCAAGTTGGTACCTTAACTTTCATTTCGTGACAACCACATACCTTCGTCAGCTTTTCCGTCTGAGAGCCCGTTAACCGCCTACGTGGCATGCTGATGTGATTTTAAAAAATGCCATGTAAATAAAAAAATCAATAAACTTTAAAAAATAAAATAAATAATTATGAAAAACAAAAAAATTAAAAACCCTAAAATTAAATTATAAAAAACAAAAAAAAATTCATTTATTTCATTTCTCATCTCTCAGCCGCCCTACCCCCCCGCTTTTGTCACTCTTTCTCCGGCGAGACCACCCCTATCTTCTTCCTCTCTCTTTCTCCTGTGACTGGTGGGTCTCGGGTTCCCCCTCCCTCCGCGATTCTATCTCTTCGCTCTCTTCCCGATCTCTTTCTCCAGCGCCCATCTCCAGCGAGACCACCCTCATCTTCTTCCTCTCTCTTTCTCCAGTGATTGGTGGGTCTCGGGTTTTGGGGTTTCGGGTGGTGGGTTAATTTGTGTGGCTGGGAGGAAGGGTTGCCTGGGTGGTGATTATGGGTTGGGGTGGGTCTTGGGTTGCTCGGGTTTTGGGTGGTGGGTTGATTTGTGTGGCTGGGAGGAGGAGGGTTGCTTGAGTGGGTCTCGGGTGGTGCGTTGTGGGTCTCTGGTTTTGAGTTTTAGAAGCACAATGGAGGGAGGAGGGTTGATTTGTGTGAGTCTCAGGTTGTGGTTTGGCAGCGGGGTGTGTGGCTAGGAGGGAGGAGGGTTGCTTGGGTTTTGGGGAGTGGCTGTTGGTTGGGGCAGGAGAAAGGGTTGCGGGTTTGGGTTAAATGGATTTTGGGTTGATTTGTGTTGGTTTATTTTGATGATTGTTGTTGATTTTTTTGATGGTTTTGGGTTGATTTGTTGGGGAAGAAGAAGAAAATGGGGTAGTCTCACGCGCGTGCAGGGGGGTGGCGGCGGCGGCTGAGAGGTGGAGAGAAATGAAATAAATGTTTTTTGTTTTTTATAATTTAATTATTAGGTTTTTTAATTTTTTTGTTTTTCATAATTATTTATTTTATTTTTAAAAGTTTATTGATTTTTTTATTTACGTGGCATTTTTTAAAGCCACGTCAGCGTGCCATGTAGGCAGTTAACGGGCTCTCAAACGGAAAAGCTAACGGAGGTATGTGGTTGTCACGAAATGAAAGTTGAGGTACCAACTTGCAACTTTTTAAACTTGAGCTACTAAGTTGAAATAAGGGTAAACTTGAGGTACCAACATGTAATTTGCTATAATAATTAATATTATTATAATTAAATAGAAAATGAATCGAAAATATATTGAAGTAAATCGAAAATGAACCGAAGATATACTGAAGTAAATTGAAAATAAACCGAAAGTATCCGATACCAAAATTATCGAAATCGAATCAAAAACTGAAGTTTACCAAAAATTACCGAACTGAAAAATACTGAAACCGAAAAATACCGAAATCGAAAAATACCGAATTTTTTGGTTTTGGTTTAGTAAGCCTTAATACCAATCCAAACTAACTGATGGGCAGCCCTAGCTGTTTCGTAGTCCAATTATGCCTTTTTGAAGTACAAACACTCATAACTCAGCTCATCCTATTGAATTCTGAATTCTAATTTATTTGTTATTTATTTAATTCATATTTTAGGATCTAGATCCTTCCAATACATCTTCACCACCTATTCTAAATTAATCCTCGCCATTAATTCTACCTCACCCCACCTACAAATACCCCATCACCTTTCACGTTCACTTCACACTTTCACTTACAATTCTAGAGTCTCTCTATTTAAAATTCCACTCTTTCTAAAATGCTAGAGAATTTAATCAAGGGTGTTTAGGGTTTTAATTCTATATTATTTCACTCGCCCACGAATAGGCTATATTTATACAAGTATAAGAGAATGCTCAAATAACAAGGCTGATAATAATAAACCAAATCCTATAATTACAAAGTAAGTAAAAATAAGGAAAGTAACTTAACACTCCTCTTTAAGTTGGTGCATAGACATCACACATGCCCAACTTGCCAAGTGAACAATTGAACACCCTACTAGACACAACTTTGGTAAGAACGTCAGCTAGTTAGTCTTCAAATTTCACAAACGGGAAACTAACAATTCCTACCTCTAGTTTCTCCTTAATGAAATGTTGATCAATCTCAACATGCTTCGTACGGTCATGTTGAACCGGGTTGTCAGCAATCTCAATCGTTGACTTATTATCACAAAATAACTTCATAGCAGCTCTAGGTTTATACCCCAAGTCTATTAACAATTTTTGCAGCCACAAGAGCTCACAAATACCATTGGCCATGCCTCGATACTCAGCTTCTGCACTTGATCTAGACATCGCCTGTTATTTCTTACTATGCCAAGTATCTAGATTTCCACCAACAAAGGTAAAATAACTAGTTGTAGACCTTCAATCATTAGAAGAACCTGCCCAATCAGCATCTGTAAAGCCATTAACATCCAAGTGACCATGTTTACTAAATAACAACCCTCTACCTAGTGCTGACTTCAAATACCTCAAGACAAGCTCAACCCTATCCATATGCAATTTCCGTGGGTCATGCATAAACTGACTCAACACATTCACTGCATAAGAAATGTCCAGACGGATGTGAGCTAAATAAATTAGTCTCTCTACTAGCCTCTGATATCGCCCTTTATCAGTAAGAGCAGAACTATGACTTTCAAATAGCTTGTGATTATGCTCAATGAGATTCTCAGTCGGCTTACACGCAAGTAGACATGTTTTAATTAAGAGATCAAGAACATATTTTCTCTAAGACAGGCAAATCCCACATGAGGATCTTGCCCAAATTTTGTTAAATAAAATCAATTTAATTAAATATTGAGGCAATGCAGTTACCCCATGCATTGAACTGGACACATTGTAAGTTAACAATGATAAATCTCCTCCACTTAAACTAAAATAAACTTAGAAACCATATGGTCTGGTGTGACTGTCTACCTCGGGGTGCGGGGTTATGCCAGATTAAGAATTTAGAGAAGCTTAGCAGTTACGCTAGTGCCGAACTTCTGGATCATACCTGGTCTTATCGGAAAAATTTTGGGGGTACGTTTTACCTGTTCCTAATAGTTGTCGTCGGATTTGGAACTCTAGTTACCCAAACGTGTACAAGTGAACGTGGAAAGTTGTAAGTAGGATACTTACGTGGGATCGGGCTAAGCACTGGACTCCAGGTAAGGGAACCTTACACCCTGCTAGAGACCTTTTTATTGTATGTATTATTATATTAAATATTGATGCATGTGATCAAAGTTGCATTATTTTTGGTTGCCATCTGTTGCATGATTTTTATGATGAGATGGTATTTGCGATTAGCAATATTTGTTTTACTATATTTGCGGTTAGCGATATCTGTTTGTTGATGACTTGAGAATAAAAGGTCACTATGATGACCTTGTGTTTCGATCCCCAAAACCTTCGAACGGATAACACAGACGGACTGGTCGATTGTTGTGAGTGATAGTTAGCCAAAATCGTCGGTCATCAGGTATGATACTAAACTTGGATCCGAAATTGGTTTGAAAGATATGTTTGAGCATGCAAATGGTTTTGATAACTGATACTGATTCTCTGGTTTGTGCTGGTGCATATTTTACATGTTTTTCACTGGCTTATATATAAATAGTATTTTCGCTATTATTTTCAAACCTAGTCAAGGTCCTTCGAGGGGAAGCTATGATCGTATGTGATGCTTACCCTTACTGTGCTCTTTCAGTGCATATCAAGCACCGGTTGATAATTTGGACTAAAGGTGTGACACTAACTTCTTGTCAACTCTACCACTTATCTGGTTTAGATCTTTTCTCCAGGAAAATATACCTTGTTGTTGAATATCTTTATCTTTTGTAGTCTATATATATTTTGAACATCTGTTAGTTTTATTTTGGGTTGGATGTATTGTAAATAAGTCAAACATCATTTTATTTATATATGTTCGTCAGGGTTACACTTGTCAATTCAAACTCGTAACCTTGGTGGGTTGGCTTTTATAAAATATATTTAAATGTTATATATATATACAAATAAATATCTATTTCCGCGCGTTGTCATAAAAACTCTGATCCAACCCATTTTCTCAAACTCAAAAGGCTTAACCTATTGTGGGGACATTCGAATTATAATAGTCAAGGGTTTTTGGGTATTATGATCTTGAATATTCTCAAGATAAGTGTCTTTGTCACGTACCCGGGTTTTTAGAAGATGAGAGATTCATCCAAATAGATAAGATATATCAGCCTACTTGTGAACCATGTATGATGGGAAAAATGACCAAGATATCGTTCAAAGGAAAGGGAGAGCGTACCAAGTAGGTATGTACTAGTTTGAATTTGCACGTGTCAATGTGTGTGGTCCTATGAGCACTGATGCTCGAGGAGGTTATTCCTACTTCATTACCTTTCTGGTTTACTAAGGCTAAAGGGATTCCTACTTGCTAAGGACAATGAATCAGTGTTCTAGGCTAATAAGGTTATTCTATGAGTTCAATTATGGGTTAGATTCATAGACTATGCCACACTATATAAAATCAAGATCCCCTTGTAGACAAATTAAAACAATTTAGTCTACTCCCCATCAAGTAGTTTGTGCTAAAGGTCTGCAAGTGTAAGGAAAATTCTTGGCTCTTAATTTGCAGCTATGGCAAACTCATGTAAGTGTTCTAATTGATACAAGTTATCAAGTACAACATGTGGTATCAGAGTATGGCTTGTACATATGATTAAAACCTAAAAGAAACTTGTCTTGCCTAATTGTTTGCACACTCTATTAAACGATTAGGGTTAAATCTTGAGAATATATATGAGGGATTACATGTATAAGATCACTTTTTTATATATTTGATTGATCATGTGTAATCCATGATTGTTGTTGATGTAAATTCTGATTATCTGCAATTCAATTTTCGTCATCTGCGAGTTTTCTATTATTTCATTGTGTTTTGTATCATGTAAACTCGATTTTAGGATCTAGACACTATGATTTCTTATGTCACAAGTATCAAACCCTGACACTACAAAGATTGATTGATTAAAACTATTTGATTTGATGTTTGTAGATATGATATATGTGTGTTAGATATATTTTGATCTCAAGTTTGATTGTCAAATATATCTGAAGGTTTTGATCATAGGTTTAGAGGTTTTTGGACCAATTAATTAAGCAAGTCTCTCGAGGTTTAATTGGTTTTAAAAGGTTTTAAACAAAGGTATATTGATCGAATTGCATTATCAATTGATCATGACAGATGAAAGTAATTTTCTGCACATAGATGATTATATATTACTTTATTGTGGTTTGTCTGATAATGGCTAGCATAGATGATGAAATTACATAGGCTAATAAAGGACTTCCTTTTGTCCATCGATGTGGGAATTTCTTTAGAAAGAAAGTCTATGAAGTTTTATAATTTTTTGTTACAACATTGTTTACTCTCAGGCTCTCAGCCTATAGGCTTTATAAGCAGTCATTTTAGCTCTATAGAGTAGAATTTTATCAACTATATTGGAATGAGAAATTTATGTCATACAACAACTTTTTGAATCTTGGATGTTGATGAGTTCACATTTCCACTACTAAGGTATAAATTTTCTACCATTCGATGTGCTTGTATAACATACAACCATTGTACTAAGGCTGAATTCTCATACGTGTAAGATGTTGAAAAAACTGTGGGTTGTGACCGCCGAGAAAATGAAGGAACCTTGCTTTTTCTGGAAATCTTCAAAGTTGTGGCTGTCAATAACTGTGAAAGAAACTTGCTTCAAGGCACGCTGTAACAATGCTTTCTTTCAGACAATATTTGCCCCCATTTCCAGTGTGCAGAAAGATTCATAAATATGCCTTGTGGATACAATGAAGCCTAGAGAATTCTATTGTCTGCTAATGTCCTGCATGACCAAGAACAGACCAAATACTAGAACAAATATAACAAGAATACTCGAGTTTTCCAAAGAACTAAAGCTGTAGATATTAGTTCTCTGTATTTTGCTTTTTGGTAAAAAGATGAAGATGTAATTGAGATTTTGATTAGTTGTATAAACTGCAGATATATTTCCCTTTTTATAGAGTTCAATGTGTCCTTTCTGAAGTGGTATAACACTCATTCATTTGAATTTAATCCAAGAGGTATCATTTCATTTGAATCATGTTTGTTCATGAAAAGTCATGACCCAATGAACATAAAACCTCTCCAAAAGATTCAGCAACCTTTCAAAGAGACACATTGATTTAGAAAAAGCATATACGAGCCAATTCCAAGAGAGCCCAATGAATTTGATTCATTTCTGCCGAGAATTTTCATTCTTTTTGATAATTTGAAAATTGTCCAACAATCCTCCACCATTTTCAAAATATAAAAACGAAACATATTTTAAAAACATTTAAAAAAATACTTGAGCAATTTCTTGAAAGCGTTGTGCATAAATTCAAGTGTCTTTGGGACTTGAATTTTAACTTTAGTGAAAATACATCAAAGTTAATTAAGATGTAGTACTGCATTGGTTACTTTGAACTTTCAATCTTATATGAATAATCAGACATATCTCACACACAAAACTTTATAACCCATTTTTGTGTTTATAAACTGACACGTGGATTAGCCTTGTGTCTATACCCACTTTCGTGCGTGCTCTAGTGACAAGTCTTTTGTCTTATAAGAAGCAACACCACATCTTACACGCATATAGGTAGACATGTAGTACCCCTGTAACTTAAGTACTTTCCATCATATCTATTAAGAGTAAAAGACACATCATTTTCCATACATTACAGGTACCAAGCATTTTAATGCTTGAATGGATAAACATAATTGGAGTGTCATTTAATATGACAACACTAAATGCTTGCAATTACAATCATATGATGTACTTTGATCATTGAACTCAAAGACTTGATGTTTCAAGAGTTTAAATTGAGTTTCTACCATTGCTAATCATGTAGGTGTGGACTTTAACCCCATCCTTTTTTATGTTTTCAACACCATATCCCTTTCAAGTCTTTTTGTTAATGGATCAGCCAAGTTTTGACATGATCTTACAAAATTGATAATTATAACTCCATCAGTAATCATTTGCCTTACTGAACTATGCCTTAAGCCAATGTGCCGAGATTTTCCATTATACACTTGACAATAGGCCCTTGATAGTGTTGCTTGACTATCACAATGAATAGAGATAAGAGGCATTGGTTTAGACCAAACTGAAATCTCTATTAACAGGTTTCTTAACCATTCAGCTTATTTACCACATGAAGCCAAGGCTACAAACTCAACTGCCATGGTGGAGTCTGAAATGCATGTTTGTTTCTTTGAGCCCCAAGAAATGGCTCCTCCACCAAGTAAGAATATCTAGCCACTTGTAGACTTATGATCTTCAAAATCATTTATCCAATTTGCATCAGTGTACCCTTCTAAAACCTTAGGATATCCACTGTACCAAATTCCATAATCCAAAGTTCCCTTTAGATATTTCAATATTCTTGTTACTGTATCCCAATAAAATTGACTAGGACACCAAGTAAATCTATTAAGTTTACTTTTCGCAAATGCAATATCCGACCTAGTACATATCAGTGCATACATTAAGCAACCAATTACTTTAGAATATTCTAATTGATTCACGGCCCTACTCTTATTAGGATATAACTTAATGTTTGAATCAAAAGGTGTTGATATTGGATTTGAATGAAAGTGATTAAATCTTTTTAGTATCTTTTCTATGTAATGTGATTGTGTTAACATTAAACCATCATTACATCTTTTGATTCTCATGCTGAGAATTACATCAGCAATGCCCAAATTTTCATATCAAAGCTAGATGATAAGAATTCTTTTTTATTGTTTATAGATTCCATATATGTTCCAAAGATTAATATGGCATCAACATGTAAGCAAATAATTATTCCTTTATTCTTTTGGAACTTACTATAAACACATTTGTCTGATTCATGTATCCTAAAGCCATTAGATACAATCACCTTATCAAACTTTTCATGCCACTACTTTGGAGCCTGTTTTAAACCATATAATGATTTAACCAATTTACATACATTGTGTTCTTGTCCAGTTAGGACAAAACCTTCAAGTTTTTTTTGTAAATTTCTTCATCCAATTCACCATTTAGGAAAGCAATTTTGACATCCATATAGATGCTAGTGCAATTAACATCCTTATGGTCGCGGTTCTTGCAACTGGTGTATAAGTATCAAAATAATCTATGCTCTCCTTTTGTGTAAAGCCTTTGGCAACTAACCTTACTTTGAACTTGTCAATAGTTCCATTGACTTTCATTTTCCTTTTGAAAATCCATTTACACTCTATAGGCTTCGAACCAAGGGGTAAATCAACCAACTTCCATGTTTGGTTTACCATGATTAAGTCCATCTCATCATTTATTACTTCTTTCTAGAAGGCAGAATCTTGAGATTTCATGGCTTCCTCAAAAGTTAGAGGGTTTGACTCTACACTTGGTGTAATCATAGTTCGTTTACTGTGTGAGTCCCTTGTACCTTCAACAAGATATACAATAAAATCTAGACCAAAGGATGTTTTAGTCCTTCTTCTTTTGCTCCTTCTAGGTTCAAAAGGTTCTTCATCATCAACATGTGGTGTTTCGGTTAAAGGAGTTTCTGAAATATTTGGTAAAATATTTCCATTCCTTTGTGGATCCTCCACCATTTCATTTACATTCTTTGAAATAGACATGAATCTATTTTCACAAAATTCAACATCTCTAGATTCAATAACAGTATTGACTCATATGGAATCATTAGGTTCTATAACGAGAAACCTATAACCTTTGCTATGTGTTGCATATCCCAAGAATATGCATTCAACAACTTTAGGTCTCAACTTCTTTATTTTAGGTTTGGGTAACCTTACAATTGCTCTACACCCCCAAACTCTAAGATAACTTAGATTTGGCTTTCTTTTGAACCAAAGTTCATATGGTGTGGTCTTTAATTTCTTGGTAGGAACTCTATTGAAGAGATGACATATGTTAGCATTGCCTCTCCCCAATAACCTTTAGTAAGGTTTGAATTTAACATCATGGCATTGACCATTTCAATAAGATTGCTATTCTTCCTTTCAGCCACAGTACCGTTTTGTTGTGGTGTATATGTAATAGAAGTTTCATGCACAATTCCAACAGATTCACAATAGGATGGAAAATGAAATTCTCCAGCTCTATCTGATCTAAGATACTTTATTTTAGTTTCTCAAAGATTTTCTACTTCATTTTTATAAATCTTAAATTTTTCCAACACTTCATCCTTAGTATGCATGAGATAGACATAGCAAAATCTACTAAAATCATCTATAAAGGTGACAAAATATTTCATATTTCCTCTTGTAGGTGTACAATGTAAATCACATACATCACTATAAATAAGTTTCAATAAAGTAGATGTTCTTTCTATCTTAGGAAAAGATTTCCTAGTGATCTTGGTATGCAAACAAGTAACACAATTATCATTCAAATCATTCACATGCTTTGGAATTAATTCAAGTTTAGACATGTCATTCATCTTTTTGATATTGACATGAGCTAATATATTATGCCATAAAGATAAATAATCAAGCATATAAACATAACCAATAGAAATATTATTGATATTGAGTTTGAACATTTCATTATACATATAAAATTTTCCAACAAAGGTCTCACCTTTAGTCAAGATAAATTTATCTGACTCAAAGACTAACTTAAAACCAAATTTTTACGTTGAGAAGACTTCCAAATACCAGATTCTTTCTAATCTCTGGAACATGAAGAACATCATTGAGAGTAAGAACTTTTCTAGAAGTGAACTCCAATACTATTATGTCTTTGCCTTTAATCTCAGCAGTAGATGAGTTTCCCATATAGCGAACATCACCATTGTTACAAGAAACATAGGTCTTGAATATGTTCTTGTCCATATATGCACACATGCTTGGTTGCCCTAAAATCGATCCACAAAGCATCATTGTCCTCCATCATGTTCACTTTAGAAATCACAACAGCAAACTTGTCTTTGGAGTTTGACTCTTGTTGCTTCTTGAAGTGACGACAGTCCTTCTTGAAGTGGCCAGGTTTGCCACAATGAAAACAATTTCCTTTTGTCTTCTTTGAGTTATTGTTATTGTCTTTGTTGAAGTTTCCCTTTCTCTTTTTGTTCCCTTGGTGATTGTTGGTTTGTTTAGAACCATCCTCCTTTATATGAACCTTTGATGATGTAACATTATCAGGTTTGTCTTGGACACTACACTCTTCCTCAATTTGAAGGTGTTGTCCAAATTCCTCTATGGTGAGATCCTTTTTTTTGTGCTTGAGGTTCTTCTTGTATTCTTCCCATGAAGATGGTAATTTCTCCATAATAGCAGAAACAAGGATAGAGTCATCTATACACATTTTGTATTGAGAAAGTTGGTTATGCATGTGTATAATCTCATGAAATTGCTCAATAACATTTCTATCATCAAGTCATTTTATAATTCAAAAACTTAGAAACAAGGAACTTCTTACTTGTTGTGTCTTCAGTCATATATTTAGCCTCAAGTGCATCCCAGATTTCTTTGGAACTCTCCATCTCATGGTAGATCGATGTCGAATAATGCATCAGTCATGGCATTGCAAATGTGTCCCTTGCAGATGTAGTCATCTTGATCCCACTTGACACGTCCACGCTGGTCATCAATGGATTCATCTTCATTCTCCTCCGGTCTTGGAGTAGTTAGGACATAAACCGCTTTCAAACTTGTAAGAAGAAAGTGTAACTTCTTCTGCCACGGCCTAAAATTTCCTCCATCAAAGCGATATACCAAGCTTTACAAAGTTCGACGTAAAATCCTTCATGGACGACACAGTCACAGTAGTAAATATTATCTGAAAATTGTTGTAAAAACTATGTGGGTTGTAACTGCCGAGAAAATGAAGAAACCTTACTTTTTCTGAAAATCTTCAGAGTTGTGGCTGTCAAGAACTGTAAAAGAAACTTACTTCAAGGCACGCTGTAACAGTGCTTTCTTTCAGATAATATTTGCCCCCACTTCTATTGTACAGAGGGATTCGCAAATATGCCTTGTAGATTATATTGTCTGCTAATGTCCTGCACAACCAAGAACAGACCAAACACTAGAACAAATAGAACAAGAATGCTCGAGTTTTCCAAAGAACTATAGTTGCAGATATTGTTCTCTGTATTTTGCTTTTTGGTGAAAAGATGGAGATGTAATTGAGATTTTGGTTAGTTGTATAAACTGCAGATATCTTTCCCTTTTTATAGAGTTCAAAGTGTTATTTCCAAAGTAGTATAACACCTATTCATTTGAATTTAATCCAAGAGGTATCATTTCATTTGAATCATGTCTGTTCGTGAAAAGTCATGACCCAATAAACATAAAACTTCTCAAAAAGATTCAGCAACCTTTCAAAGAAACACATTGATTTAGAAAAGGCATATACAAGCCAATTCCAAGAGAGCCCAATGAATTTGATTCATTTCTGCCGAAAATTTTCATTCATTTTGATAATTTGAAAATTATCCAACATAGGACTAGGATGTCTTCCTCCTTCTTGGCCCTTTTCTCCTTTAGTTCTTATACTATATTGTCTATTACATTTTTTGCCCAAAGAAATATAAAGTTCTCTAACGAAATATTTGGTTTGATTAAAATCTGATTGATGATGGTTTATGAGGCTGGGCACAACCACTTAAACTTCGAAATACTAAAGACTATATCTTTCCATTAAAATTTTATAAACTTTCTGCACATTTTATAAGCTTTCCACACCCGCGACAACGGTTGGGCACAATTTCTAGTATCTCATAAAACACAATCTTTCTCTTTTCTCTTTTATCTTCTCTGCTCTTTTTTCTGGTTTCTCTCTTTACAAGAATGCATGTTATCACATAATTCTGACCTGGAATACTCTCAACACCTCTGAAACGTGTTTTTGTTATGCTGGTTGGTTAATGGTAAAATATAAAGTGATTGAACAAACAGATATCCATAAAATAATTGATATATACTCCACAACAGTCTATCACGCTATCTGTGTAAATGTGGAATGGGGTGACTGGGCTACCAACACTCACTCAGATAGTGAGAAGCAATGAATCCAGGAGGACAATCATCCACACAACATATCATATACGCCATATTAATTTGATGTCTGTTTGTTTCAGTCTCACTAGTCACTATTTATTAATTTTCACTTTTTCGATCTGTGAAATAGCTTTTGTATTGGGTACGTATTATGATTATTATCCAATCCACCGCCCCACATACATATTCTAAATTAAGCAGCTAGCTATAGCTAGTAGCTACCAATAAGCAATTTCTGTTTGCTCCCACCCAATCATTTCAGTACGGCTTCAGCCACAAAAATAACAAATTAATAAATTTAATGATACCATATTTATATTTAATTAATATAGATATATTGGAGAGTTGTAATTAGTGGACTGCCCAACTTAGTAGAAAGATAACTGCAAATTACCTTTGCGGCCAGCCAAGTCATGCACACCTCATTCCCAATAGGGGGATTGCATCTTTAGTTTAAAATGCATGCATGAGATGGGGTTCGTTTTTATTTAATATTTACGAAGAGCATTAGTGCAATTCAGAGCCAGTGCAAATGGCATATATGGAGTGCAAATGTGCAATCATGGGACTCCATCTGATTTGATTTGAAATAGAATACGAAGAGCTAGCACAAATAGCAGAAGATGGTGTGGAAGATGAACATTGTACAACTGGAGCAAGAGATAAGAACTCGACCGAGTGCTTATGTAGTGCATATTCCAGACGTAGTCACATACATGATGTGGGACTGTGCTAATAATTTGGATTCATAAACCTTGGTTAATTATAAACCTAAATTCTCTCTATGCATAATAGAGAAAATGGGACTTGTACAAACTGTTAAATTGTGGCTATTATTATAATATATGTGACTGTTGCAATAACTAAATTCGGGACCAAAGAGAGTGACAGTTATGGGAAGAACATGGGGGGGCCTATCGATTGCCCACCCATTCCAATTCCTTTCATTCGGTTACCTTTTTCCCTGAACCCTGAAAAAAAGAAAAAGAAAAAATTGTATAAAAAAAAAAAGGGCCACTGCTTGAATGGTATTGCATGGTCGGTTCCCGCCCCCTAAAACCATTAAAATATGAAGAGATTTAGGTTTGAATCACCTTCCACTACCACCAATTCTCTATTCTATTCTATTATATATACAGACTCATCAGCCTTTCTGATTCTCCATGTATTCCAAAGCTTCTACTCTCTAGCTACATCTTGTGCAACTTGTTCTACTACTGACCACAGTGGTCACACACACACACACACACACAGTCCACTAGCTTCTACTTTCCAAAACATAGGGTGCATTTATTCTCACAATTCTCTGATGACAGTGACCAACCCATTAATTTCTTGAGTTTCAGTAAGGGGAAAGTAGAGTTTTTCTTTGTTAGTTATACAATTCATTCTCTTTGTTCCCACATTGACTTCAACTAGTTAAAGTGAAAAGCTCAAGCCTCAAAATATGATGAAGAATTGCAAGTTGTCACTGGTGGTGTTCTACATTTTATTCTTTTGCTTTCTTCTCTCCACCCAAGCCAGATGGCATCACCATACAAACCACAAGCACACCCACCAACCTCACAAGCAATATTCTTACATTTCACAACCTCCTTCCTCTTCACCTGAGCCTGCTGCTAGTGCTAGTGCTAGCCCACCTGTTGAGGCTCCAACCAAATCATACAATTCCTCCCCTGGTGTTTTTGATGTGAGATCATTTGGTGTTGTTGGGGATGGCCAAACTGATGATACTCAGGCATTTAAGATGGCATGGGACACAGCCTGCCAAAGCGAATCAGCAGCGCGGATCCTCGTTCCCCATGGTTTATCAGTCATGATTCAATCTACAATATTCACTGGTCCCTGCCTTGGGGCTCTGGTGTTACAGGTAATGTATTAATTCTAGGCCTTGTTTGTAGATTAATAGATTATTCTTTAGGAAAGTATTTAAATGACTAACATGGTTTTGTATTGGGTAAATTTTGGTACTGAGAAGGTTGATGGAACTATAGTGCCACCTGATGGACCAGACTCCTGGCCAAAGAACAACAGCAGGCGCCAATGGCTTGTATTTTACAGAATTGACGGGATGTCGTTGCAAGGAGGTGGTGTAATTGATGGGAGAGGAGAGAAATGGTGGAATCTTCCCTGCAAACCCCACAAGGTATTTAATTCTTAATTTACCAATGGCTTGTATTCTATGTGAAATTTTTTGTAATTCAGGCAATTGCTGATCATTGCAAATCTCATGTTACAGGGGATAAATGGAACCACATTGCCTGGACCATGTGATAGCCCAATTGTAAGTTGAAAACATTGCTTGTATTTTATATATCAGCTATATATATAAGTTTAGTCATGAGCTTTAATCCAATATTATTATGAATTTCAATGCAGGCCATTAGGTTCTTCATGAGTTCCAACTTGACAGTACAAGGACTTAGAATCAAGAATAGCCCCCAGTTCCATTTCAGATTTGATAATTGCAGGAATGTGCATATAGAGTCCATTTTTATAACAGCCCCTGCAAAGAGTCCAAACACAGATGGGATTCACATAGAGAACACAAATGATGTCCAGATTTATAATACAGTAATTTCTAATGGTAAGTGAAAAACCTTCAAATCTTCAAATTAATTAATTCTCCCCACCTATTTGTTAATAATCCCTCTTCTGTTCTGTAGGTGATGATTGTGTGTCAATTGGCTCAGGCTGTCATGATGTAGACATAAGGAACATCACTTGTGGACCTGGTCATGGAATCAGGTACTCTATTGCTTTTCATCAAAATAATCTAATTAAATTAAAGTCTTACAAACTTTTCCTTTTCATTACAAATAACTTATCCTTGTTCTTCTGTCAGCATTGGGAGTCTAGGAAATCACAACTCGCGAGCATGTGTTTCGAATATTACGGTTAGAGACTCAATAATCAAAAATACGGACAACGGAGTTAGGATCAAGACATGGCAGGGAGGATCAGGATCAGTATCTGGAGTAACATTCAGTAACATTCACATGGATAATGTGAGGAACCCCATTATGATTGACCAGTTCTACTGCCTTACCAAGGGGTGCACCAACCAAACTTCAGCAGTGTTTGTATCAGACATACTGTATTCAAACATCAAGGGGACTTATGATGTGAGGAGTTCCCCAATGCATTTTGCCTGCAGTGATTCTCTCCCATGCACCAACTTGACTATCTCAGATGTTGAGCTTCTTCCTGCTATTGGAGATGTGGTGTTGGACCCTTATTGTTGGAATGCTTATGGAGAATTGCAGACACTAACTATTCCACCAGTCTCCTGCTTGTTGGAGGGTGTTCCTAGATCCCTAACGGACAGTGACATAGAGCATTGCTGACTCACTGAATGGAGTGGGTATTCATCTGTAAAGCAAATAATCCATGCATGTATGTACATAATTAAAAGAGGACTTTTGTTTTGAGTTCCTCTTCATATGGTAAATCTGATTATTGTGTGATTATAGAGGAGTGGTGTTTTATGTAAGCTCCCTATATATATATGAAGTATGTTTTTTTCTGAATCCTCATGTCCCAGATATGATATTTGCTTCTAATTAAAAGAGATGATCAAATTGAATTCTAATAATTTGTGGGAGAAACTTTTCTCTAACTAGAAATAAACATTGAAGGAACATAATGTTAGACAACCATTGCAACCCAAAAACTTAAAAAGCGTACGGTTTAGGACAGCTCCACTTGCATGTTAACATAATGTGTGACTAGTTGGAAATGAGGATGGAGGTTTTGAACTCAAGACGTCTTGAAACCAAAGCTGTGGTATCATGTTAAGCAGCTACTACACCCAAAAAATTTAAGTTAAGGAATGAACTGACAATATATATCAAACTAATGCTTAAAATTAAAGAGCAGCCATGGATGCCATTCACAGATGAGTGATGACCAGGCTAGTAACCTCTTTTTATTTCCTCTCATTCAGTGCACCAAAAGGTATGTGAAAATGCATGTAATGAACAACTGAGACACCATGCAGAGCAGGGCATCCACATAGCATTCGTTTTTATTAACTGGGGCCACCACTTGCAACATAAGAATAATCATGTACTCAAGCACTTTAGAAATCTTACAATTAATTGATGTGATTCATCTCACCCATTAAATGCCAAATGTATCATTCTTGTTATAAGGTCACTAAATGAGCAGCAAATTAAAGCCTGCCACTCATTAAACATTCTATAAAGTGCTAAAAAAGTGGTAATAAAAGCTTATATTTCTGACGCATGTTTGTCAAGTTGATGCATGGGAAGCTTGAATTATTTATTTCCTTCCCTCTCTGCAAAAACCAGAGCCCCACAATTTAAATAAGAAACTAAATAATCAATGTTAAAATCTTGCAGCAGTATTAAAAGTCTAAAAGTTGTGTGCAACATATATAAAATTGATTAGTGATGGAATTTGGCAAAAGGATGAGAGATTTATTAAAAATCTTCACTTTTGAACCGAATTAAAAAAAGTAGAAGATTCCGAATTGCAGTATGTCAAGCTTGTTTGTGTGTGGAAGATAGAGACAAGAATTACATAAATAAGTAGAGTTCAAAATGAAAATTTAGCAGGGTACAATTAATTAATTAATATATGCCAGGGCAGAAGAGGATGAGAAATGATGATGATTAGAGAATAATAAGCATGTGAGAGTGAGTGAAGTTACGAGGATTAATTGTTGACCACAGCAGTGAGCACTAACTTTGATAAAGAATTGATCATAATATTGGATGTTGAGAGAGAGAGAGAGAGAGAGAGAGAGAGAGAGAGAGAGAGAGAGAGTGATGAGGGACAAGTCTCTTTATTCTTTGTTGCACGCGCAGTGTCTACATTACTCATGGTTGATGGTAGCTTCAGGGTGTCCATAGGAATGAGGTTACATTCATTCATTCAGTAGAGTGTAGAAGAGGGTAGGCTGAAAAAGTGGGGGTCGGTGCACGGGCTAATGTCCAATGGTCACCCACCAATCTTACCTTTTCACATATTAGAATATAATATTTTAGGTTTTTTGACCCCTCAAGGGCCTCAACATCTATCTAGTTTTCTCACATATGTTCCTTTTTTCATCGAGTGATGGGGCTCATGACTTGTAGTCTTGTGCTAAATTCTCAGCACAAATAAGAGTTTGTGAAGCTGGGATTTGTATAAGAAAATTATCTTACATATGACATAACCCTTAGGATATATAGAGTTAGGTCCCCTACCTCTTTCTATACTTCAAATTAAAGCTTTTTCAGCTTTTGGCCCATGCCATTCTTAGTTTCTGAGTGTTGTTGATCAGTCTCTATTAATTAGTTTTTGAGATTTAATTTTTATTTGAAACATACTTATTTGTTAGACTTAAAATTAATGAGGTTGCATGTGAGGAAAAATATTGATAACTTGATATATCATTTATTCATTGCCTCACAGTTTAAACTTGTAGAGACCAAAATACAAAATACATACTCTATGCATTAATATGAAATTCTTAATTTCCATTTTTCTAATGAGAATTTGGAAGGGTTGTAAGTTACAAAATCTATGTGGTTAACCCCATGACATATGATATGCACACATAACTACATAACCATTATCTCAATTAAAGCCACTCCACCTGACAATGGTGAGGACAAAGTATCCTCACAAATAAAGATCATGTGCACTAGGAAAAAACATCACATCTGAAATGTCGCATGAAATGTAGTGCTTGTGTTTGCAGCTTCAAAAGTAAAGAGATTTGAAGCTCTCACTGCCATAGAAATGCGGGAATGTCGCATGAATATGGGCATGGCAGGCTGCCTAAAGTTTACCCAAAAAGAGAAAAGGAATATTCTAGCAACCCACTAGCTAACACCATCTCCCATCTACCCACCTCAAACTTAATAAATATATCCATGATATATAACATAGTACTACTAATTACCTATAAATGACATGTAAAGAGCAAATTGTATTTGCCATACTTGGCTTTATTGAGAGGTAAGAATGAGAAAATCCAAGAACAAAACAAAAAGGAAACTCAGAGCTAGAGGGACATATTAGTGGAAGAGCGAATAAGAACCTTTAGAAGTCATATTTGTTCAATCATCATATATCTTATGTCCTTTTATCTTTCTATTAAATGCCTCAAAATTAATCTGGAAGGAAAGAAATGGATGGGTGGGTGGTTCTAAAGCACAGGCAGGGCCACACACCCAACATACCGTAACATTACCAAATTTACTTGCTATTGCTGAAAATTGTTGCTTGCCACCATTTGCTGCATCGATTTTAATCTCTCAACCAAGAATATAAAACATCCATAAACACCAATATTAAGTTGAGAGCATTGTTGGAGTTGCTCTAAGAAAGTAAAGAAGAGTACTGTGAGAAAAATAAAGAGCCGTATATATGTGTGAGATTTACTTGAGTATAAGGCTTTGTAGCTACTTTGTACTGAAGTCATATAAGCGCTTTACATACAATACACATAAGAAGTCAAATGTGTTGGGTGATCATTCTTAGGCCAAATTATAATTTTGATCAATGCTCAAAATTTTCACTTTAATATTGGTAATTTTTATTTCACCAATCGTATTCATGTTGTTAGTTAGTAATTACGTACAATTAATTGACAGAATCTAAAGATACATACATGATAATTTCAATCTTTGCACATATCTATGTGATGATTTAAAAAACATAAAAAAATAAATAAATGTTGTAAAAGTATGTAGAAATTAGGGTTTGTGGAAAAGAGGAGGCAGAGAGAATATGATCAGTCTATTTCATTCATGTTATAAATATCCTTATATAAAAGTAGGGTTTACTAGGTTTTGTATATTTACTAGTATGTCCCTACAACTAATTACAGGGATAGCCACATATAACAATATATTTACAACACTCCCCCTTGGATATTCCATGTCATTAGTGTTGTCTCTGCTATGCGCTTCTAAGTTGCCTCGTTAAAACCTTGCCAAGTAATAAAAACCCTGTGGGAACAAAAACAACCTTGGTCGAAGGAAAAAGAGTGCAACGCGCGTGAGTGTGGAGTAGTCACATCAGAACCTCAAAAGTAGGTGAAGTCATATCTTCTGGATCATGAGCAGATAGTATGTCTATGGGAGCGGGGTGCATTAGAGTTGCTACACCAAAACCTTGCCCGGTAAACCCAATGGGAGAAACCCGTGGTCGAAGGAAAAAGATGAGCAAATGCATATATATCAGATCAACACATCTTCAGGATGTAGTATGAGTAGGGTGACCATGCCAAGATGTGCCTCATTAAAACCTTGCCAGGTAACAAAACCCAGTGGGAGAAAATAACCCTGGACGAAGGACAAAAGAGTACACGATGGTCAAGCGAGTATGCTTCGGGATACTCCCCCTGATGTCGACTCCCCCTGAAGATTACATACTAGGTAAATCAACCAATCTACGCAAACCAATACCTCGAACATGCATCAAGAACGTGGACTTTGGTAGTGACTTGGTAAAGAGGTCTGCATGGTTGTCTTGAGATCGGATCTGCTTGACTTCAATCATCTGATGCTCTTGTTGATGTTGATTGAAGAAGAACTTCGGTGCAATATGCTTGGTGTTGTCTCCTTTGATGAAACCCGTCTTCATCTGCTCGATGCAAGCGGCATTATCCTCATAGATAATCGTTGGTTCATCAGTGGTGGAATTCAGCCCACACGTACTTCGAACATGTTTGGAAACTGCTCTCAGCCATATACATTCACGAACTGCTTCGTGAAGGGCTATAATCTCAGCATGATTCGAAGAGGTAGCAACAAGGGTCTGTTTCGTTGACCTCCAAGATATTGCTGTATTCCCAATGGTAAAGACGTAACCAGTTTGAGAACGCGCCTTGTGCGGGTCTGATAGATACCCTGCGTCAGCATATCCAACAAGGCGGGCATCGTTCCGAGGATCGAGGGGGTTCGATCCATTCCTTGATGCATAGGGATAGAATAAGCCCATATCCGTCGTACCTCTAAGGTAGCGGAAAATGTCTTTTATGCCATTCCAGTGGCGGCGTGTTGGCGCAGAGCTATATCTAGCTAACAAGTTCACAGCGAATGAGATGTCCGGTCTAGTACATTGAGCCAAGTACAATAATGCGCCTATTGCACTTAGATATGGGACTTCTGGTGCCAATATCTCTTCGTTATCATCTGCGGGACGAAACAGATCCTTCTTAGGATCTAGACTACGGACGATCATGGGTGTGCTAGAAGGCTTCGCTTTATCCTCATTAAAGCGCCTTAACATCTTCTGGATATAATTCGATTGATGGACTAGAATTCCATCTGCACGGTGCTCGAGCTCCAGGCCGAGACAGAAATTCGTTCTCCCAAGATCTTTCATCTCGAATTCCAACTTCAGGTGTTTAGCGGTTTCCTTGATCTCTTCAGGAGTACCAATTAGATTCATGTCATCGACATAAACAGCTACAATAGCAAAACCAGAACTTGTTTTCTTAATAAACATGCAAGGGCATAGATCATTATTCACATATCTCATCCCGATCAAATACTCACTTAGACGGTTACACCACATTCGTCCGGATTGTTTCAATCCATATAGTGAACGCCTCAAACGAATGGAGAGCGTGTTCCGTGGTCTGGAACTATTTGCATCGGGTATCTTAAGTCCTTTTTGTCGAAATTGTCTTTTTGGGATTATCCAGTTGCCGAGTTGTTAAGAGGTTAAGATTATCATTATGATTAGTTGCCGAGGAGTTTCCAAGATAGGACCGTGCGCGAACGTAGAAGGCTGTGGAAGAGAATACGTGAAGAGCATTGAATTCCAAGTAGGGGGATTTATCCTACATTCCGGACTATGGACTTTGTGTGTGTATGCGTAGTTTTAAACTGTTACAACATGCTATTTCTATGATTATTATGATTGGTTTTAAAGTAAAAGTAGCATAACTTGTGACCTTGGGTTCAAGTCCCTAAACCTTCTAGAAGAAATAATCATTAAAATTATGAAGGGTCTAGCCAAGGCAATTACATTACAACGTATGCCAGTGCGAAGCAGATGCTCATAGCTGATCAGGTGGCAGGTGGTACGGTTACTCAATTGCGAGTTCCTATATATTTCTGTTTACTGTGGCACTCTAATTATAGTAGAGTTTTCGTTGATTATGGCTGACCGTAGTTATACCTAATGTGAATTGACCATTTGAGTTATTGTTATTTATGAGTTTTTATGCAATTTATCATATACTGCTACAACTGAGGTGTTCAAACGATTATGTGGAAATGTTTTAATGTTTTGGAAAACTATTTCACTAGTAAAGATTTTAAAGGTTTTCAAACCTAGCAAGGTCCCCTGAGGGGAAGCAATAATCGTATGTGATACTTACTTCCTACTTCCTTTGTTTTGTATTCTTTTATCTTGTTTATGCATATTTGCCTCTTGGAAACAATCTTTATTTAGGGGTGCGCAGTTTTGGAATCTCTTGTCTAGTGTCCTAAGGTCTCATTTCTCATGTCTTTTGTCTTACAGTTGTTTATGTCTTCTATTGGCTTTCCATGTATGATTCTCATTCGGGATGAGTCTGAACAATGTCTTATTTATGTTTTAATCAGTTTGTAAACTTATTTTGGGTTTTACTATACGTCAGTGATTTCCTTTCTGAGGTGTTGATTTAATTATTTCACTCTAGCGGGTTGGTTAAGTTTTATTTACATATTTATTGTGATCTTATTCTTTTCTCAAAAGATCCTGTTATGTAATGAGTACTCTAATCCAATCTGGTTCATTTAAATATAAAAGGCTTAACCCGCCTTAAGTTTCTTGGGGGATTAATGCCGGATTCTTGGTGTTAATTTCTTAGGAAATTCAAGAAATGTGCCTCTATAAAAATTTAATTTAGGTGATCTATTCACTCAATTAACTTGATTAAATTCACTTTCAGTGATCGGACCCCAATTTTTATTTTATATGATCATTCAGGAACTAGTCAAACAGACACAACTCTGACGATGCAATAACTAAAATCTGAAACTCCAGATTTACTTGTAAAATCAAACCAACTTCAGTAAATACCACAAGTCAGAACACACCAAAGAATTGAGTGACACCCTATGCACTCAAAGGATCCATCAATGTAGGCATCCCAGTGCTATCAACAACTAAAGTGGTGTGTGGACAGATTTAACAAACTTTCATTTAGCATTCATGGTCTAAGTTAACATGCTAAAGTGAAGTGTGTGATCATGTGAAGTTATTTTCGAATTAATAATTAGCAACACATAGGAAACAAATCACAAACAAGCCACACGATTGTTCACCAAAAAACCACTAATGGTTAAAAAATTGCGGGTCTTTCCAGCTGACCAAGCAATCCACTAAAGAAGAAGTTCAATACAAAGAGAGCATATAGCACACAAGCTCAGTCACTAATTCCTAAACTAAGTGGCAGCTTTCTTACCCCTTTGTGCAACTTCTATAAGCAAGGCAATTGGTCATTCATGAAGAAGGCAGCTCCAACTCCAAGCTCATCAACCCATGGCACCAATTCACACCAAGCCCAGTAGATTCATCAATGTATGAACATGATATGTCAATGTTGGATTCTTAAAAAAGAAGATCAACCTTCTCAAGCAAGAGGCATGAAAAGGTTGATACTGAATCCTCCAACTAAAATCTAAATGAATGTGTTTGAAAAATATATAAAAAGATTTAAACACTCAAGCCCATTCAGAATTTTAGATGAAACAAACAAGTTCAGAAAATCATTTTGATTTTGAAAATTAAATGAACATTTTCTAACTTGATAAAAGATGAGCACTCACCCCGAAAATACCCACTGAAAAAATATGCTCATCGACACCCCAAAAAGTCTGAATCGAATATCTCATATACCCGTACACACACACACCATTTCCATGTTTGCCCGAGCCACGTGGAAGCCAATCAATGGCTGTCCACAAGAGACGAATAAGGGGCATATTCCTTTTATTCTAGAGGGGTATCCTAGTATTACTAAGGATAGGAATGAGGAGCTGTAAAAACAAATATTGCTTTATTTTGCAAAAATCAGAAATGGAGAAGATGATGAATAGTGATGAGGTATGTGTAAGTGTGTGGCGTGAATGAATGAGATGTAATCAAATCTGATTGATACAGTGGGGGAACCAAGTCATGTGCAATGCAGATGCTTGTTTAGTAAAAAAACAGAAAATGGGCTTTCAATAAAATGGGCTTTAAAAGTAAAACCCGAAATGGCCCCACTGCAGTGTCTGTCACTGTATCAACCACTGTATGTGAAAAACATTGTTCTTTATGACTAGTCAAATGGACACAAAACTGATATTTTCATGAATTGAATGAAGTGCAGTATACCTTGAGTCTTGTTCATTCTTGACTTCTTCAATACAGCTGAACTTGTTCTTAATCTAGCCTAGAGCTTGTGAGTGATTAATAAAATTAAATACAAAGGTTTTGACAAGGAAAATAGCCAATATAACAAATCCTAGAACCGAACAATCTCCCCCTTTGACTTTCCTTGACAAAAGCCTCAACCCATTCACCTCACAAGACTCTCAATACTCAGCCCAACACTATGTTATAATGTACCTGCAATAAGAAGTACCTGTAATAAGAAGTACTTGCACAACACAAAATATGATAGTACAGCAACCAATGCAGTTTAAACATAGCAAGCAATGTATATTAAACAAATACATTCTCCCCTTTTTTTGTCACGAAAAGACAAAAGGACATACATAAAAAAAGAAGAGTGAAGTGCAAGAGAGCATAGAGTTGGAAAATGTGCAAGAAAAATCAATGGCAACATGATCAAAAAGGAACTGAAGTAAATGTCATAACTTCCCTGAAATTTGAACTCCCCCTAAAGACGAACCTCCCCCTAAATGTTAACTCCCCCTAAAGCTAATAATCTGCAGCAGCTGCAGCATCTCAATACCGGGCTTGCAGAATATAGACATATAATATGAGGGGCAGCTAGAGAAGAAAATAGGCATGCAAAAAAGACTGAAATGCCCTTTAATGAATAGTAACCCAAAGTGCTGAATGGTCGTGTTAAAATGACTGTATGTGACGACTGCAGACTAGTCAAAATGGACAAAGTTCGTACAGAACAGAACTGGGACATAAAACAGTCATGAAATTTGACGAAAAGATAGAGGAATCCTGGAAGAGTTGGAAGCAATGACACACAAGAAAAATCTACGAGTTAGATGTGCTTCAGGGATTTTATTTTTGACAAAAAAAATTTGACAAAACAACAAACACAATTGAAAAGAATTAACCACCAATGTCAACACTCGAATAGATATGGAAAATGAAGATTGCAAATTTTGTGCAAGAAAATAAGCATATTTGGGATATATGGAGGTCAATGCTAGCATTCAAGACTTGTTCTAGATGGAAAAACAATGTCAAAGACAACCAAAGAGGTTGAATAAGTTTCATCCACAAAAAGAGATTAGAATTTGGCCACTCAAGAGAATTTCTACTTTGTGAACAAATCTTGAAAACAAAGTTTTATTTTTTTTCAACTCATGACAATGGCTATGAGAAAATTATTTTCATTTATTTTGTTTAGGCACATCCCAAAATAAGTGCAATGATTTGGTCCAATTTTGCGACTCTTTACCCTAGAACACCATAAAAACACCTTTTTTGAGTTCAATGGCCGTGACTTCTTTGGTCACACTTCCTTTTTTTTGTTATTTTTGTATGGTGCACATTTGTTCAAATGAGGAATTATATTGAAGAGCTAAATTGCATCCTCAAACAAATTGTCTTTGAAAAGTATTTAACAAGTTTGATTGACCATGACAAAGTGTTAAATAGAAAGAGATCTCAAAGCTAACATTGGACAAGAAGAAAAGATTATGCTTATTGACATGACACATGTGATGCAAGAACCTTTTTGAATATCAAAGAGAGTGTGACAAGCAATGTTAAGACCTTTCAAAATGGTTATTTATTTTTTTTTTAAAAGAAAACTACTTAACCAAATAAAAGAAACTGAAACAATGAAGCACATTTAACTACAAAGAATCATGCATGTGTACAAATGCCAATTGACTTCCGAAGACTAATGTGCTTTGGATTCTCTAAAGCCTTTGTAAAGATGTCTGCAAGTTGCTGTTCGGAAGGAACAAAAGTCAAAGTAAGAGTTCCACTCTCCACAAGATCTCGAATGAAATGATGTCTTATGTCAATATGCTTGGTTCGAGTATGTTGCACCGGGTTCTTGGAGATATCTATAGCACTCATGTTATCACAATAGATGAGAAAGGTTTTCTCATCAATTCCATAATCGGCTAACATTTGTCTCATCCAAATGAGTTGTGTACAACAACTCCCTGCTGCTATGTATTCAGCTCAGCAGTCGACAAAGAGACAGAATTCTGCTTCTTGTTAAGCCAAGACACTAAGTTATTCCCAACATAGAAAGCACCACCCGAAGTGCTCTTCAAATCATCACTACACCCAGCCCAATCAGAGTCACTAAATCCTACCAATTTAGTGTTGGTATCATGGGTATACCACAACCCATAGTCAAGAGTCCCACTTACATATTTGATGATCCTCTTTGTTGCAAACAAATGAGATTCTTTGGGATCACTTTGGAACCTAGCACACACTCCTACCGCAAACGATATGTCCGGTCTACTAGCTGTGAGGTAGAGGAGACTTCCTATCATGCTTCTATACAAGGTTTGGTCCACTTGCTTACCACTTGGATCCCTATAGAGTTTGGAGCTTTTACTCATTGGAGTAGTAGCCACTTTGGAAAACTCAAGCCCAAACTTTTTGACCAAATTTCTAGCATACTTAAATTGGGAGATAAATATCCCACTATCTACTTGCTTAACTTGCAGCCCTAAAAAGAAATTCATTTCACCAACTAGACTCATTTCAAATTCACTAGACATTACATCAATGAATCTCTTAACATGAAAATTTGAAGTTGAACCAAAGACAATATCATCCACATAAACTTGAGCAATCAAGACATCATTTTTTAACCTTTTTACAAATAGGGTCTTGTCAACCGACCCTCTTTGATACCCATTGGACAACAAGTGATGAGAGAGTCTCTCATACCAAGCTCTTGGAGCTTGCTTCAGCCCATACAAGGCTTTCCTCAATTTATAAACACCATCTCTCATGTGAGGATCCTCAAAACCTTTTGGTTGTTCCACAAAAACTTCCTCATTCAAGTAACCATTTAAAAATGCCGTTTTAACATCCATTTGATACAATTTGAACTTAAGATGGCATGCAATGGCACAAAGTAACCTAACGGACTTAAGTCTAGCAACGGGTGCAAAAGTCTCATCAAAATCAATACCCTCTAATTGAGAGTACCCTTGAGCAACAAGCCTAGTCTTGTTTCTAACTACATTCCCAAATTCATCAGATTTATTTTTTAAGATCCATTTGGTTCCAATGACATTTGTGTTGGCTGGTCTTTCTACAAGAGTCCACACTTGGTTTCTCTCAAATTGGTTCAATTCCTCATGCATTGCACTCACCCATTCCTCATGATTGAGTGCTTCTTTGACATTTTTAGGTTCAACAATGGACACATAGCACACATGAGCAAGTTCATTTGCCATTTGTTTTCTAGTCCTAACTGGCTGGTCTAAAGAACCTAGAATTACATCTTCACCATGGTTACACCTCACCCATCTTGGTTTTTCAAATCTGTCACTCAAGGTTTTGTCATTTTGTTCGCTCTCTGACTTATCAAACTCAACATTTTTTGAGTCATCAGTAAGTTCATCACTGCCTGACTTGGACTCTTCTTTAACCAAATTATCCTCTTTAGGATCAGATTGAGGGAACAATCCATCCTTATCTGCAGCCATTTCAATAGATGCATCATAATCATCTATTTTCACATTTATGGACTCCATAGAATTTGTTCGCAAATTGAAAACTCTGAAAGCTCTATTGTTGGATGAATAGCTTAAAAACAGACCCTCATCACTCTTAGAATCAAATTTTCCTAAATGTTCTCTATCCCTAAGGATGTAGCATGCACTCCCCAACACTCTAAAGTGTGTAACCTTGGGTTTCCTACCCTTCCACAGTTCATAGGGAGTCTTTTTGGTTCCCGGCCTAAGGTAGACTCTATTTATGATGTAACATGCTGTGTTGACCGCCTCAGCCCAGAAATGTTTAGCAAGATTTTTGCTATTCAACATCACTCTTGCCATCTCAATCAAAACCCTATTCTTTCTCTCAACGATTCCATTTTGTTGGGGTGTTAT